>CM054379.1:58733270-59093270 GCA_028858755.1 Ara ararauna
ATATTCCCTTACACTCCCAGCCCTCCCCCCCCAGACCGTTTACAGCATCAGTTGAGAGTTCAGAAGGTTTTGAATGGACTTCAGGTACCCTTGAGACCTGCCTGCTGATTGTGATGGAGATCACCATGTTGGCACGCATACAGAGTGTGTTTTACCCACGACCATTTCGTCTGATCTCAAGAGTTAAGCAAAGTCGGGTTTGGGCCTTGTCTAGGGTTAGAAAACGATATAGGAGGACCAAGAGATTTTCTCCGAGGCTGGACAATCATGAGTGGCAGGGTGTGTGGGACAGTATGGGCAAGTATCTAGGCCAGTGGGCCCCTCCAGTGCTTTGGAATTTCACCACTGAACAAGTGCAAACTCCAGAAAAATTAGTAAACCACTTAAATGAGGTGTGTTGTCATTCTGATCGTACCAGAGAGGGACAAATCATGGCAACGTGCTGGGGCTTGGCCTATGCTTACAGGGCCTCGTTCAACACTATCCAGTGCCTTCAAAAGGAAAAAAATTTCCCTGGATCTGATGGCAAAGCAACAGACAGTGCGGCTACTCCAACTCCAAGCACAGCAGCTACACCAGCCCCAGTGACAAGTACAGTAGCTACTCAAACTTCAACCGCAACAGACAGCGCAGCTATTCCAACTGCAAGTACAGCAGCTACACCAGAAAACCAATTAGTGCCAATATCAGTTGTCCCTGTATGCAAGGGGAAAACCAGAAAAAAGTGGCAAGAAAGATGAAGCAAGATGAAGAAACAATGTACTCACCACCCAGGATAACATCTGACCGGGAGTTATTAGCATGTGAACCAGAGGAAGAAGAAGAAGAAGAGGTGACGTCTTGACCCTGGACCTCAATCAAGCTGCGGAATATGCGAAAAGATTTTACCAGTCAACCAGGGGAGCACATCATCACCTGGTTGCTCCCATGCTGGGACAATGGGGCCAACTCTCACGAGCTAGAATGTAGGGAAACCAAGCAGCTGGAATCACTTGCTAGGGAAGGGGGAGTTGGCAAAGCAATTGCAAGAGAGAAAAAGTCCCTCAGCCTTTGGAAGCGGCTCTTGGCAGTTGTGAAAAAAAGGTTTCCATACAAGCACTATGTTATCAGTCGTTTGGCCAAGTGGACTACTCTAGAAGAGGGCATCCAGTCTCTGAGGGAATCAGCCATTGTAGAGATGATCTATCACATCAAGCCAAATGCCAGCGATGTACACATAGATCCAGATGACGTCAAATGTACATGACCCATGTGGCAGAAATTTACATGGAATGCACAGTCATCATATGCCCATTCATTGGCAACAGTAACATGTCCCTGCCCATGGCAGGGGGGTTGGAACTAGATGATCTTAAGGTCCTTTCCAACCCTAACTATTCTATGAGTCTATGATTCTATGAATTACGTAGTACCACTAAGAGTGGATGAAATGATTCATAAACTCCGAGAGTTTGAAGACAATCTCACCCCTTCCATCATTTCAGCTGTGGAAAAACTGTCCCAGGACCTCAAACAATTGAGAGACGATCTATCTGATCTATGCAGCTCCTCACGTGTACCAACACACATCTCAGCTATTAACAAAAGGTGTCCTACTGCTCGAGAGAGAAGATATAGAAGGTATACGCCATGGGCCACCCTATGGTTTTACCTGTGGGATCAGAGAGAAGACATGATGAAGTCAGATGGAAAACCTACCTCAGCTCTGGAGGAACAGGTGCGTGAATTGAAGAGGAGAGCAAAGGTCAAGGATGAGCATCCCATGAATGCTGCGGCTTCAGTCTCTGGTGAGCAGGTTCCCAGATGGAGTGGAAGAGGTGATTTTACTCCAGCTCCTGTGATAAAGAAGAATAATCCCTTTCTACAAGACGTAAGTGTCCAACGTTGTGATGACTATTAGAAGGGCCCTGCCTCCAGCCAGGCGGAGGTAGGGGATAATCGGATTTACTGGGCTGTGTGGATCAGATGGCCTGACACATCAGTCCCACAGAAGTATAAGGCTCTAGTAGATACCAGTGCACAGTGTACCCTGATGCCATCCAGCTGTCAAGGGGTGGAACCCATTTCTGTTTCTTGAGTGACAGGAGGATCCCAAGAGTTGACTGTACTAGAGGCTGAAATCAGCCTGACTGGGAGCAAATGGCAAAAGCCATTGTGACTGGTCCAGAGGCTCCATGCATCCTTGGCATAAACTAGCTCAGGAAAGGGTACTTCAAGGACCCAAAAGGGTACCGATGGGCTTTTGGCATTGCTGCTTTGGAGACAGAGGAAATTGAGCAGCTGTCCACCTTGCCTGGTCTCTCAGAGGATCCTTCTGTTGTGGGGTTGCTGAAGGTTGAAGAACAAGTGCCAATTGCTACCACAACAGTGCACCGGCAGCAATATCGCACCAACCAAGACTCCCCTGGTTCCCATCCATAAGCTGATTCGTAGACTGGAGAGTTGTGGAATAATTAGGAATTAAACTTATATTTGAAATGCAGCATTGTCCACACATAAGGGAAAAACAGACTGTCAGGGCCTCTCAGGGCAGGATGCAGACACCCCTGGAATGTCCACTCCACAGCGGTTCCCATGCATGCACAGACAGAAGATGGAGTGGGGTGAAGACCTCCTGGCCATAATTTGTCCTAACATAGACAAGAAACAGGAACCAGGTGGTACAAGAAACTGATAAACTGCATGCCTGCTACCCTGAGTTGGTGGCCTGTCATCTTTTGACAGAAGGCTGTCCTCTGTGTGAACTTTGCTTCATTATAATGTCATTATAATGTATTTACATTCTAAAATACACTCCCATCGCAAATGCAACCCCCCCAAAAAAAGAGACCACCGCTCTCTGAGCATGCGCTCTGAATTTTTGGTGTCATATACCTTTAAAAATGAAGCGAGAGAGATTTGCACCAATGATAATAAAGGTATGTATGACTAGAGTCACTCGAGCTCCACCTTGAAGGTGAAAAATAGTATAAACTGACCCGAGAGAGGGGAATATTGAGGAAGATACCATCATGGAAGATAACATCAACAGACTCCTGGGACCCGTTGACAGGCTGGACCCTTCTTTCTCCCCCATAGGGACGCCTGTGGGTAAGACTTGCACTGTATCCAGTGCTTCCCTGGGAAAACTTAGAATCTCTATAGTTACTTCTTACTGTTACCTTTATATTTTAGAGCTATGCTGTGTTAACTTTATCAAGCGCTTGTATCCATGTAACTATTGTTCGCACGTGCTTTTGCAGACAGTATTTATCACTGGCAGTCCATAAGAACCTGTACCTCTTGCATCAATAAACTGCACTGTTTCGGTAGCCAATCGTAATCAATAAACTGCACTGTTTTGGTAGCCAATTGTAATTTTCTCACTGAATGCGACTCCATCTCTCTGTGTGGCCATGAGGGTTCATGAGCACGACTGGACTGGCAGTGAGGTGCACTACTGGTGAATCCGGATCAGTAAGGTTTGACCAGACTGGTAGTTGCATACTGGAGCCGTTCCCTGCTCCTCTGATAAAGCAAGGGGTTTATTTTCCCCACTTTTAAAGCAACAAGAGTCAAGGAGCGATCAATAGGATCCACTCACTCTTTAACAGCCCCATATGGCCAGTGCGAAAGTCTAATGGGGAGTGAAGACTAACAGTAGACTATCATGGCCTGAATGAAGTCACGCCACCATTGAGTGCTGCCGTACCAGACATGCTAGAACTTCAGTATGAACTGGAGTCAAAGGCAGCCAAGTGGTATGCCACGACTGACATTGCCAATGCATTTTTCTCAATTCCTCTGGCAGCAGAGTGCAGGCCACAGTTCACTTTTACTTGGAGGGTCATCCAGTACACTTGGAACCGACTGCCCCAGGGGTGGAAACACAGCCCTACCGTCTGCCATGGACTGATCCACACTGCACTGGAACAGGGGCAAGCTCCAGAGCACCTCCAGTACATTGATGACATTACTGTGTGGGGCAATACAGCAGAAGAAGTCTTTGAGAAAGGGAGGAAAATAATCCAAATCCTGTGGAAAGCTGGTTTTGCCATAAAACGGAGTAAAGTCAAGGGACCTGCGCAGGAGATTCAATTTTTGGGAATAAAATGGCAAGATGGATGTCACCAGATCCCCACAGATGCGATCAACAAGGTAACAGCAATGTCTCCACCAACTAATAAGAAAGAAACACAAGCTTTCTTGGGTGTTTTGGGGTTCTGGAGGATGCACATCCCGAATTACAGTTTGATTGTAAACCCTCTCTATCATGTGACCTGGAAGAAGAATGATTTTAAATGGGACCCTGAGCAACAACAAGCCTTTGAGCAAATTAAACGAGAGACAGTTCATGCAGTAGCCCTTGGACCCGTCCGAACCAGGCCAGCTGTAAAAAATGTACTCTACACTGCAGCCAGGGAGAATGGTCCTCCCTGGAGCCTTTGGCAGAAAGCTCCAGGGGAAACTGGAGGTCAATCCCTCGGCGTTTGGAGTCGGGGATACAGAGGATCTGAGGCCAGCTATACCCCAACTGGAAAAGAGATACTGGCAGCCTATGAAGGGGTTCGAGCTGCTTCAGAAGTGATTGGTACTGAAGCGCAGCTCCTCCTGGCATCCCGGTTGCCCGTGCTTGGCTGGATGTTCAAAGGCAGGGTCTCCTCTACACATCATGCAACCGACGCTACATGGAGTGAGTGGGCTGCACTAATTACACAAGGAGCTCAAATAGGAAATCCCAGTTGTCCAGGAATTCTAAAAGTCATAATGGACTGGCCAGAGGACAAAGATTTTGGAATGTGACCAGAGGAGGAGGTGATGCGTGCTGAAGAGGCCCCACCATATAATGAACTGTCAGAAAGTAAAAAGCAGTATGCCCTGTTTACTGATAGGTCCTGCCATATTGTGGGAAAGCACTGGAGACAGAAGGCAACTGTATGGAGTCCCCGACGACAAGTTGCAGAAACTGCTGAAGGAGAGGGTGAATCGAGTCTGTTTGTCGAGGTGAAAGCCATTTAGCTGGCCTTGGACATTGCTGAACAAGAGAAGTGGCCAGTACTTTATCTCTATACTGACTCATGGAGGGTGGCAAATGCCCTGTGGGGGTGGTTGCAGCAATGGAAACAGAGCAACTGGCAACGCAGAGGTAAACCCATCTGGGCTGCTGCACTGTGGCAAGATATCATTGCCTGGGTGCAGAACCTAGTGGTGAAGGTATGCCACGTAGATGCTCATGTACCCAAGAGTCGGGCCACTGAGCAACACCAGAACAACCAATAAGTGGATAAAGCTGCTAAGATTGAAGTGGCTCAGGTGGACTTAGATTGGCAACATAAGGGTGAATTATTTTTAGCCCGGTGGGCCCATGACACTTCAGGCCATCAGGGCAGAGATGCAATGTACAGGCGGGCTCATGAACGAGGGGTGGATTTAACAATGGACATTATTGCCCAGGTTATTCACAAGTGTAAAACATGTGCTGCATTTAAGCAAACTAAACGTGCTGCAATTAAGCAAGCTAAATTGGGAGGAAGGGGGAGGATTGAGCGAGAGGCTGCATGGTTCTGAGTTGCCTGCTGGGCTTAAACCAGGGCACCTTGCTAAGTGTTTCAGGTATCCTTCCAACCTTGCTCTTTGGTCTTCAGCTTCACTCTCTTAGAAGTGCTAACAGACTCCTCATCAAGTTTAGAAGTCTGTGAAGAGGAATTAGGAAATATATTAGGGAGTCTTTTCTGCTGATCTGAAAAGTGATTTTCTCTGTCTTTTGCCTAGCCACATATAAGCATATTTTACTGTTAATTTTAAGCTAACTTGTAATGCTTAATTTTAAAGTCAGGATAGATTTTATTTTTTAGTGTTTGATTAGCCATTTGACAAGTCATAAAGTGGCAGGTGAGTACTGGCAAGACTGAAGACTAGGTGTTGTCCAAGAGTAAATGCTCTTGGCTGGGAATTCAAGTAACCTTGTAACTAAAACAGCTGGTTGTGATGTCCTGTACTTAGAGTAATGAGCCCTAGGGTGCCCCATTCTAATAGTGTTGGAGCCAAATATAATCCTGCTCCAAGTGACCTGCCACAATTTTGTCCTGGGGGTGATAGGGGGAAATGGGAGGGAGCATAGAGCTTAAGGGAGAAAGAGACACAGGATCTCAGAAGCCAGGGTTTCAAAATAACTATGAACTTGATTTCAGACTACAAGAGCACACCTATACTAATAAACAGTGACAGAGAACTGGAATGAACACTGGAAGGTCCATAGTGTCGAATTCTTAGCATGATTCTCAACTTGAACATGGCCTGGGCTATTTAGTGTACTTCTGAACAATTTCTAAACCTGATCTGGAAGTTAGCATGTGCCAAAAACTACTTGGATGAACAATCATGTTTTGAAGCTAAGAGAGTTTAATTGTATGGATACAGGCTGTCCTGTGCCAGTTGTCCTCAGGTCAACTAATGGATCCAGAAACTGTGTATGTTTATTCATGTAGGAGTAGCCCCAGGAGTCTAAATAGAACTGACTCAGGGATTCAAACTGGAATTTTCAATCTTGACATTACACATAGTAAGGGAGATGTTACATATGCTTCTACAATAAAGATATACACATTTGGGATGATCATGCTATACTTGCTTTTAGCCAAATGGAGGCATGTTTAAATGGCTCAGGTGATCTATCCCATTTTAGATAAATTACTAACAATCTCTAGTTAGTCCCAAACTGTCTCTGAAATGCTTCTGGATTTGGCTATGAGATCATTTGATTTTCTTTTCTTTTGCATTCATGGAAGTCCTAGACACCATGTCACGTTGAGAGTAAATGAAATGTATTATCATGATAACTGAATGACTGATTACAATCTATCAATATTCCAGTTATTTGGGATCACACAAACACCTCTTTTATACTGTGGATTAGCATCCACATCTATCATCTATACTGAGAAGCAAAAATATCTAACTTAGATGTTGAGGGCAGTTCTTTACCAGTTGCCAAGATATTCTTGCTTCTCATCTTCTATTGTCTCCCTTGTGATATTGCTCTGTCTTCTTCAGCTTGTCTTTCCCCAGTCAGCAGCAATCTTGTGACTGCAGCTTCATCCTGATATTGTCATGCTCAGATGTGGGCCTGCCTCACTCCTGGTTTCTCTACATCCCCTCTCTACTTTCTTGTCTTTCACTGAGCACTTCTCATGACTTTTCTTTGTGCTGACTAGTGATGACAGCCTCTTTTCTGTCACTTCCCTTCTTCTCTTATCTAGGCTCCAGATTGATTTTGGACACAGGCCAGTGACAGAGCTAAAAACAAAAGATGCTTCATAAATTTCTGTGCCTATTTACACTTATGTAGAGTTCAGCTGTCCCACTGAATCAGTGGAACTGACAGTGATATGCTAGCAGGAAGCAACACAGGTTGACTTGCCTTGAATGCAGTCATAAGGGTGAGTTTACTAAGCTTGGAACTGGGAGGACAACCTATTTTTTTACTTGACACTTAAGCAAAGATAAGTTGGAATGGCTGGGATAATGAAGAGAGAACCTCCATAAGATGTCATTTTTAGAGCTACTTTCCAAAATAAAAGAATGCCTTAAATATATGACTATCATTGTCTGCATTTACACTCTGCGCTCTCAAAGGTAATTTTGCAAGCTACAATAAAGCACTTCCCAGCATGTAGCATTACTGTTCAAGTGTAGCTGTTACTTTTTATTTTTCAAGTGGAGTTGAATGATTAGTAAAGGACCAGGAATTTAAATTGCCTCATCTCTAGTAAATGTTAACACATACCTCATACAGCTCTCTCTGAAAGTCTGCATTATCTGGAAAGTGAACTGTATGTATACATATAATCATGTAAACACATTCTCCCCAGTGTTATTCATGGAGATTTAATACAGTCAGTGCAAGCTTTTTTGATCACTGTCCTCACTGTGAGTTGCTTAAACATCTGCCTGTTTAGTTGTGACTCAAATTCAGCGGCTTTATAAGGATGTGCAGTCCTGTGCATAGTAAAAATGTTTGCTGCACCAGTCACTGTTTAGCTGGTCACTTCTTGCTTTAGCCCAAGCTTGTACGTTTTTCCTGAATGTAGCTATGATCTCTCTCTCAGGAGAGATTTATTCCTTGTCATGGTTTAAGCCCAGCCAATAACTCAGAACCATACAGTTTCCTGCTCAGTCCCCGCTTACTTCCTCTCCCGCTCTGGGTGGGATGGGGAGGAGAATCAAAAGGATGTAAACCCCAAAGGTTGAGATAAGAACAGCCCAATAACTAAAGTATCATTTTAACCAAATACTACTACTACTAATAATAATAATGGTAAAGGAAGTAACAAGTGGAGATAACATAAAACTAAAAAGGGAAGGGAAAAAAACCTCAATAAACATAAATGATGCACAATAAAATTGCTCACCGCCCGCTGGCTGATACCCAGCCTGACCCGAGCAGGAATCTTGGCCTTCTGGGTGACTCCCCCAAGTTTATGTACTGGGCATAATATGCTGTTATATGGAATACCCCTTTAGCTAGTTCAGGTCAGGTGTCCTGTCTCTGCTTCCTCACAGCTTCTTGTGCCCCTCCTCACCGGCTGAGCGTGAGAGACTGACAAATCCTTGATCAGAGTAAACATTACTTTGTGATGACTAAAACATTAGTGTGTTATCAGCATTGTTCTCAGACTAAAGCCAAAACACAGCACTGCACCAGCTCCTAAGAAAGAGAAAAATAACTGTTACAGCTGAACCCAGGATGTTCCTTCATTTCCACCTTTTTGAGGCTAAAAGTTCAGAAGAGCTGGATGCTAAATTATACTTGGATGTGCTTCAAACCACGTGCTTTGCTCAGTGCAGGTGATCTTCTGTTATTAACTCTTCAGCAGACTGAGAGTATGCTGCAAGTCAAGGTCATTCTCCTGCTGGTCTTTCTGGAAGTGCTCCTGTGGGCAGTACCTGTATCTTACATCTATAGACTTTCCCCACTCCCCTATTTTCAAGAAGAGGAAAATGGATGACCCAGGGAACTACAGACTAGTCAGTCTCACCTCTGTGCCTGGCAAAATCTTGGAGCAGATTCTCCTGGAAGGCATGCTAAGGCGCATGAAAAACAGCAAGGTGGTTGGTGACAGCCAGCATGGATTCACTAAGGGGAAATCCTGCCTGGCCAATTTGGTGGCCTTCTGTGATGGGGCTATGGAACAGATGGCCAGGGGTAGAGCCGTTGACGTCATCTGCCTGGACTTGTGCAAAGCGTTTGAGCGTTTTTGTTTGTCACCACATGACATAGAATCATAGAATCATAGAATAGTTAGGGTTGGAAAGGACCTGAAGATCATCTAGTTCCAACCACCCTGCCAGGGGCACGGACACCTCACACTAAACCATGCCACCCAAGGCTCTGTCCAACCCAGCCTTGAACACTGCCAGCAATGGAGTATTCACAACCTCTGTGGGCAACCCGTTCCAGTACCTCACCACCCTAACAGTAAAGAATTTCTTCCTCATATCCAATCTAAACTTCCCTTGTTTAAGTTTGAACCTGTTACCCCTTGTCCTATCACTACAGTATTGATGTCTCTCCAACTTAGAGACAAGGATGTTGTATGGGACAGTGTCAAATGTTTTGTACAAGTCCAGGTAGATGACATCAACGACTCTACCCCTGTCCATCAGTTCTGTAGCTCCATCATAGAAGGCCACCAGATTGGTCAGGCAGGTTTTCACCTTCGTGAAGACATGCTGGCTGTCACCAAGCACCTTGTTTTTTGTGTGCTTTAGCATGCCTTCCAGGAGAATCTGCTCCAAGATTTTGCCAGGCACAGAGTTGAGGCTGACTGGTCTCTAGTTCCCCGGCTCATCCATCCTTTTCTCTAAATCAGAAAGACATCAATTTGATAAGTGGACCACTCGGTGGATAAAGAACTGGCTGGATAGCTGCACGCGAAGAGTTGTGGTCAATGGCTCAATGTTCAGCTGGAGACCAATAATGAGTGGTGTCCCTCAGGGACTGGTACTGGGACCGGTCTTGTTCAACATGTTCGTCAGTGACATGGACAGTGGGATTGAGTGTGCCCTCAGCAATTCTGACAATGTTACCAAGCTGTGTGGTTTAGTTGATAAGCTGGAGGGAAGGAATGCCATCCAGAGGGACCTTGACATGCTTGTGAGGTGGGCAGATGCCAGTCGTATGAAGTTTGACGAAGCCAAGTGCAAGGTCATACACCTGGGTTGGAGCAATCCCAGGCACAGCTACAGGTTGGGCAGAGAAGAGATTTAGAGCAGCCCTGCGAAGAAGGACCTGGGGGCGTTGATCAATGAGAAAACGAACATGAGCTGTCATCAGTGTGCGCTCGCAGCCCAGAAAGCCAACCGTATCCTGGGCTGCCTCAAAAGGAGCATGACTAGCAGGTCAAAAGAGGTGATCCTGCCCCTCTACTCTGCTCTTGTGAGACCTCACTTGGAGTATTGTGAACAGTTCTGGTGTCCTCAACATAAAAAGGACATGGAACTCTTGGAACAAGTCCAGAGGAGAGCCATGAGGATGATCAGGGGACTGGAGCACCTCCTGCATGAAGACAGGCTGAGAAAGTTGGGGCTGTTCAGCCTGGAGAAGGGAAGGCTGCGTGGAAACCTCATAGCAGCCTTCCAATATCTGAAGGGGGCCTATAGGGATGCTGGGGAGGGACTCTTCATTAGGGACTGTAGTGATAGGACAAGTGGTAATGGGTTAAAACTTAAACAGGGGAAGTTTAGATTAGATATGAGGAAGAAATTCTTCACTGTTCGGGTGGTGAGGCACTGGAATGGGTTGCCCAGGGAAGTTGTGAATGCTCCATCCCTGGCGGTTTTCAAGGCCGGGTTGGACAGAGCCTTAGGTGGCACAGTTTAGTGTGAGGTGTCCCTGCCCATGGCAGGGGTGTTGGAAGTTGATGATCTTAAGGTCCTTTCCAGCCCTAACTATTCTATGATTTTTTACTTGATTATGCACTAAGTCCATCCATAAAAAAACAGTCTATTTACATAAGTCTGTCAAGAAGCATGCTGGCTTTGCAGATTCTTTGGTGCTACTGGTGGAACTATTCATAATATCTCTTCATTGAATGATTCAAAGTTTAGCTCTCAAACACGTATGGAAAAGGCAATATACTGTCTTCTAAAAGTTGTGAATGAAGACTCAACTAAGCTTAAGATTTGTAGCATATTGAAGAGCCTATGTGGCTCCTGACATAGGCTTCCTGAGAAGCCTGTATCTTCTCACACGTGTTGCAGGCATTCTTCCTACATGCAGGTGGGCATTAATTTGTGAGATAGTCCCCATGGCAGCCAGTAGGGTAAGCAGAAAAGTGGGCAATGATCACAAATAGCAACATGTTCAGATGAGGAAAAATTACCTAATAGCAAATAATGCTGAGGAATGAGTAAACATGGAATCATAATTTAAAAATCTGAATATAAATGACACATTAAGACAAAATATGATTAACCATGCTAACTGCAATACTTTTGCATCTAGTAATAATGAATTCAGTCTTTACCAGTGCAACTGGAAAATGATGACTCTGAGAACACTTATCATTTGTAGTGAACAAAATAATTTCAACATAAACTGCTTGTGAAAATGCAATTATATAAAATGTTTATATACACATATGAAGCTTAATAGAAGGAAAACAGTGAGCTGTCTAATCTAGCACAAGAGGCAGACCAAGAATGGAAGCTGGAATATGAAGGGAAACAGTGAAATAGAAAAATAATTATACATTTTGTTTAATAGACAGGTGGTAGTCACTGGAACCAACAAATTCTCTGAATTCAGCTGAAGGCAAACATTAAAAAAAATTGAAAAAAGTTATAACACAAGTATGCTTTACTCAGACACAGATCATGAAATTGAGGAATCTCCTCTTGTCTTACTGAGGTAGGATTACTTACTGAAGGGGGATTGATGTAGTTTTTTTCCAGATTAATAATACCCCATATGTGCTTGTGGCAGGTGGACAAAGCAACCTTTAAAGGTACTCAAGAAGCTCGTTTCTTGAATGAGGGAAAGGACAATGTCAATGAACTGGAGCTTGCTTATTCTGAAGTGAAATCCTTACTCAAAATTTGGCATTTAGATACAAATTGGAGCTTACCACTCCTTGTGGTAGGGTTTCTCTCTCTCATGAAGGTACGGTATTGCAACAGTAGCTGCATAAACTAGTACTAAGCATACATCTCATACACTGTCCAGATATTAGAGATCTGAGGTATGCGATAACCTTCTCCATTTTTGCAACAGGGCTATTTGTACCTTTGTGGGCTTTAATCGTAAGGCAACATCTGAAATACAGCTGGCAGAACAGGTGCTCCAAAGTCGTGAAAACTGGAAGCCTGTACAAAACAATAGAAAGTTAATTTAAAAAAATTTGCATAATATGAAGTACCCATATTGGCCCATAGGGTCCAGCAGTATCCCAAAGTCTGCACTGCTTTTATGAATGATTAAGCACTGGCAGAGGTATGTACTGATTAAATACATTGTTGGGTGGCATTTGTAGGCTGTATGGAACCCTAGAAGCTATTTCCTTGGCCTTCATTTATCACTGGTTTATTACCTGAAATACAGAAGATCTGATTGCAGTTGAAAACTGTTCCTTGCTAACTGAAATGGCAGAGAGGAAAGCAAGACAGACAAACACATTCAAACTGGCTATGACTCACCTGAGGGCACAGTGGCTGTCACTAATCTTGGTAGAAACAGTACACATGATTTTCACTGGGAGCACCAGTGAAACAAGCCTGGAAGCTACCATATATTGTGATTTCTGAATTGGGTTCCATGTATGCTACTTCTATAAAAGTTTATTTGGTAATTTTTGTTTATTCGTCAGGGCACAAGAAATAGAAGCATACACCATGGCACAGGGTCATTTTCAGTGTGATGCATAATAGACATGCAAATTAGATATAGTCTTTTTTGTTACAAAATGCGGACATCCCAAAAGCAAAATTTAGCCATCACAGGTAACATTTGTGAAGATAATGCCAGATATTCTCTGCCACCTCTTTGTGAAATTGCTTGGAGACTATGAAATTATAACCCTTTAATACTTCGCATTTCGGTTCAACTGAAAGATCAAAGTTCTCTTCATCTCCTTAGATAGCTGATAATTAGAAAGATAAATAGAATACCTCTGCTCATCACCCTTCCACCTCTGTTAAATATTCTGTCACTTTTTAGCTCTCTGCCTCTGAATCAGGACTTCATAGCATTAAAAATGAATGCCAAATGCCTTCATGCAAACTTATCTATAGAAGATCCAGAACAGATACTGCCAAAATATTAAAGTGAAGGTGAAACCATCACATCAAACTAATTCCACTAATGTTCCTTGATAATGGTATCTAGTGGCCAAAGACTTAGCCATTCCAAATACCAAATGAAAAATAATTTTTCATCTTTTATTGAAATATTAATCTTGATATTATTCTTATTATTATAACACTTGTGAAAGCAATATCCAAGAGTATAATATCCATATACATTTAATCTTTGTTTTATAAGTTGATAAAATATGAAACTAAAGTATAAAGACATTAAAAATTAGCATATTTATTGCAGTTTTTATGAGACATGCTGTTGCAAAACACATAAAATCCTCCAGGATAAATCTGCAGCTGGTGCTGTCTTGATAACTGTTGAATTTACAATGGTGTAATATTTATACAGGCTCTTCTTTCAAAGAAATAGCTGAAGTGTAGAGTTCTTTTATATGAGATGTACTCTGTCATTTGCTGCTGGAAGCTACTGGTGCAGTGCATCTGTGTGAAAGTAAAGTATGTGTATGCCTGGAAGACAGTTAATTTTTAGAAGTGAAATACTTACTTCCTATCATTCATTTTCTACTTCAGTGTAGTTTTTGCCAATCGAGCAGACTTAACTTGAATATTTTTAACTGGCCCCAAGCACCAAACATTTTGCTGCTCATGTACAATGTCAACCATACCTTAAAACATTCACTTGGTCGTTTTTTATTTCCATAAGTCTCTTTTACTGTTTTTTTTTTTGAAGGATATGTTTTGTATTATAAATAGCGAAGCAAAATTGTCTAAGTTTGGAATCTTGCTGTGAAGTTTTGGATTCAAATCACCTACTGTTATTTACTCTCTCACTAAAACCTCAAGATTTACTCAAAATTGATACACAGGGCTACATCTCAACAGCTGTTTCCCCACCACAGTTAGTCCAGGAATGGTTAGTTTGTGGTTGCTGGGATACACTTGAAGCGTAGTAAGGCCGGGCATAACTGCGGCATGTTCTGCCCTGGCAATATTCTATGTCAGTGAAACTAATAATCCTAATATGAGTTTTTGAAAGGACAAATTCCTGCTGAGAATGACATTACAAGGTAATCCAGATACCTTGCTTTGTTATCCTCTTCTGTTTTCTAGTAGAGTGGTCAAGAGTGTTTATGAACTACTCCTGGAAAGCCTTCTTACCTCAGGCCTCTGGAAAGTGTTTTACAGTTTTTGGTCATAAAATGTTGATATCAGACCATATAAACCAGAAGTTCTGGCCATCCTCTTCTCACCAATATTTATGATAATAATCTGAAAATAGTAATTAGGGATGGATCCACTAGAGACACACTAGAAGATCAGTTGGCGTTAAATTGTGGAATGAAGTTACAGTTCCACTAATGTCAGTGGATCAATACAGATTTAGTCAGGAACTTGCTCAGTGTATTAATATTTTTTTAGAACAAAACCTCAATATACATCTGATTTCACTGTATTTCTGGTTAGTTCCAAAGGCAACTTTCTTCGAGAAATGGGAAAAAATTATTTCCTTGGTTACCAAAATATTCTATGGATCAGATAGTTGAGGCTTAAGTTTATGTCCAACAGCATTTCATAAAGAATATCAAATATTCTTCTTATATTTCTGAAAGACAAGACGGTGGAAAAATTGGTGAAAAGGATGTTTTAGGTTGATGGGAGCAATGGCCAGAGGAAGTTAGGTGAAAGCTATATGAATAATAAGGAAAGAGAAAAATAGGTTTCTTTAAAGAGTAACCACTTTCCATGTAATGGGTGCAAAATATTACTGTAACTTGGGCTCTTTTCTTGTGTGTGAGATAAGGAAATGAAAGTAATAATTTACTAGAATTCTTACCTTATTTTTGTATTAAAGCTTTAAACTCAGATTCAAGTAAGCCTCTAAAATTTAGAATACATATCACTGCTAAACTTTTAGGCCTTTGAATTTTGCCAATAACTAATCTTGACAGAGCTATTATAAAGAAGGAAACCATACCAGATTTGTTTACACAGCTCCTCCTTGATCTACTGACTTTTAATGTAATTATCATTTCAGAATTAATATCTGGTCATTGCGTATATGGCTCTCATACTGCTGCTTTCTTTGTTCTAATGAACCCAATGTACTTCTCAAAAGCTTCTCTTTTACATGGGAAATCCAAAGTACCCTACTACTTGTTCTTTTCTATTAATTTTAATTCTTTATCAATTGAACTTACATAATATATCTATCCATTCACAATATAGTATCTTGAATACTGTCCAGTTAGTCAGATTTTCCACTGTGCCTTCTGTATGCTTGTTAGCACTGAACACTGAATAACAAACCCATACTGACCTATGCATACAGTGCTCTTAAACTAGCTGCCTCTCTTCCTAGCTTATGTAAAATCACAGCTGGAGCCCATTATGAAAAGAGAATAGTTCATAATTGCACCAACTGTACATAATACTTCTATTTCATATTTTTGTTTTTTTTTTTTTTTTAACTTGGGAAGTTTAATCAGCTGGTTTACTCTAACCATACTAAAGATTCTATGCAATTTATTTTTGCAAGAAGTGATTCTCACCTACAGGTGGACTATGCTTACAGAAGTTAAAACACTGAATAATATTAGAATTTTAACAAATTTGTCAAGGATAAATTCAAGACCTATTAGAGTTGTCCAGAATGTGGGCCATGTATTAATTTGTTCTCACAGGACTGGAAGGCAAAAAACACATCTTAAGCTAACCACACACATTCAGAATGGTAGTAGACATTCATTGTACTTAATTAGTGTTTGATTCAAAGCCATTAAAGTCAAAGTTTTTTATCAGCTTTTAGTGTATGCTGTCTTGTCCTCTCAATCCTGTTTTTCCAGTAGCAATGGAAGAGTAGAAAGATAGCTATGCATAGCTGTGACTTTCTCTTATTATAGTCCTGTATACATGCTCTTAAGTCAAAGGAAAGAACAAGTTTTCAGTTCTCTCTTTGACTAGCCATTTGCACCCTGCTGTCCTTTCCACAGCTCATGATACATTCCTCGTAAGGACACGCTGCCTTCCATATTCCCTTTTGATTAATTTTTGTAAATTTTGTTCTCTATTTCTGGGTACAGACTGGACTATAAATATTGAGTCAATGTCCATTATCTATTTTCTCTCATTTTATTTTCAGTTATGTTTAAAAAAAATCCAGTCAATAAGTAGAACAGACAGCAAGGATCAGAAGATACCTTGAATGCCTTTAATGACATTTCATTCGAAGCACTACAGAGGTTTTAATAATTTGACTTTTTATTTATCATTTGGGGTAGTGAGAAAAATTATGAATCTCCAGCTTTAATACTACAAAAAAAATTTTTGCGAAGTCATCTTACATTCATGTTCTTCCCACACTAAAGATTCATTCATGGCTTCAGTAACCTTAGATGCTTGCTTTTTTTACCTGTACCAACATATCATTTTTTTGTGGAAACTAAAAATAAAGACTCAGTGGCTGAAATTTTCTTAGTTAATTTTAAATTTGCTTTTGTATGTCAAGTTTAATATCTGATATTCAGGGTCCTGAGTGAGGTGGAGAAAAGCTGCAACCCTTTCCCCCTCTTCCTTGGGGTTTAGCTGTCTCTTTTTAAAGTCAACTCTGACGTGACAGAGCAGTGTGGTCTAGATCTGACTACTGGGAGAAAAGCTGTGAAAATGCACTTCAGGGGCCTCTTGTCCTTTGCTTGGGAGCTACATTAAACCTGAGAGCCTTACTCAAGGCTTTGACATTGATTTTTGAAGTATTACCAAGAGAATTTGTCATTCTTTTGATGAAAGAGCATTTTCATGTGAAATGTCAATATATATGAGTACATCTGGTTTGTTGATCATAATTCTTTATTTTCCTCTGTCTTCCCACTTTTTTAATTAATTAATTTTATTTCAGCTGTGTTGTAATTTGGTAAACTGAATTCACATCTTTCTACTAAACAGCAATTTCAGCTTGCTTTTTTTTTTTAATTCTGCCTTTGTTTCAGTTCTCTACTTCTTGTCTCATATTCATATGGTATTTACATTTTTATATTCTTCCTTTGCATTACTGAAGTCTTTGTTGAACTTTTATGTATTCTCACCTCTTCTATGTTCGCTTAAATGATTTGAGGATAGAATATGAATTTTGATCAGCACCCGTTTTTATACCGATGTCCCTTGTTCAACATCATATTTCAATCTCTAAATTACTTTATGGCAATATTTAGAAGTACAATTCCTGAGATTTTAATTTGCCAATGATTTGACTTCCAGTTTTATTCTTGAAGTCCACCTGAAGCTCACTGAAACAGTCTTTTATATGTATGTTCATTAGGGATTCCCCAGCTTCTTCAAGTTTTATTTACTGTGATTATAAAAGAATTGCAACAACCCTTTACCAACCTTATATACCACAACAATGGAACATTTTTATATGTGTGTAAATTTATAACATGCTTGCAGATGTTATTCAAGAACTTGGGTTTAGTTAAAAACACAAGAAAAATAAAAAAAGTAGTTGTGGGCAGAGACATACTGAGGTTCAGTTGTTTATATCATCCATTAACATTTTCTTAGAGCAGAATTCATCATTATTCTGTTAATTTCCTCTCAGGTACTTGGAGCTTCCTGGGTCATTTACCTGATTATACAGAATAGATCCTGGGTTGCTTGGGAAATTTCCACAACAAAATATTTTTTAAATTATTAAAAATAATAATAAATCATCCAGTGCTGAGATACTACAACAGGATGGATACTGTAGTAATTCAATCCAAAAATTAGTCTGGATTATGAGTGGCATTGCCATAGAGTAGTTACCCTGCTATCTCCAAAGTTCTAAGGCTCATTTAGAAGAAAGAAAAAAAAAGTACTATGAGATAGAAAAGCAATTGTTTCAACCTGAGCATGGTCTTGTCACTCATTCGTTAAACATGAGAATCCATATTCAACAAGTCTTTCTCAGTTCTAAAGCATCACTAAAGTAATCCTTAGCAATAGTGCAAACACAGATAACTGATGACGCCTGTCGTGGTTTAAGCCTAACTCACGCAGATTCTCTCTCTCTCCCTCACTTCCCCCTTTTTCTTCCCCCCAATCCCGGAGGGATGGGAAGGAGAATCAAAAAGAATGCAACTCCCACAAGCTGAGATAAGAACAGTTTAGTAACTAAAGTATAACACAAACCACTACTGCTACCACCAATAACAATAATGACAAGGCAAATACAAGGAAAGAATACAATAGCTCACCCCTCCTAATACAAAGCCCGACTACTCACTTCCCCCTCCTTCTTCCCCCCCACTCCGAGGGGGGGAGGGGGGGGAAATTGGGAGAAGAATCAAAAGAATGCAACTCCCACTGGCCGAGACAAGAACAGTCCAGCAGCCAAGGTATAACACAAACCTCCACTGCCACCACCACCCACAACAATGACCAGGGAAATACAAGGAAAGAGGATACAATTGCTCACCACTCGATGACCGAGCTGTGAACTGTACTCTTCCAGGTTCCTGCCCCCAGTTTTACATCCTGGGCATGACATGCTGTGGTATGGAATAGCTCTTTGGTCAGTTTGGGTCAGGTGTCCTGTCTCTGCCTCCTCCCGGCTCCCCTCCTCCCTGGCAGAGCATGAAACTCAGAAAGTCCTTGGCCAGACCAAAACATCACTAAGCAATAACCGAAACACTGGTGTTATCAGTGCTGTTCCCAGGCCCAAAATCAAAAACATAGCGCTGCACCAGCTACCAAGAAGCAGAAAAATGACTGCTGCTGCTGAACCCATGACAATGCCCTTCTTTTTATGGCTTTCAAACACTTAGAGGGAAACAGCTCCAGCAAGATGGTTACTTCAGTCAAGCAGATTCCTGTTGTATCACGTAGAGATAGCATCTACAGATACAGTCAAACTGAGTGAGTTACATGTGACCATTTCTCTTCAAGGTGGAACAATAAGAAAACAGATTCCCTGACACTGATTTCTCCTCTGACAGAAACAAACACCCAAAGCAAAACAAACCCCCATGCCAAATACAACCAAAGGCAAACAAAAAAAAAAAAAAACAACCCACTGTATTCAGCTGTTGTAGCTGTTATTTCTGTAATTAATCAGTCAATAAAACATCATTAAAAAAACCCCAAGCACCCTTGCAAGCAACAAACTAAATTCTAAAGAAAGCAGAACCTTGAACTCACTGTAGAATTAAAAGTGATGCCCGCATTCTTCCTACGTGGCCTGTTGGATAATTACTCATTAAACACCTGCATTAACAGACTAAAGAGCTTGTCAATGAGCTGAGATGATGTGATACTCTTCTTTTGTAACTACTTGTTAGCAAATATAAAATAAGTAAACTTATATTGGTAGAAAGCTGGATGACAATAAATTTCTTCCTTCCCCGTGACCTATGAATATACTTTTTGGTTAAATTGCCACTTAACAAGCAGCAGTTTCATTGCTGAGGTTCCTCTGGACAGTTTGTGCTTTTTATGTAGTACAGCACAGATGCAGCTATGCCTCACAGTGTGATGACCTAATAGTAGACCTGTTCTGAAAGCAGAATTACTCTGGTTTAAATTGTATTTTTAACACTTTATCAGTGACCTGAGTTGGCTATCCAGTTTGCTCATTGTGTGTATGAATATATACACTTAAAAAGAAAAGATCTTGATTTTCAATCTGTATTTTTATAGCTCTTTGATAGCAATCTGAAAATCTGTTGTGATAGTATTAGAGAAACACTAATTTCATTGTTCTTTTGAAAGGCTTAAGGTCAGTTCTCTGGTAGATATTAGTTCATTGCTACTCTGTCAGCAAGATCTATGCAACTGCATGAGATAAATATTTGGTCCCAAGACTTAAATAAAATAAAATGAAAGTTAAACAAAATGCTCTTATTTGGACATATTAGTGCATTTACATTGCAGGTGTAACAGACTTTCAAGATTTTTTTAACTGAGAGGAGAACTATGTATTCAAAATTCAAAGAAAAATAAAAGTCAGCTATTCCAGGGAGTAAAGTTGCAATTTTCACCTAACAGTCAATTGGTTCAGGTTTACCTCTTAAAGACCCAGCCTTAGGAAAAGAGAACACTTTTCTTCCTGCGGCACTCTAAACTCAGGAAGAATGTATCATTTTGCAAGTTTTGTAGGATACTGTGTAGTAGTTCGCTGACTTCAAGTCAGACCTAAACTTCTGTAAGTCTTTCCTAGGTCTTCTTGACCATAACTTTAATTTGTAAAAAATTTTACTGAGAAGAACTTAAGGCAGTAAGTGTATTTTCTTCATATTGTGGTTATTTCCCCGTTCATCATGTGCCACAATTTCAATCTAGGTAACAGAGTGACATTTGCACTGCAAAACCAAGATAGGGTGTTCTTTACATAAAGTCCATTTTCTTTGTTTTCTACAATCTATACCCTCTTTCAGTTCCCAATTATATTCTAAGTCAATCAAAATGAGGAGGTTTTATACTGAATTCAATTAAACACCATATTCAGATACCCAGGATTTTCATGTCACAGCACCAAATGGGCACCCTTGCCAGCAAACAGGCAGTGAATTCAGCCTTGAATTCCACCTTGGGCTAGGTAGCCCTGTTTTGCAGTGTAAAGTCAACACAAAAGTTTAAATAGTTAGGGATTTTCTCCTGCAGTAAATCCTTTTCACTGATAAATATTATCCTATTATCACAGTTAGGAATACCAAAATTTGTAGCCTGTGAGTTTCTAAGGATTATAGTACTACATACACTCTGAGCATTCCTGGCATGGGTGCTCACTCCTTTTCCATGACCTAACACTGTCAGTAATTTGGAGTTGGGGGACATTCTAGAAGGCCAGTGTGGGTTTTTTTTTCTCAAACATTTTGGAATTGGATGTGATGTTAAGTTTGGGAGCATTCTTCTAGAATGACTAGATAGCATGTGTAGTTAAATGGAAGTAAAACAGAGAGATGAGGCAAATTTGGAGGAGTTTGGGTAAATTATATGCTAGATTGATAACTTTCAGGGTTGAATATTTTTCTGTTTTGCCAAACACTTAGAACTTGGAATAAGTGCTTATAAAATAGAGCTAAAGAACACTGTAAATCCCTATAAAGAAAATAAGATATATATAAAGACCTATAGTATAGAAGTGAATTATTCTGATGACACTCATATGAAAAGTAATTTCCAGACCCTGTTCCAGGACACAATTTGGAATATAATTCCAATATTACACTGCTCTTTTAAAAATATGAAGGAAATCCTGGGCTGCATCAAAAGGAGCATGACCAGCAGATCAAGGGAGGTGATCCTGCCCCTCTACTCTGCTCTTGTGAGACCTCACTTGGAGTGTTGTGTACAGTTCTGGTGTCCTCAACTTAAAAAGGACATGGAATTGTTGGAGCAAGTCCAGAGGAGGGCCACGAGGATGATCAGGGGACTGGAGCACCTCCCATATGAAGATAGGCCGAGAAAGTTGTGTCTGTTCAGCCTGGAGAAGAGGAGGCTGTGGGGAGACCTCATAGCATCCTTCCAGTATCTGAAGGGGGCCTATAGGGATGCTGGGGAGGGACTCTTCATTAGGGACTGCAGTGAGAGGACAAGGGGTAACGGGTTCAGACTTAAACAAGGGAAGTTTAGATTAGGTATGAGGAAGAACTTCTTTACTGTTCGGGTGGTGAGGCACTGGAATGGGTTGCCCAGGGAAGCTGTGAATGCTCCATCGCTGGCGGTGTTCAAGGCTGGATTGGACATAGCCTTTGGTGGCATGGTTTAGTGTGAGATGTCCCTGCGCCTGGCACAGGGGTTGGAACTAGATGATCTTAAGGTCTTTTACAACCCTGACTATTCTATGATTCTATGATTCTATGATTCTATGAAATAAAGATATCCTATATTATACACTTATGCACATACACACATATATATATATACATTGCGCACACACAAATTTAAGCTGTAGAATTAGAAAACACCCTATCTCTCATTCCATAACTTAAATTTTAATTTAAAAATTAAAATATCCCAGTTATTTAATAATTAAAAAAGCAGAAATATTTATTGCAGTCAGTCCGCACTTGAAAATTTATTTTCAGTTCCTTCATCCTACATTAGTTAAGTAAATGGGTCAGATCCATCTCCCTGTAAGAAAACCTACTCTTTGTGACTGACAATAAAGGAGTCTAGAGAACTATTTTGGATGTTGATGCCTAAATTTGGACAGAGAAGCCCTTATTCCAGAAGTTTAATTCTAAGTGATTTACAAAAGCTTAACCACTGTGAAAGATTAAGACGCTTTTTCCTTTGAAAACATGGCTGTAATGGTCAATGTAGAGGTGATGTAACTCTTATTGTCACTGGGAAAATCACTGAAATATGACCAAATTATAAATCTTTGAAATATAGTTATATGCTTGCATTTTAATGAGATGTTTAGACAATGACAGCTAAAATATCTGAAGACTGGTGCACTAACAAGCCATTTAAGAGAGATTAGGGCATGTAAATGAGACTCTTCATACTTAATTTTGAATGTTTAAAACTTAAATTTGTGTTTGTTGTTTTATGCAGCCCAGAAAGCCAACCATATCCTGGGCTGCATCAAAAGATATGCAACCAGCAGGTTGAAGGAGGTGATCCTGCCCCTCTACTCTGCTCTTGTGAGACCCCACTTGGAGTATTGTGTACAGTTCTGGTGTCCTCAACATAAAAAGGACATGGAATTGTTGGAGCAAGTCCAGAGGAGGGCCACGAGGATGATCAGGGGGCTGGAGCACCTCCTGTACGAAGATAGGCTAAGAAAGTCGGGGCTGTTCAGCCTGGAGAAGAGAAGGTTGTGTGGACACCTCATAGGAGCCTTCAAATATCTGAAGGGGGCCTACAAGGATGCTAAAGAGGAATTCTTTATCAGGGACTGTAGCAATAGGACAAGAAGTAATAGCTTTAAAGTAAAACAGGGGAAGTTCTGGTTAGATATAAACAATTTCTTCACTGTAAGGGTGGTGAGGCATTGGAATGGATTGCCCAAAGAAGTGGTAAATGCTCCACCCCTGGCAGTGTTCAAGGCCAGATTGGACAGAGCCTTGGGTGACATGGTCTAGCGTGAGGTGTTCCTGGCCATGACAGGGTCCTTTCCAACCCTAACCAGTTTATGATTCTATGATTCTGTGTTCTGATCAAGTGTTATTCAACTGGGTACCTTAAAAGTGGTGTTTGTGTTCCACTGACCAAAAAAGAGATTGGTTGACCTGCTTAGGTTTTACATGCCTTTTTTTTTTTTGTTGTTAGATCTTATTCCATTCACCAAATCAAAATTCAGAGAAAATGTCACTGCCTTAAAATTTTTAACCTTTAAATCTGCACACAGTATTTATCTATTCAGAAAAAAAGAAAAGAAAGGAAAAAGAAAATGAAAAAGGAAAAAGGAAATGAAAAAGGAAAAAGAAAATTAAAAAGAAAAAAAATTAAAAAGAAAATTAAAATTAAAATATAAAAAGTAAAATATCTCCAGGAGGCAACGTTTTTAAGATTTTAGCATCTTCAATCTCTTTAACTTACTTAGAGAATTCTGATGTCACATTTTATAATTAAAAGCAGAGTTTGAGAAATTTAATGATTAAAAAAAAATGTTATGCATCTAAACCCGTGGATGAACCTATGAAATACATCCCAACTGCATATTTATTTGCATACAAAGTAAGTAAACTTTATGTCAGAAACCACCCTCCTTATTTCAGGGCCAATCCAGAGGCACCAGTGACTAAAATTTTTTATAGAACCTGACTAATAATTCATCCCTAAATTGATACTACATCTTAATCCCTTCCTTGCTCATTCCTCCCTCTCTGGCAAAGTTTTCATTTTCATGCTTACATCTCAAGCCTTCCTCTTACTTTCAGCAAACCTTTGATCTGGTCATCAAACCAGACATTCTTTCCTCTGAACTAAACCTAGATTCATAGCCATTTAAAAAACTCATCTCCAATTTAAATAGAAGGGTGAATTAACAGAAATCTCCTGTACTTTGCAGATGCATCAACACTCTGTGTTTCTATGAAACATAATAATATACTTCTGGAGTCTTTCCTTATCTACCTTTACAAAAACAAACTCACATTTTTCAGCTGCAAGATCTTTTCTGAGAAAAGACTTCAGGGGTAATAAGAAAACTTCAATAATAAGAAGTAATAAGAAGTAAAAAGATGATTTCAATAGTAATAAAAAGAAATAGTCAATGTTATATGGGTTGCGTGTTGCTGCCTTACTGTGTTTGTATGCCAGCAGGAAAAAATATAACTAAAAACTTTATAAAATCATTATTATAAGGAGCTACATTTTAGTCTTTTAAATTAAGCTGTACAATTCTCACTACATTTTCTGCCCATGTAACAGACATCATTAAATAAGGCTACTGATCAAGCAGAGTGATGTGGTCAACTCAGTAGATCCAGATTGATTTTTTTTTTTTTTCCCCAGAAATGCAACTGATAAGATGGATAAAAGAAATATTCCTCAAAGGGAAAGTGAAGTTTTTAGCTAGTTATAGAGACCAGAAGAGATTGATTACTGGTACTTATGCCAAAAGACATGTTGATATGGTGCTTTGGGACACGGTTTAGTGGTGGACTTGGCAATGTTAGGTTTATGCTTGGACTTGATGATCTTAAAGGTCTTTACCAATTGAAATGATTCTGATTCTATGAGTCTATGATCATTGGTGTAAGGCATTTTTCCTTCATTCAAACTCCTGGCATTTATTCTTTCCTTGCAGTCTCAAAATGGCTGAAAATTCTTGAAGTATACTAAATATTAGAACCTCAAAAGAAATGCAAATCAGAATAAAGGTGGATAAGCACCTTTTTAAAATATTAATATGTATAATGAAAAGTGTTTCCTTCTAATCTCTTATGTGAATTCGGGCTGTTGGTGTCAGTGAAATCTCTTCAATTCCAGATGGCATTTATTTTCAAGCACACATATCAAATAAGTTTCACAGTTCTTATTATGGAAAACAACTTTTATTCATCTTTCTTTGATGATGACCCAGCCTCAGGTACATAAGAAAAATGTATTGCTTATTTCTTATTACTTCTTCATTACTATCTCACAGAATAAGAGGAAACCTTTCTTTAATCAAATTATTCATGGACTAATATTTTAGTTATCTCCTGAGATTTAAGGATGAATTTGGAAGGAGACATAGAATTAGTGCAGTGTCGATTTATTTCTGTTACCTTAGGACTATTTATTCACAATCAACATCTTTAGCATTTAAAAGCCAGGAATAAGATATTAAATGCACGCTTACACACTTACAGAAAGGGTGACACACCTGAACAATCAATTGTGTGACAGAAAAGGTAAGCCAAAAATAATCTGCAAACAAGAAAAATTTGGGAAAAAAAAGATAGCTTTTGCTACTGAAGTTAATATTTTTGCCAATGAAGTGGAAATAACACCCTGTCTCCATGCCAAAGTAAAGCAGTTAGGTTACAATCCTTAAAATCAGCTGTTGGTAAGCGCTGGGCTGTAATCCTCTGACAGAAGTACAAATCAAGAACAAATTCTTTTAGAAGTATAATGATTAAACACTATTTTCTTTAATAGTTAGGTAAGTAGTTTGAGAGAGATGTAGAGCCCAATGGGGGTTTATGAATAACAACACTCAAGACCTCTGTTATAGTTTTATTACTTTGGGAAGACTGCAGCTTCTGCTATACCATTGTCATTATTTTTCTGTTTGTTAAATTGCATAGGTCTACCCACTTAAGCTCTAAAGAGTTGAGAAATTCCAATTTGATTTATTAATATCCAATGTAATTTATAAATAGATGCTTCATTATTTCATGAATAAGCACAAGACAGAATGAACACCGTAGGGGAAATGGCAGGCAGAAAATGGTTTTGAACTGCATTGACATGAATTATAAATAGATTTTAACAAGAGATTTCCATTTTGCAGGCCTCTAGCTTAAACAATTTGATCTCAAAGTGCAAGGTTAGAAATGGTTGGGTTTAGAAAAAAACACTGTGCTGGTTTAGCCAGCTTTGCCAATGTTGTACATTTTGCTGTATTATTAAGACCAAGTCACAGCAAATAAGAGTCAGCGCTGCTCTTTTACAATATAATGGCAGAACATTTCAGTGCTGTGACATCAAAAGAGGTGATTTAGAATGTGAAGAAATTCTTAAATTTCTTGTTGTTGTTCTGAATGGCTACAATTGTAGTTACTCAATTTCTTATTTCCTTGCAGAGGATTATATATAGTTTACCTGAACAAAATATAATTAAATTTTGAAATACATGTTTTCCAAACCTGCAGTTATCATGAAATAGCAAATAATACTGCCCACAAGGTCTACAAGGTCTATGTACAAACAAGAAAATAAATAACACCAACCTTAATTGGTTCTTTAAATAATTGACTGGGCATGGCCTCATATTAGTTACAGATACATGAGTGCCTCCAATTTCAGATATCATCTAAGTGGTTTAATCCAAGTTTACTTGGCTCCTTTTGTGTGTTGTAGACCGATGGGTTAGACTGCGGCAAGACACATTTTACCTGCCACAGAGAAGTCTAAATGAAATTACTACCTCCATTCTTTTGCCTCTAAGACCGGGGAAAAATATGATGCTAAAAATTCTGAACTTTATTTAATCATCTGACTCACAGTGCTATCTACTGCAGTATGTAGGGAGTTACATGAAAATGTTCTTATCATTTGTGGAAATGTTCCCATCTCTGGATAAAAGTGGAAAAGGAGGGGTTACTGCCTTTGCTCATATGTATTTCAGTTGCAGTCATGTGTACAGGAAATTATTGTAAGAGTTAGCTTTCATTTGATTTTCTTTTTGTGCTTTGTCTCAATTCCCTCTTCAGTAATTTTTAGAATTCTCCCTGCCCTTTTTTTGTTGCTGCTTTCCAGTTATAAAAGACTTATTAAAAAAAATCATGAATGATGGGAATATCATTAATTCTAGTTTTTCCTTTTTGGATTCTACCAAGTCTGAAATAAGAAACAAAAACAGCAAAACATTTGACTTCAAATTAAATCTTGATACAATGTGCTTGTGTCCTCCTTCTGACTGTTCATTATAAATTCATCCTGTTGAAATAAGAATTTTCATTTGATTTGCATATTCTTCCTGAAGGACTTCTAAAAGGGAATGCTGAGTTTGGAAAAGAAAATGTATCTCTTCTCTTTTGTATCAAGTTATCAAGTGATACCAGACTAGTGCCTCTTATGTCTTAGGAGAAAAAAAAAACCACACTGAAAGTGTAGGGACTCTCTTTTCCTTTTCTTTCCTTTTTTTTTTCTTCTTTTCTTTTTTTTATTTTTTCTTTTTTTTTATTTTTTTCTTTTTTTTATTTTTTTCTTTTTTTTTTAATTTTTTTTCATTAAATCTAGGAAACTGGAAAGTTTCTCAGCTTCTCTTTAGAATGGACATTAGTTTTCATAAAGAAGGACTGTCTGATCTTCTGTACTTTCAAAGCCTCAATGTCCATCATTTATAGACATGGAAGCAGGCCAAATTAGGAATAAAATTATAACTAATAAGGATGATTGCAGGCTGTGAGTTTAAAATGCTTTTATAAAGATGCTTTGCTTTATACTGGTGTTAAGGAGAATCAAACTCTCCCAGTTATTCAAGAATAGCTTGTGTGGTTCTTTTAATCTTCAGAAATACTTCACTACTTCTGGCAGTTGTCCCAATATGACATCTTCTCTCAGCTTTCAAGCAATTTCAGTAAGTTTATTTTATTTCCTTTCTGATACTTGTCTTCAGTTCCTTCCTTCCTCTCAGCAAGGGGCCTATCAATTCAGGAACACTTTTTGGTTTCTCTTATCCTTCCCAATTTTCAGTTTCTCTTTCAGTTCCAAGTTCAGGTTCTGCTCTTTAGAGCGCTGGTTTCATCATCTCTTGCTTGTCCTGCCCTTTCTCTCGGAACAGTGCGTCCAAAGTTCTTTTTTCTCTCAACAATTTTAAAATTCCAGTTTCAGCAATCTCAAATAATGAAAAATAAGCCCTCCTTTCTTCCTTTCACTTTCAGAAGGTTTTCCTGGGCAATGGATCTCAACAATATATTGAAATTAAGCTATCAAGATAATTTTCAGGGCTGTCCAAATCTGAGACATTAAGCAGTCTTCATCACTGAAATGTGATCAGCATTTCTCAGCCTGCATGTGGGTAGTAGCATACTCTCCAGAGAAAGAAGGTTCTTGCACAGCCTTAAATGTTTTCTCTAAGTTGGATGCTATTTGACACGGTATTTAAGTAAATATTCAAATTGTTTTAACTACAGTGATTAAGCTGTTCTCCCAGAAGCTAAGACTTTTGTTCTACTGAAAACTCAGACTGAAGTGAAACTTACTATTTCTTCTAAGCAAAAGAATGAGGTGGCAAAGAAATCAAAGATTAAATGTGGTTATAAATGCTTAAAATGTGAACCATATTGGATAAATAAGGGTTCAAATTACTTAATTAAGGTGTTTATTTTTACATATAATTTGTGGCCCCATTACTTCACTTAATGGTTATCATTGTTAAAGTAGGTCATTATTCTGTTTTTTAATATAATGCTAGGGTATGTGACTTCCTATCTACTTAAAATGCATATTGTAGAGTAATATGCCCCAGGGAGTTTTTTCATATACTAGAAATGGCTTTCCACATCTGATAAACTGCTTATGTTTGAATAGTGGAGCAATTTCCTTGCTTCCCCTCAAATGGACCAAATACACTTTGTATAGTCTAGCTAAAATAATTTCAAGGTAGATTAGAAGCATAGGCTTGCTTTAGGTGAAATTCACTTTCCAAAACCTCAAAGAGATTTAAACACTTCACAGATCTTGTAATTCTCTACACACTAGTAAACTTTAATTCGTCTGTTCTGAGAATTTGAATTCAATGGAGCACCCTTTAACAGCTGTCCTAATGAGTAGCTAGTACTAAGGACTAAGCAACTGTGTGGCAGTCACCACAACTAATATGTGATATGTAGTGCCATGTATCTAAATCCTGACAATGGATACATGTCAATTTCTAAATCCTGGGAAAGAAAATGAGATTAATTATAATTCATCAGACCATATAATAAATTACTTGGTTTAAATGGCAGCATACCTGAGGATGGAGGCCTACTCTCAGCCTTATATTAAGCACAGAAATATTACTCATGAATCATATTTATATTATTACTTCAAGAGTAGGCATTTGGAACAATGTGTAAAATAAATTTTCCTATGTTCTTCCACCATGAAAACTAGTTCTATATATGCACAGTGAATAAATGACTCAGACAGTTGAAAAAAGTTGTCTCTTAATATTGTAAATGAAATCAACAAACAAAGTTCCCCAAGTATGGAGATTTTGGGTATATTGCCAGTATGCTGGCAATTTAACTATACAGCTGTACAAAAACTGTTGCAGCTCATTGATGAGTAAATAATGTTAATCTTTTTTATCATGTATTCTAAGAGAGACATGAAAAAAGCACAATGATCAAAGACTCATTTAACTCTTAAGTTATTACTGAAGTTTAAATCTTATTGGAATAATAACTCAGTTGCAAAGTAAAATTGAAGTTTCTTCCCATTATTAGAATGTCCTCTGCCATATTTACAATTCCAAGTTATCTATCCGTTGGGTATTATAGAATCATAGAATCATAGAATAGTTAGAGTTGAAAGGGACCTTAAGATCATCTAGTTCCAACCCCCCCTGCCATGGGCAGGGACATCTCACACTAAACCATGCCACCCAAGGCTATGTCCAACCCGGCCTTGAACACCGCCAGCAATGGAGCATTCACAAGTTCTCTGGGCAACTGACGTGGTTTAAGACTAACTCACGCAGTCTCTCTCTCTCACTCACTTCCCCCTCTTTCTTCCCCCTGCTCCCGGGGGGATGGGAAGGAGAATCAAAAAGAATGCAACTCCCACAGGTTGAGATAAGAACAGTTTAGTAACTAAAGTATAACACAAATCACTACTGCTACCACCAATAATAATAATGACAAGAGAAATACAAGGAAAGAATACAATTGCTCACCACCTAATACCAAGCCCGACCACGCAGTGCACCCCCACCCTTCCGAGTCTCTGCTCTCTGCTTTCCATCGTGGGCATGACATGCTGTGGTATGGAATAACCTCTTTGGTCAGTTTGGGTCAGGTGTCCTGTCTCTGCTTCCTCCTGGCTCTCCCTCCTCCATGGCACAGCATGAGGCTCAGAAAGTCCTTGGCCAGACCAAAACATCACTAAGCAGTAACCAAAACACTGGTGTTATCAGTGCTGTTCCCAGGCCCAAAATCAAAAACATAGCGCTGCACCAGGTACCAAGAAGCAGAAAAATGGCTGCTGCTGCTGAACCCATGACAGCAACCCATTCCAGGGCCTCACCACCTGAACAGTAAAGAATTTCTTCCTTATATCTAATCTAAACTTCCCTCGTTCAAGTTTGAACTCATTACCACTTGTCCTATTACTACAGTCCCTAACGAAGAGTCCCTCCCCAGCATCCTTATCGGCCCCCTTTAGATACTGGAAGGCTGCGATGAGGTCTCCACACAGCCTTCTCTTCTCCAGGCTGAACAGCCCCAACTGTCTCAGCCTATCTTCATATGGGAGGTGCTCCAGTCCCCTGATTGTCCTCGTGGCCCTCCTTTGGACTTGTTCCAAAAGTTCCATGTCCTTTTTATGTTGAGGACACCAAAACTGTACACAATACTCCAAGTGAGGTCTCACAAGAGCAGAGTAGAGGGGCAGGATCACCTCCCTTGACCTGCTGGTCACACTCTTTTTGATGCAGCCCAGGATACGGTTGGCTTTCTGGGATGCAGTCGCAGACTGCCGGCTCATGTTCAGTTTCTCATCGACCAACACCCCCAAGTCCTTCTCCACAGGGCTGCCCTCAATCTCTTCTCTGCCGAACCTGTAGCTGTGCCTGGGATTGCTCTCACCCAGCTGTAGGACCTTGCACTTGTTATGGTTAAACTTCATCAGGTTGGCATCTGCCCACCTCACAAGTATATCAAGGTCCCTCTGGATGACACCTCTTACCTCCAGCATATCAACCGAACCACACAGCTTGGTGTCATCGGCAAGCTTGCTAAGGGTGCACTCAATCCTACTGTCCATGTCACTGACAAAGATGTTGAACAAGACCGATCCCAAAACTGATCTCTGAGGGACACCACTCATTACTGGTCTCCAGCAGGACATTGAGCCATTGAGCACAACTCCTTGCGTGTGGCCATCCAGCCAGTTCTTTATCCACTGAGTGGTCCACCTATCAAATTGATGTCTCTCCAATTTAGAGACAAGGATTTCGTGTGGGACAGTGTCAAACACTTTGCACAAGTCCAGGTAGATGACATGAACTGCTCTACCCCTGTCCATCAGTTCTGTAGCTCCATCACAGAAGGCCACCAGATTGATCAGGCATGATTTCCCCTTAGTGAAGCAACCACCTTGTTGTTTTTCATGTGCCTTAGCATGTCTTCCAGGAGAATCTGATCCAAGATTTTGCCAGGCACAGAGGTGAAACTGACTGGTCTGTAGTTCCCTGGATCATCCATTTCCCCCTTCTTGAAAATGGGGGTTATATTCCCCTTTTTCCAGTTGTTGGGAACTTCACCTGACTGCCATGATTTTTCAAATATGACGGACAGTGTCTTAGCAACTTCATTTGCCAGCTCCTTCAGGACCCGCGGATGGATTTCATCAGGTCCCATAGACTTGTGTATGTTCAGGTTCTTAAGATGGTCTTGAACCAGATCCTCTCCTACAGTGGGCCTAGGGTCTTCACTCTCACAGTCCCTGTGTCTGCCTTCCAAGACCTGGGTGGTGTGGTCAGAGCATTTGCCAGTGAAGACTGAGGCAAAGAAGTCATTAAGAACCTCAGCCTTCTCCAAATCCAGTGCAGCTAGTTCTCCTGATAGCTTCTAGAAGGGGCCCACATTGTCCCTGGTCTGTCTTTTATTTGCTATGTACCTACAGAATCCCTTCCTGTTATCCTTAACATCCCCAGCCAAGTTTAATTCTAAGTGGGCCTCAGCTTTCCTAACCTGGTCCCTAGTTTCCCAGACAACATCCCTGTATTCTTCCCAGGCTGCCTGTCCTTGCTTTCACCTTTTATAAGCCTCTTTTTTCCTTTGAATTTTCCTCCGCACCTCCTTATCCATCCAAGGAGGTTTCCTTCCAAGAGGTCATTTCAGGCAGGTATACACACACTGAATTTTAATAAGAAGTGAAGATTCTAATCCAAAAAAGTCCATCAGCAGTTACCCTAAATAACCAATAAATAGAGAATAGGTCCCCTTATTAAAAGCATACATACTTCAGTTGACTTGAAGGGGTTTCCCTTGTCTAGTAGCTCTCAAGATCATGAAGTCCTAAAGAAAACTTAGTATTCGAGTTCTACTTCATTTGTGAAAGCAAATTGGAATTCGCATTATTGATGAGATTCACTTTGTCATTTATGTCCTAAATTAAAATCTGGTAGGGTAAAAATGGTATTTTTCTTCTTGTGGCAATTTTTCACTATTCCTTACAAATCATGGATCAGAGCTTACTCTAGATTTGGCCCTGTTTCTTAAATTTTTGTCTTCACAGGAGCAATTGGGCAGGAGAAGAAAATTCTGATTTCTTTCTTGTCTTACTAGCAATTAATCAACAATCTCTATGTAGATCCATAGTACAGTAGTAGGAGAGAGAGAAACTATGCTTAAGGGAAACTGAAATACAATGTATTGCTCAAGTAATCTGTCTAATGAAATTATAAATTGCCCCAGAAGAGAATAAAAGGAGCTTACCTCACTGGAAAACCAAGATGCTCTTATAACAAAACATGAATTAATTGAAAATATGTGGGTGATGAAAGAATCCCTGCATGTTCTAAGGTTGACTCTTGATCTAGGTCTGTACCAGCAGTGGTAGTCCTGATCCAACTGTTAGGACTTGGACCTAAACTTCAATTAACTAGAAAGTTTTCCAGACTTAATATTGTCTTTGGATCTGGATAAGAGTTATTCTCACTGAAGGTTGGAGGTGAACTGGAGTTCTGGTATAGGAAGCATTCTAATCCAAGAGAATTATTTAGGATTCATTTGAATCATGTCTCATCCAAAATCAGAGGAGTGATCAAAACCGAAGCAGCAAGCACATGGGAAGGCTTCTCACGAACAAATTCCACGAAGAGTCACAAACAAGCAGCATATATAGTGGGTCACAAATTACCTGTGAATGATTGAACAAGCTGCCCCAGTTAAAAAAATATGAGTAAAGACCTGAATTATGCCTAGCTTATTAAACAGAAAGTTATCCAATGCTCGCATATAGTCATTGCTGCAGGATATCAACTCTATAGCCCTCTCATCTCCTACTCTTTGATGACACATAGACATCATTCTCTTTTATTTCCCTCATGGACTGTCGTGGTTTAAGACTAACTCACACAGTCTCTTTCTCACACTCACTTCCCCCTCTTTCTTCCCCCCGCTCCCGGAGGGATGGGAAGGAGAATCAAAAAGAATGCAACTCCCACAGGTTGAGATAAGAACAGTTTAGTAACTAAAGTATAACACAAATCACTACTGCTACCACCTATAATAATAATGACAAGAGAAATACAAGGAAAGAATACAATTGCTCACCACCTAATACCAAGCCCACCCATGCAGTGCACCCCCCCACCCTTCCGAGTCTCTGCTCTCTGCTCTTCCATCCTGGGCAAGACGTGCTGTGGTATGGAATAACCTCTTTGGTCAGTTTGGGTCAGGTGTCCTGTCTCTGCTTCCTCCTGGCTCTCCCTCCTCCATGGCACAGCATGAGGCTCAGAAAGTCCTTGGCCAGACCAAAACATCACTAAGCAGTAACCAAAACACTGGTGTTATCAGTGCTGTTCCCAGGCCCAAAATCAAAAACATAGCGTTGCACCAGCTACCAAGAAGCAGAAAAATGACTGCTGCTGCTGAACCCATGACATGGACCTATTCAACTTCTACCCCATAGCAATCCTAAGCAAGTGCAGGATTAACTCCAGATTAACACAGAACAAAGATAATTGGCAGTTTTCTGCAGTATGACTGTTAGCTTTTCCTTCCACAGGAGGTTGCCTCACAACTTGTGTTTGCTCTAGTCCATGACGTCTGGTTTCCGTTTCTGGTGTTACCCCCTTGAGGGTCTATCAACCTGTTAGCTCCTTGCTCAGCCTTGCTAAGTTCCACCCCCCACTAATTAAACTAAAGCCATATTTTTATTATCTGTTGGAGTGTTGTTTAAGGCTGTATTATAAAGTGGTGTATCCAGTTCTTGCTTAAGACATAACCCAGCAATTTTGTTCACAGCTATTTCAGCATTGTGATTGTAAGAATTAACTGTTTGCTTGGGTTTGGAGTTTTTTAAATTATTTAATTTTGTACCCATTATGGTTACTTCTGAGTCCAGATGAAAACTAGGTCATAATCATGTAATTGGCTCCACTTAGGTTTCGTCTTTATGTTTTTTTTCAATACTTCATTTGTTGTCATGTGGCTTTCATGGGCCAACTATTAATATCTTTTTTCCATGCATCCAAATTAATACTGATTTTGTAGAAAGCTAGACAGGTACAAGTTCATTAAATCCATAGAATACATATTCCTATATATACTTTTTTCTTTAAAAGGGGGGAGGGAAAATTCTTTTGGGCTCAAAGAGCAAAGCACAAGGATAAGACATTAGATAAAATACATTGGTATTCATAGACAAGACCATAGAGTTTCTAAGAAGCCTGAACAAGATATGACATTTGCATAAGCAAAACAGAATACGAAAGTTGATGCAAAACAATTTTATTGGTATACTGTTGAACTGTAAGGAGAAAGGAAAAAAAAAAAAAACAACCCCAAAAAACCCCTCCCAAACCACAGACTTCTCTAGAAATGTTTATGTCCTGATATGCTGCTATTGCACATTTGCTATTCCAAGTATTAATGACTAGGCTGCCTCATTTAAATGTTTGATGAAGACAGTATAGAAGAAACTGCATGAATGGTGGTTAGGCCCAGAATTTAGAATGTGTCTCAACAAACTGAAAAAGTTTTCTGTAAAAATACAAATTCGCTATTTGACAGAGACAAGCAGAAGATTCTACACTTGGGAGAGAACAAGTATCTCAGCAAATGCAAGTGGGGAAACAGCTAATCAGGGTGTAGTTAAGCAGAAAAGCACCTATACATTATTGTGACAAGGCTAATATGAATCTACAATACCAAGCTGCTGCAAAGGACTTAAACATCATATTGGGATTTCTGAATAATATGGGAACCTGAAAATGGCAATAAGACTCTTTCATTCCACTCCCTACTTCTGTTGTGGTCTTTTCTGTACTATATAAATTTTAGGACACTGTAGTGCAGTGATATGGAACAATTAGAAACACTCTGGCAAAGCAGTTATAACTATGAGATGCTTGGCAATGGTCTAGAGAATATTAGACTTTGGAGAACACAAGATAAAGAATCACAGAATGGTTGAGACTGGAAGGGACCTCTGGATGTCATCTTGTCTAATCCCCCTAATCAGGCTGGGTCACTCACAGCTGGTTGCCCAGAACCATGTTTAGACAGTTTTTTGATTTCACCAAGGTGGGAGACTCCATATACTCTCTGGACAACTTGTGCTGGTGTTTCAGTTACCCTGTCAGTCAAAAAGTGTTTGCTGATGTTCAGAAGGACCCTCCTGTGTTTCAGTACTTGCCCATTGCCTCTTAACCTGTGACTGGGTGCTACTGAAAAGACCTTGGCTCCACCCTCTTTGCACCCTCCTTTCAGGTATTTATGCACATTGATAAGATCCTCCCTGTGACATCTCTTCTCCAGGCTAATCAGTTCCAGCTTTTTCAGCCTTTCCTCATCTGGAAGATGTTTCACTCCCTTGACCATCTCCCTTTGTTAGACTCTTTCTAGTTTGTCCATGTGTTTCTTGTACTGGGGAGCCCAGAACTGAATATAGTGCTATACAGTACTTCAGGTGTGGTCTCACAAGTACTAAGTAGAGGCAAAAGATCACTTTCCGCAACCTGCTGGCAGCACTTCTTCTAATGCAGTGCAAGATACCATCAGTCTTCTTTGCCCCAATGTTACATTTCTGACTCATATTCAAGTTAGTGTCCACCAGGACACCAAGGTCTTTTTCTGTCGAACTGCTTCACATTCAGTCAGTTTTCTACCTCACTGTCTGCCCATACAGCCCACACATGAACAGCTTCCTTATGAGGATCTTGTGGGAAACTGTTAAAATTCTTACTGAAGCTGAGGTAGGCAATATCCAATGCTCTCCCCTCAGCCACCAAGACAGAAAATTTTAAAAGTTTATCAAGCTGGTCAAATTTGACTTCCCCTTGGTGAATGCATACTGGCTAGTCATAACGATTTTCTTATCCTTTGTGTGCCTGGAAATGCTACTCCATTACCTTTCCAGGAATTGAGTTGGGGCTGTATGTATGGAAGTTCCCGGCGTCTTTCTTAGAATCATAGAATAGTTAGGGTTGAAAGGGACCTTAAGATCATCTAGTTCCAACCCCCCTGCCATGGGCAGGGACATCTCACACTAAACCATGCCACCAAAGGCTATGTCCAACCTGGCCTTGAACACCGCCAGCTATGGAGCATTCACAACTTCTCTGGGAAAACCCATTCCAGTGCCTCACCACCCTTACAGTAAAGAATTTCTTCCTTATGTCTAATCTAAACTTCCCTCATTCAAATTTGAACCCATTACCACTTGTCCTATCACTACAGTCCCTAATGAAGAGTCCCTCCTCAGCATCCCTATAGGCCCCCTTCAGATACTGGAAGGCTGCGATGAGGTCTCCACACAGCCTTCTCTTCTCCAGGCTGAACAGCCCCAACTGTCTCAGCCTATCTTCATATGGGAGGTGTTCCAGTCCCCTGATCATCATCGTGGCTCTCCTCTGGACCTGTTCCAAAAGTTCCATGCCCTTTTTATGTTGAGAACACCAAAACTGTACACAATACTCCAAGTGAGGTCTCATAAGAGCAGAGTAGAGGGGCAGGATCACCTCCCTTGACCTGCTGGTCACACTCCTTTTGATGCAGCCCAGGATACGGTTGGCTTTCTGGGATGCAATCGCACACTGCCGGCTCATGTTCATTTTTTCATTGACCAACACCCCCAAGTCCTTCTCCACAGGGCTGCCCTCAATCTCTTCTCTGCCGAACCTGTAGCTGTGCCTGGGATTGCTCTCACCCAGCTGTAGGACCTTGCACTTGTTATGGTTAAACTTCATCAGGTTGGCATCAGCCCACCTCACAAGTATATCAAGGTCCCTCTGGATGACACCTCTTACCTCCAGCATATCAACCGAACCACACAGCTTGGTGTCATCGGCAAGCTTGCTGAGGGTGCACTCAATCCTACTGTCCATGTCACCGACAAAGACTGGTCCCAACACTGATCGCTGAGGGACACCATTCGTTACTGGTCTCCAGCTGGACACTGAGCCATTAAGCACAGCTCTTTGCGTGCCCCTTTTGAAGATAGGAGTGACATTTAACTTCCTGCATAATACTTCTTTAGATGTTCAGAAGATGGTTTTAGAGAGAGGAATAAACACAACCCTATGTCCACTGCAGGTAACAGGAAGAGTGATGAGTGTCAATTGCATAAATCTGTGTAAGATAAACATCAGAATTTTATAACAATGAGGATTGCTAAGCCATGAAAGCCTTCACGGGAAGACTGCAAAATATGGCAGTCCATTGGAGACTATTGTGCACTGTATTGTGGCTGGCATAAATAAAATAATAAAATAAAATAAAATAAAATATAATAAAATAAAATAAAATAAAATAAAATAAAATAAAATAAAATGTCCAAGGCATGTTTCTATAGTCAAAGTTATTCAGACTCGAGGAAAGTTTTTACTAGTTTATGGTTCTTAGTAGTGTTATATTTTAGGCCTGATAGTAATTTAATAGACTTTAGTGTATCTCTGAAACATAAAGTGAATCAACATGTGTCCTGGGTTCAGCAGTAGCAGTCATTTTTCTGCTTCTTGGTAGCTGGTGCAGCACTGTGTTTTTGACTTCTGGCCTGGGAACAGCGCTGATAGCACCAATGTTTTCAATTACTGCTTGGTAATGTTTTGGTCTGACCAAGGACTTTCTGAGTCTCATGCCCTGCCAGGGAGAAGGGGAAGCCGGAAGGAGGCAGAGACAGGACACCTGACCCAAACTGACCAAAGAGGTATTCCATACCACAACACGTCATGCCCAGGATGTGAAAATGGGGAGCAGAGACCAAGAAGGGTGGGGGTGCACTGCTTGGTAGGGCTGGGTATAGGTGGAGAGCGATTGTATTCTTTTCCGTTGTTAGTTCCCTTGTCATTATTATTATTGGTTGTAGCAGCAGTGGTTTGTGTTATACTTTAGTTACTAAACTGTTCTTATCTCAACCTGTGGGAGTTGCATTCTTTCGATTCTCCTTCCTATCCCTCTGGGAGTGGGGGGGAAGAAAGAGGGGGGAGTGAGTGAGCAAGAAAACTGTGTGGCTGAGAGGCTTAAACCACGACAACATGTAAGTCTTGAATTAAGCCAGGTTTTTCTAACATGAGATATTAATTCTAGAGTTATTTGATATCATCTGGAATGGCTCTAGACATTCTTGCCTAGGACCTATCAGTGAAAGTCATTAGATGATCCCATCTTGCTAGACAGTAATGAGAAAGAAGAAAACTGTCAGATATATACAGATCGATGAATGCTATGGGAAACCTTGTGCCTGTGGTGTTACACAGGCAAGTACTTTTAAAATTAATAATAACACTCAATGAGTACAAATCCCTCATGAATTGAAAATTCAATTTTTTGATCAACCAAACTGACAGTGATGTAACCTATGGCTCATTGTCTCCCTCAAGTGGATAAAAAAAGAGCAGATTTTTATTTCTTCTAGACATACTTTTTTTTTTTTTTTTTTTTTTGTCCCATCCTGCCTTGACTCATTCTTCTGTTTGAAGGGACAAGATTTGATACTTGCAGCCAGTTTGACCAGGAATATGACTATACAAGGTCATCATTGAAAGCTGCAACCAGCTGTGAAGAGCCTAAACTTGGGAGGACCTTCTTTGGCTGAACAGGCCAAGGAAGGAAGAACAAAATATTCAGTTGTCTCCAATCTGAAACCCCAAAAATTTGCTTCAGTGTTTTCTGTGGCAGGGCACAAGCTGTGAACCGCTAACCTTGAACAAGTGTCAGCACTCAATTTTAGGTCATTAATTTGGACAGAATTTGCTTAGATCTGTTAAGCTTCAGCATCCAGAATCCCTAGGAGATTATTTTGGTTGGTTTGGAGTCTTTGTAGATCTGGCATTTAAAAAAAAAAAAAGAAATCCATGGAATCTTTTGAAATATCTTAAATTCTGTCAATGTTTACATTATCATAGCTGACCCAAACTGAAAGATAAAAAAGGAAAGAAAAATAGTATTAAATAGTCAGAAGTACTGAGTACTAGGGATAAAATTCTGTGGAGAAAGAATTTATCTGCCATCATCCTTAGGAAGTTTAATTTGGGTAATCTTAAAGGAAATAGGCTACAAGTGTCATTACTTCTAACTTTGAGGTGTAAATGCATCTAATGGGATGGGAATGTGATAAACCCAGAATATTTCATTCTGTATATTTAGAAATAATGCTTGGAAAACCAAGCAAGACCATATCATATTCTGCTTTAGCTTTAGTTTATTTGATTTTTTTGGGGGGTGTATGTGGTTTTTCTCTTGTAAGAGTCCAAGACCTTTTATGACAAATATTCTGGCACACCTTATTTTGAATACTCACAATCTGGGCCTGTGTTTTCCCATAGGTTTCTTTCTGGTGGTCAATACTGATAAAATTCAAAGTTCTTATAGTGTAACTGGGAAGAAACATAACAGTAAACTTTGTCAGTATTGAAATTATGGGGTTTGCAGTAGTCAAAGCCTGAGAAAAGAGAATTACTGAGTGTTTTACCATTACGTCACTGACTTCCAGTGTGGTCTTAGGCTTGCTGTTTCAACATTCCTGATACAACTTTATTCATTTGAGTAATAAGTCCCTAAATATCCCAAGTGCTGCGTGTTGATAACAGGTCTGGTGACACTGGCACCTTCTTACCTGTCTGAGGGAGGACCTGAGTCTGTGTAAAATGTTGCTGGCTAAGAAAAGTATTGAGGCTTCCATGTCTGGTCAGAAATGTAACCCAGGCAACAAGGGAAAAGACTGCATCAATGTAGTTCAGATGAAATGATTACATGATTTCACAATCTATCTGCAATATTAGAACCATTCTGAGAACTGAAATGTCACATCCCTTTTTTTCCCCTGCCTTCATTTCTTTCATCTTAGAACGACAACTTTGGGTCACATATTTTTTTGTTTGCCTTGTTCTCTGCGCTCTAGTCGGAAAACTCTGGACAGTAACCGCACAAATACAGTCAGCGATAGAAAAGGGACGGAACCACCGATCTGCTGCTTGCACAAACGTCTGCTCATCCCACCTCACAAGCTACCCACCCTTTGCCTGCCCGCAGCGTCAACCCTCCTCGCCTTTCCAGAGATCGTGAAGATCAATTACTTAGTCACTCAGGTGGCGATCTCTCCGTCTTTTTAGTCGCTCTCCGCCACGTCGACCCACTCAGCTGCCCCAGTAGCAGCCGCAGCTCTCGGCATGGCACTCCTCCCGGTTCCCTTTGCCTCCCAGCGTGGCTGAAAGCGCTTTGCTTCAGCTGAGCGTTTGGGTTTTTCACAAGAGTTATCTCTAGTACAGCTCCAGGCAAATGAACTGACTAATGAATTTTCTGTCGGTCATGGAAGTGAGTTGCAAGTAATTAAGTGATTTGCTGTGGAGCCGATTAAGCTGCAAGTCACAACGACTAGAGCCAAAACACGGCGAGTCCACTACAGTTTGCGCCGCCAGCGCTCCGCTATACAATGGAATCATTGACTATTTATTTACTTCGCACAACAACTCTGCTGTTTACTTAATTACAGGAGCTTTTCAGTCACCAACCCCCACCCACCCCAGCCCCATCTCTTCGACGCTCTTCGTCGTCTTCCCCTTTCCCCAGCCTCCGATAACCAGGGCTCCCTAATTGATCGCTTGGGTAGATGAAGAGGGGCAACACCTGAGCATCCTTTATGGGGTGCAGGCAGCGCTTCCCCGCGGATTTGGGAGCGGGAATTTTCCGTGGGGGAAAGGCAAGGGAAAGGGGATTTTCCTGTCAAACTGCATAGCACGTCTGCCTGGAGATTAGCCCTCGAGAAGATTGCGGGGTGAAAGGGAGACGCAAGGGAAATCCTGCAGCGTTTCGAGGCATATCCGAGCCGTCAAATGGAATCGGGAAAAGGGGAGAAGCAGACGCCTGGGGCGCGGCGGGACAGGCGCGGCTGGGAGAGAGAGGGAAGCACTGGCAATCCCGCAAAAAGGGGGACCATTTCACACCCCAGCTCATTAGGGAGGCCTGGGCCCTATTGTCAAAGCCCGTTTTCCGCAGCATTGCCTCTTAGAAGCGAGTCGGGGGTGGGGAGAGGGCATAGGCGGTCGAGGCTCCCACAAGACGAGCTCGCCCTCCTTGCTCGCAGGAGGTTTCTCCCTCCCGCCCCGGACCTCCTTCTAGCCTGGATGGAATGGGGAAAAATGTACCCGAGCTCAGTCCCCGCTAGTCCAGGGAAGGAGAGGTGACAAGAGAGCTTTAGCATGAAGAAAAAGTCTAGAGGCACTATTTTCAGGCCCCTTCCTCCTCTCCCCCCTGCAGGCTGTGGTAGGGGCTTTCCGCGTTCTCCCACCTCCTCCCCCTCTGTCACCCACGGGGCAAAACTAAGAGGCGCAGGGGTCGCCGAGCGCCGATTCGCATGGCCGCAGGGTCCAGCATCTACCCCCCACCCCCCCATGTTTACAGAACTGGCTCGGGGTACCCCGATTAGGAGCGCGGTCTTTTAACGCCCTGGAAACTCGCCGCGGAGCGAGCTGGGCTCCTCGGGCGAGGGTGGGGCTGGGGTCGGAGAGTGATCGAGGTGGGAGCGCTTCTGCTTCGCCTCCCGCGAATGCCCACGGCTGCGGGGGCCGGCGAGGCTGGCGGGCGGGCGGGGGCGATACACAGCGTTGCGGGGAGCCAGCAGCGGCAGCCGCGGATAAAGTGGCTTTCTGCTCCTTTAAAGAGCGCTGTGCAGCGCTCCCGACGGGAGGCGGATCTCTCTTCTTCCTTCCCTCCCTTTGTCCCTCCCTTCTCCCTCCCTTTTTCGTTCCATCTCCCCATCGCTCTGCCGCCGCTTGCCGCCGCCGTCAGTGGTGCCCGGACGCCAGCTGCACCACAGCCCAAGCAGTTCCCGGCGTCCTGCCACCGCCCTTCCTTCCCCCGCCTTCCTCTCCCTCCCCGCTTTCCCGCCCGCAGTTCAAGGTAGGAGGATGTCCTGGGGTCTCCGGTTGGCTGCCACGGCCAGAGGGGTTGCATGCAAGTGAGGGGCTGCGGGGGGAGTCGGGGGAGGGAAGCGGCGGGAGATACACTGTACAGCCGCATACCGCGGAGTCCCTCGGCCAGGTGGCAAAGGCGGGCTCTGAGCTGGCGGACCCAAGCGCTGCTAGGCTGGCCGACTCCTGCCGCCCTGGTCTGCCCCTCCTGTGGAGAAGGCAAACCTCTCGCCTTCTTCCTCCTTCATTTGCTCTGAACCGCCGACGCTGGAGGTGGGGAGCGGACCCGAGGGGACAAGGCAGCGCAGCTCCCGATGGCCCAGCCGGGCTTCTGCCAGAGCTCGGAACTGCCCCCACAGCCGGAGCTCTGTTCCCGGGCCAGGCCCAGAGCGACCGAGCTGGCAGCCTTAAGGATGTGCCCCCCGCTCTCTCGCAGGAGCGGAGGTGAGAAACGGGCTCTAACTTCGCTAGAGTTGTGGGTGGATAACCGTCTCTTATCTCCTTGACGTTTCCTCCTACCCCTACACTCTCCTCTTCCCGGCTTCCCCCTTCATCTCCCTCAAGGGCGCAGCTAGCCCCTGTTTGGGCTTGTCAGCCATCCTGTCATATATCTTAACAAATTCAGCATTCTTTGGTTAAGCATCCGTCGCTAACCCAGCCTGGGCGCTGACATTCTCTATGTAAAACAAGAGGCATTCCTGCCTGCGGAGCGGAGGCACGATTGCAAGACCCGTGTGAGCACCGGAAAGGAATGCATACACTAATGAAACCCCATCTTCACGTTTTTCTTAGAAACTTTTTGGAGAGTAAAGCATGGAACACATTAAACATCCCACTTTTCCTCCCCAAATCTTTCACAGCTTCCCCAGCCCCAAAGCAGACTGAGGGGACGAAAGGCTGATCTGCAGATGTCATTAATGTTTGTTCTTGCAGCTTAAAACCTGCTAGGAAAGTGCATTGTTGTGGTACTCCAAAGTGCCTGAACAACTAAGCCTATTGCATACTCAGTTTGTTAATTAGAATACACGTCTTTCCACTAGCTAAAAATTAATTAGCATCTTAAAATGTCATTAGTTATGAGCGCAGCAGAAACTTGGTAGTAAACTTGGACTGACCTAATAACAGACAGAGGAGAACTTATGGTTTTTATAGCTGATGGGGCTGAAGTACAAGTGGACCACAACGTGTTTTTAAATTATAATATCAACATTAATTTGAATACTTTGGCAAACATTTAAAAAGTTGGGACTGTGTTGCTGCTTTGTCAGCAAAGCTGCAATACTTGTTTTTGAAGATCTGGAGATTCTGGTCAGGTGTTGTGGTAAGCTATGGCTCTCCTCACACCGGATTGCAACAGCAGGAGGACTGTGGTGGCATGTTAATCAGAAGCGTTTGCAAGCATTTGGCGAAAAATGTCCACAAAACAAAGCTTTGGGGCTGCCTGTTATACACATAGTAAATTTATATCAGTTGTTGTTGGGAGAGAACAAAACAGTAGATTAAGTGATGTAAAAATCTTATCATAGATTCTTACAGACATAGCTATGACCTGAAAATGAAACCCATTTCCTTTTTAAAGTAATATGGTAAAACTGTACATCTCAGTAGGTGGCAGCTAGCTGGAACTGGGTTAACTTTTACTATGACAACAGCACATAAGAATAAGGTCTGAAGGAAAAAGCACATGATATAATAAGGCAATCCGAATCATGTATCTCTCCTTTCCAAATGAAACTTTATATGCATAAGATCACTGTTTACACCTGACCCATACCTTAAAATTTAGTGGGCTTTTATTACCCAGAAAAGATTTAAAGGCCTCAGACTGTCTGTTCTTCTTTCTTGGTCTATAGCTGGGAAATGCTCTTTTTCATATCAGCTTCATTTGATCGTGGTCCTTAAATATAAAAGATGTGTTACCACCATGCCTATGATAGATGACCAAAATGTAAAATGAATAAAAACATTTATACAAGGAATTGTAGATATCCCACTTGCTGATCACTGAAGCATGGAGGGCAGCTTCATGAAGACTTTAATTTGAAAAGAACTGTGTAACAGTGGTGACAAGCCCCCAAAACACAAGACCAGCTTCTCCAGTACAACATTTTATTACAAATTTCCACACTTTGAACTGTATGTCTCACAGGGAAGAAAATATGAAAGGCATTAGAAACCTTTACCTGCTTTCATACTGAAATCATTCTGGAGGGTGGGCAAAAGTATCTCTTCAAAGGTTACACTTCCTTTTCCCTCCCTCCCCTGAAGGAGAAAATAAGGTAAAGTCCAATCAACAGGAAAAGAATCTAGGGTGGTAAAGTCTGCGGCTTTAGTTAATTGTGTAGTCTATAAGTGATCTTCAGTCACCAAATATTTCTAAACATCTGAAGTCTTGCAAGATTTACTTTTCGATAAAGAGATTATATTCTTGAGAAAATAACTCTGGGTTAACTACAATTTTCCTTCAAGGTGAGAGGTGGGCTTTGAAAGGGTGAGGGATGTTAATACAGAGCAGGAAGCAATGTGTGATAGCAGATAAGGAGAGCAGTACTCCACCTGAACCCGTAGACCGCCATGAAATAGCCAGCTAACATAATCGACGGTATAATATGTGCCTTTAAAAAAGCCAATAACAGATTTCAATTTCCTTTCGTGCTGTGAAGTGACTGGAAGGCAGGCAGACAGGCGTTTCCACACCTGCTGGGGCCGGCCGCGGGAGCGTGGTGGCGGGCTTGGGGGCGCTCTCCGCGGTACTGAAGGGTCCGCGCAGGGCGCTGTCCGCAGTGCTGAGGCCGCAACAGGCGGCGGGATGCGGGAAGAGAGATGCGTGGGAAGCTAAACTCGGCCTGAGACTTGGGCAAGGCAACCAGGGTTTGCAGTGTGGGCTGCTGCATATTGAATAGTAAAAGGAATTAAGTTGTCTTATGATCCCAGTTATAAATGCCTCAGTGAGTTAGGTGATCACTGAGTTTGTCTAAAATTACAGGCAGCTGTATTATTTATTTATTTTTAAGACACCTTAGAAAATCAGACTGATAACAGGAGTTACTTTGCCCAAAGTTTATGTCTTGTCCAATGTTCTAAAGCTGACCATGAATATAGTATTTTGAATACTATATTTTTTAACTTCTCACCAAAACTAAATAAAAAAAAAAAACAAAACAAATCGTTTATACAGGAAGCTACATCTCAACACTCACAATTTAAAAAATATTTAAAGATGCCTAGTGTCCTTTATTTCAGCAAGACCAGGAGAAAGAGGAGAGAAGCAATGAACGTTCACAGTATTCACGTGTGTCAGTTTTATTTTTCCTTGGACTAAGATAAAATATGAACGAATAGAAGAGAATAAACGAAATAGAAAATACAAGAAAAATAACCTCTCTGCATTTTTACCGGGAGATATTCTAACTGTGAACTGAAGGAGTCGCTAGATATCCTTTCTTTTAACACTAGGTGCTCTTTTAAATGTACTCCAGTAGTCAAATAGTCTGATTGAATTCCCTGCTAGACTGCAGAACTAGCCATTCGTGATACTTATTTTTGACACTGCAGTTATGCCTCCATCTTAAAGAAAAAAAATCAATGATATTTAATAATCCACTGGCAGAATATACGTTTCTTTTCATCGGCATTTTACAGTGTTTTAACTAAATGCATGCAGAGGAAATCGGTAAGCCATAATGATAAAAAGTTACCATGAATTGCTAACACTTTTAGTCATACATAACACCAATGTTACAGGTTATAACTTAAATGCTGCTGTTATTTATTTACATGTCTGCAATATACAGTTATTATTTAAGAAGCTGCAACTCATCTCTGCCATGCTCTACTCCTGATAGATTCCACACTGTTCTCATTAGCTTGGCATTATCTGTGTTTGTTTCTGTAAAGTCAGGTTTATTCTGTGTTCATCTGCATGTGTCTATGGGGGAAGTCTCTCTGTGATATTTTCTTTAGTAATAAAAGGCAGTGAGAGAGATAAAGGAGACAAAGGATGTCTGTAGGCAGAATGTAGAATAAAATTAATTCATTTTCCTGGTGGGGAATCTAGGAATTATCTTTTAATATTTGTAATAAATCTTAAGTGGGTTCAGCAAAAGCTTCACTTAGACCACAAAGTCTGACAGTCCTGGTTCAATGTATTTTAATGGATCAGGCACATAACTGATTGTATTTCCAAGGAAAATCTCAAGTAGTCCACAGAATGAGTTTATCTTCTTTGGAACACCTGGTCAAAAGACTAAAGTCTGTGGCTGTATTTGCAGATACAAACTCAGTATTCCATTATCAAACTGGGAAGTGCTATTGTTTTCACTGAAGACTGCAAAATGACAAACTACACAGACCTCTCAGCACAGGGAGAAACAGCAATATTTCCATAATACTGGAGGGAAAAAAAAGCAGAGTGCAAAATAAGACAGTGGCAGAATAAAGCACAAAATGTCAACTACTAAATCCCCAAGTTACTGTTTTTTTTAAGCAACACTGCAGTTTCAAGCAAGTTGAGTGAAACAGGTCTGTGCATTCAGCAAGGCGGTCCTAGTGCTGCTGATCCCTGTTTACCTTGCAAAAGCAGACTCGTGCTCTGGAATCACTGAGTCTGGAGCAAGTTCCAAAGGACAGTCGGTATACAAACCACTGCATTTACCTTATTTCATGCATTAACATGAGTAATAGTGAACTTATTTTTTTTCCTCTAAATGTTGCTCCAATAACCTGTTTGACTTTATTGTCAGCCTTCTCTTTCATAACTCTGAAACTAAATGATTTCGAATCAGTCATCTATTAAAATGCATGAATTGATTTTTATACAACCGATTCCCTTCTCCCCTATAGCCCTCTCACCCACCCCGCCTCCCGCCCCCCCGCTACAGACCCTTATAGCTATTGTTCAGAACAATTGAAATCCTAATAGCAATTAGAAGCATGTAAAGAAAACCGGCTGTTTTCTTTTCCTCCGACGAGGCTAGGCGATCAGATCGGTTGCATAATAGAAATTGGGAAGGCTGTCTGGCAGGCAGCCTTAAGAAGAGAAGAGCTATCTCAATTTCTCTCACTTAATCTTGGCTTCGCGTCAGAAGCTGTGCAGCAGTGCAGTAGAATAGGAGCGCAGCAAAAGCTTCGCCGCTGAAACGGCTGATATTCGCTATGTGGCGATACCTCAGCGATTTTTCGAGCTGGATTATCTATTGATTTTCCTCCTTTCTTGCCTCCCAGGTTTACTCAGCTGGACATTGTGTGTGTTTGGATTTCTCAAGGATTCTCCCCCGACTAACATGGATGTCCCACCATTCCTTGCAGTTGAAGGTTGCTCCTTGGCGCAGTGAACGAAGAACATGAAGGGATTGCTAATGGGTTTGGGAAGCGTAGACTCTCTCCTGTCTCTGTGACCATGCCGTGATTGTGTCTGAGGGCCATCAGTTTGCGTATCCTCATTCTCACCCTACCGGGAAACCTGACGGCTTAGAAGGGGGAAGTAAGGCAGCGCGTGTGTGCGTAGAAACATCATGAAGATTATTTCCCCTATTCTAACTAATTCAGTCTTCAGATGCACCATTAGACTCCTTCTTTGCTTACTGTGGATTGGATATTCTCAAGGAACCACACATGTATTAAGATTTGGTAAGATTTCCCGACACTTTATTCATTGTGCGTTTAAACCTGAATGTGGTTTATGTAGGGATTGCCTCGGAAGGGAGTGCAGGGGGAGAGAGCACTGGGACGTGCCGCCGGAGTCAGGCACCAAAGTCCGTCTTTATTTTGCATCCGGAGGGATGAATTGCTGTGTGCTTTTTCTATCGCTGCAGCTCATTGTAGCCGTAGTAACGGCACGATGATGATAATTAGAATAACAATAGAGAGGAAAATGACTGGCAAACACGTTCTCCTAAGGCTCTGCGCGGCTTGCTTGGCTTTCTCGTAATGTGCCTTTTTTTTGTTCCCATAGTAGTGGAAAGCATAGCTAATACAGTGCTTGATCAGTTAAAAACCTGTCAACTAGTTGCTAAGTTTCGGCCGCTCGTCCCCGGTCCACCCGCCTCTATCCCGCGTGGGGGCGACGCTGGGATTTGAGACTCTGGGGCTGATTTCTCTCTAAACGCCTGCTTATCTGCTTGCCGCTTACAGCAGCTCTTAGGGTCAGGAAAGAACTGATTTATGACTTGAACAGTGAAACAGCCTTTGCGGTACGTTTGAAACCCACCACTTTTCTATGCGAGGAAAGTTGTAGAAGTTTCTCCCCCGGGAAAGAAAAAAAAAAAAAAAAAAAAAAAAGGAATATTCATAGATCAGATCTAGGAAAAATCAAGAAGAGCAGAGCGGTTTTACTATTTAAAGACTATCCTAGCTGGACTATGAAACTTGCCTAACAGCTGTGCCTGTGTACGCACCCGCGTGTAAGTGTGCGTAAGCGAGAAAGCGAGGGAGAGATCTCAGCCGCTCTATCCCTTATAAAAGTCTCGCGGTGAGCAAGAAGAGCACAGAGATGAAAGTTAAACGTGAGTCCGAGGGGGCTGTGCGACCCGTGAAAGCCCTCAGAGGAGAGCCACGGCGAGAGCTCTGCGCCCGCCTCCGCGACCCCCGGGCATGGCGGGCGGAGCACCGCGCTCCGCGGGGAGCGGTGCGAGGGGGTGGGGGACGGACCGAAAGGTGCTTTCCCAGACAAGCGGCATCCTCCATGCGTACCGACAGCGTGGCTGGAGCCGGAAAGAGCAAATCTCCCTCATTCGCGCTGGCAGCGATAAAACGCAGCAGTCGCTAAATCCATTTCTGTAGTGCACTGAAAGGTCTTCTATTCCCCTGGGAGTAGTGCCTTGGTTTGTATCTAACTGTGTTTAACACACCCCCGTCAGTCCACTTCCCCCCACTATTATCTGGAGAGTGAGGTAGGTAATGATGAAAAAGTCACCAGGCTGTTACCGATCTCGTGTACCGAATTCCTGGTAGCACTTCTTTTCTGCTTCCATCTGGTCTAAAGGTGGTGCTTAAGGTACGTTGCTCTTAGCAACCGTCTTTAGGAATGCTGGTTTCTTTGGACATAGCTAAACGCTTCCATATATCATCGCAGGCTTTATTTTGCGTTCAGACTAATCCATAATCATGGCCGTGAAATTTGCGCTAGGGCTGTCTATAGCTGGCACTGTCTGGCTGTCTTTCCACGAACTGGGGTTCCCACCCGCTGCCGAGGGTCTGGTTCTGTGAATCTGAATTACTTTCAAGGGTAGCTGTGTAAACAAACGTCTTCCTGGCCACACCGTCAGAAAGAGGTGGGTTTTACTCCTTTAGATTAGCATTCTCCCCGAATTGCTAGTCCCGTGTACCTATACGCATAACACTGGAGAGCAGATGTTTGGTGATGATCAGACTTAATAAATAACCCATGGCTGAGGAACTGGCGCAGCGGGACCCGGCGACTAGCCCGCAGGTATTTCCCGAGGATAAACGTCGCCTCCCGGTGTCCTCCTGGGACACGCTTTGTTAACGGGTCGTGCGCACTGCACTGCTTGTAGCAGAGAAGTACGAGTCCGTTTCTGAATCTCCTCATGCTTCGTTGTGGCTTCCAAAAGAACTGTCGCCAGCCCATCTCTGAGCTCTAGAAGCAGGTAGGCAACGGTTGGCGGCTTTATTTTGATATGGAAAATGTTAGACTTAAGAGAGCACAAGGAATACTTTTGCCCTACTCAGCTGAGCCCGTTGCACCTCTCTGGTTTAAGTAGTCTGGATTTAGCCTAGCCCAGGCCTGGCGTGACTCTGACGCGAGAGAACTCTTGCTCTTTAGCCAGGGACTGACATTTCCGCCTTTGCGTGAGGTACTGAGGAAAGAAGGAAAGGGGCAGGGAGTGAGCAGTGGAAAACCTTTGGTTATTTCCGAGAGGGGAATTCCCCGTCTCCCCCTCTGGGTTCCCGTGCTATCTGTCCCTTCGGGATGTCCTTGTGACCAGGAGGACGGGATGCCGGTGCCATCCCGTGGAGTCCTTCCCAAGGAGAAGCAGGAGGTGAGGAGATCCCCTGCAGAAGGCAGCTTGCCAGCTCCCTCTCTTCTTCCTCAGCCAGCAGCGCTATGGCAACAGGGGAGAGCTTGAAGCTTGCCAGAGCACCAGCCCCCTCATTCCTCCTGTGCAAATTAACTACATTCGCATTGTCCTTCCCACGGCTCCTTTCAGTGTTGGGACTAGCCAGCATGTCCTTTCTCTCCCTCTTTCTCGCTCTCAAGCTACCTTTTCACAACTGTACAGGAAAAGCGAGCAGCCTGGGTCATCTGACAAATGCGGGAGGCTATTTTTGCCTGTTTCTTATAGAACAAACATGGGGAGAGGCACAGTTCCTTCCCCAGCTGCACTCACTCGGGCATCTGGACCTCCCCCTACTGCTGCTGGAGTAGGGTATTTGGGCAAAGTGAAATCTGGGCATCATACCCGGCGCCCTCCATGGGGTGTGATGCCAAGCTCCCTCCTTCGCCCTTTCTTCAGAGCTTCCCATAAACAAGCCCAGAAAAGGCTGCGGATAAAAGGACAGGTCCCGTCGTGACAAGGGAGGAAAGCAGCAGCCTAGTATTTGTCTCTCCGCTGTGCTAAGTGTGATGAAAACTTTTTCCTTATCTCTTGGCATCGTACAAAAGCCAGAATACGCGACCACGGGGCAGATCCGTTCCGTTATCGGGGATCACTTTCAGTCACTCCCGTGTAAGAACGTGTTAGCGGCTGCGGCTCCCCACAAACAGCCAGAAGCTTGGCAGATCCACAGCCCAGCTCTGCCCAGGCATCCCATCTCCCGACACCACTGGGCACGGCGGGCGGCCCGGCCTCCCTCAGAAACGAGATAAAAACTCTTGCTTCTGCCTTTACATGCGTGGGAGCACCCCAGCACTTTACCCCATAAAGCTGAATTAACAAGTCATTAAGAGCTGTTAACCATCAGTAACTGCTCACCTGTGTCTTGAGAAATCCGCCCCTTCCCTTGCCCAAGGCAGAAAGAGCCCTGGCTGTTTAAACACCCTTCTTAGGTGTTCTTACACGGGGTGTAATTGTTGAAATCAATGTTCGCTGAAATCTAGACCATTCTGAAATACCCTACTTTATTTAAATTGCCTGTTTCGGGCCTTGTCTATTCTGCTATGTGCAATTCATCATTCCTTCAGCCAAGGTGTGAGGAAGGGTCAGTGAAAGTGGTTCGGCCATTGCGTTTCCTTATTCTCTCTCAGGTAACTCGTTATTAGTGGAAGTGTGAAAGAGTGAAGACCTCCCCTGCGGGGGGCCCATTGGCTCATAAGTGTTTCCTCACTTTGTGAGGTACTTTGTTTTTTTCAGCACATTCATAAAGAAGGGTGAAGAAAAGCAAAGACCCATGTCTGTAGTCTCAACTTTTTGTTGCTTCGGAGTTGCCTGATACAAACAGATGAGAAAAGGAGCTGAATGCTATGGGTTACAATGAACTATAATGAAAAGCGTGTGTTTCTTCTTCCAGCTCAAAAAGCAAAGGAAATCAAGAAAAAGATGGGAACACTTATCAAGGAAGGAATAGGGAATTTTGACCTGTTACCAGAAACGTTTTCTACTACTGACTTCTTTTATCACTAAAAAAGAACAACAACAACAAAAAAATCTAATCAGTAAAGTAACCAATAAACAATTCCCTCAAACTCTTACAAAGCCTAGCACTTTCCTGTTGCCCTCCATAAAATAATAACAGTAATAATAGCAAAACCAAACTATATATGACCATATACTCTTTGGGTTTAAGAAAACCCAATATTTTTTCTCAAGTCTATCTTGGGAACCTGAAGAGGGGAATTGCTACACACTGGAATTTTCCTCCGTGAATATGTAGCAGGGGTTTCACCTGGCATAGTTCTTAGCTGAGTTTCTTTGGCTCAGGCAGATTTTGTTTATCCCCATATGATGCTTTTTACGAGATCGAGCAAAACCAGAGAAGAGGCTGACTGATGGTGTCCACTGCTCCTGCAGCTGCCAGCTGCTTTCAAAACACATGTTTCTGGCTTTTGGCTGACCATTTTTACATAGCAGACTTTAAATTCAGCAAAATCATGGAAAAGCAGTGACAGCTGGCTGTGACTAGCTGTCACAGCTGGCTGAGACAAGTTCAAGTGAAAAATACCAGCTGGGTAATCATGTAGGGTTTTCTTAGACAGGACATGCATTAGCCCTCCTGGATGTGTTCTTTCTTAGGATTTTGCACTAGTATCCTGTTAGTGGAAGGAGGTAACCTTTCTGCCTGTATTTAAGAGAGAAATGAGAAAACGTACATACCTATCTTTAGTAAGGAAGACAGCTTGCCTTCAGATCAAGAGTGTGATGAAAATCTGCAGAGCAAACACTTGTTATGGCAGCCCTGGGTGGTCTATGGCTTGGTAATTTGAGCATTTATAGCCAGTGAAAATTTTACTGCCAAGGACAAGAAGCTTTCAGTGCATGTTAACATCTTCACAGAAAGGAGTTCAAAATCAGTGTTATAAACAACAACAAAAATCTTTGAAAGAAGTGTAAGGTTAAGAGCCTCAGGAAGGCAGCAAGGAGGTGCAAAACACTGATATTGACTGATCTAGATTAAACAGCACAGAGGAAGATTTCAATTTGATAACGTCACAGCCTTCCAGTTTTTCTTTGCTGCTTCTGCAGACAATTTTGTAAGGTAATTAAATTGGCTGATTGAAGTCACAGTGGTCGTGGGGTGATAAAGACTGTTTGGATTTAATGGAATTTAGAAACAATGGTGCGTTGCACACTACTTTTACAGAACAAGAATTTTAATGACTCATTCAGGGTGCTGACTACATGGAATATCCTGGACGAGTTTAATTGAAAGGGTAAAGCAGATTATCTGTATACAGTCTTTATTGCACTAAATAGGGGGGTTAGAATTACCCTTTTAAAAGACTCATTATTGCATTATCAAGAGTTAATGTAGGTTAAGAAAGTTTTCATACACGTGGGCTTTCTGCAATATCCTCAGATCCTTTCACCCAGTGTTTGGAACACCACTAGCCTTGTGAAATGATTTTCATACAATTGCCTGATAGATTGGATGTTGAGGAGTATAACTCACTTCTTACTGACTGCTCCTTGTTTTTTGAAGTGATGCAAAGTTCGAGTAATACCTCCCATTTACGCGTAGTTGCCGAATGAAATGGTTTCTGTCACTGCAGATAAAACACCAGAGAAGAAAAAAGATTGTCTTAAACTCAAATAGTAGAATGTTTTTGTTTTTTTCTATATATATATTATTATTATTTTGCACAAGATAAAATTCCCTTGATATAAAATACCAAACCAAATAAAAAAAACCAACAGAAAACTAACCAACAAAACACACTCAAATATGTTGTAGTTATGGCAAATAATAGCAGGTCTTTTCCTCCTACTTAAACATATTTACCTTGTCAGTTTCTAAGATTTAACCTTCATCCTCTTTAATCTCTTTCAGAGGAACAATTACTAGATGTTCTGTCAATAATGCAAAAGAGAAACTAGAAGGTGCCTTATTTCCATACTCCTCGATCTGCAAGGCAAATTAATGTTTCCTGAATAAGCTTTTTATAATGTTATGCTGTAATGCATATTGGAAGATTAGATTAAGTAATATGATAATATAATGTCATTATGCTGTCACATCTGAATTGGAATACGGAGAATCAAAGACCACCACCGAATTAATACTTACAATTCTGTGCCACCTCCTCCGCACCCTTCCCCCTGAGTCTTTTGGCTCCTTTATTATAAAGTAATAGTTGCCTTAGGTTTATATAGTGCCTTCAATTTAAACAACCAAAACTTTCAGTGATGCAGAATATAGAACAAACATATAATGATCATTATTCTGATTACTGGAGCTCAGCCAGCTCCTGGGTAAATTAGATGGTATTGTAGTACTATGTAGAACACTAAACAGAAGCCCCCAAAATGTATTCTTAATTTCATTAAAAAGTAATTCTTCACAAATTAAAGCTAAAAAGCTCTTTTTATTTGGGCAAAAAATTAGGAGTGACCTATAGGTGCAGGGCTCAAGACTGCTCTTTCTATATTTCCTGGAAAGATATGCTTGGATCAAAATCTTAAGTGTTTTGGGTCAGCCTGGATTCAGATTTCCTTGAAAATTATTCTTGTGCAGTCTTTCCAAAATGCTATTGAAATACAGTAACTCATCTAGGAATGGGTTTGGTATCTTTGTTTGATGTATCTTTCAAATGAAACATCTTATAAATATATTGTCTAAAAAATCTGTTTCCATTTCTATGTGTTTGGGTTATACAAAAACAGGTTACTTGCTAGTATGGTGACTGGTGTCTACAGCAGGGCTAGTTTAAAGCATAGCAACACTGTAGTCCTTAGATAACAGTGTTTTTCCTTAGACAACTGTGTTTTGTTATGAACCATCAGAAGGTTAATTCATGTATGGGTCTTATAGTATTTCAACTTTGTATTTGGGGAATTACATTGTTTTACATCAACTGAATGTCTATTTTATTGTATTGGTATTTTCATTCCCAAACTCTTTAAACACCCCTCAAGAAAATGGTGACTGGAATTTGAAAGTCAGTTGAACTAGGAATATTGAAAATGTCTGTCAATATTTCAGCATGAATTCCCCAGGCTGTTAGAGTCACTAATTCTTATATTAGGCTCAGTAACACTCTGACAGAAAAACAGTCCGGGGGGAGCTTACTATGCTGTCAGAAACTGTTGTTCAGGAGACTTGACAAGGTTTTTAATTCAGTGTATAATGGCTTTTTTTCTCTTCTTTCCTTCTATTTTAATAATTTTCCCTGTGTCTCTAATGTTTCCCATTTATATAAACACTCTGTCTGATTTCAATGTTTGTAGCTAAATCTTAAAAGTACTAAATGATCCATGCTGTGTTTTTACAGATGAATGGAAAAAATAATGTTGCCTTCTGGGTGCACACAATAATTTCGAAAGACCAATGCACCTTTAAAAAACCAAAAAAACAAACAATAAACCACCAACTTTTGCACCTTAGGTCACTTTGTCCCTTCTCTCACTTCCTCTTTTTCTTTTTAATAGCTGAAATGGAAATGATTAGTTACCTATCCAGCCAAAAGAGAAATGTATGTTTGAATGTTATTTTTCTGGTCCTTTTGAGGAATTCTTTGCTCTCCTAACTTTCTGGGAAACTACATGAAAAAATTAAAAATCCTGAATAGCCTCATCTCTGTCTAAAATCTAAAGTTCTAGTCCAAGCCAAACTTTAGGCCTCCGCTGCAGTATTTGGAGACTGAAGGAGGTAGCAGATTTAGACAAGGTTGGCTTGGGCTGGATAACTTTCACATGGCAGAAGTTAGGCTAGATGAACCATGGCTTTCATGACAACAGCAATACGGAAAGAGTGAAAGTGGATTGAGTACAGATTTTTGTTTTCTCCCCAGGCTTTAATGTTTAGGTAGGAATTTAAAAGGGGTAGATAAAGTATGTTAATGGATGAACAGTTTGTTCCTGATATTAAAAAAAAAAAAAAATAAAAAAAGAAGCTGGAACAGAAGCTGCTCACTTGCTCTGCTAGCAAATAAGTGGTTCTTGCTATCACAATAGGTAATCTTAATCAGCTCTGTCAATAAGGACTTGTTTTTGAACAAAGTAATTAGTTTCTTTACAGAAGTTTATTGCGTAAAGTTTATCAAGCTTGTTTCAAATGATGCAGAACTACTTTATCTTTGGAAGAGAGTGCCATCTTCACATATAGCTCTTTCTGTTTCTCCAGTAAAATGTTTCAAGTGTCATATTTCTCTGAATATAGAAATAGCTATTACTTTAAAATGGTTTTTGCCATAAGGTAACTGATACTGAATTTAAAGCACTCTTATTAAAATTCTCCTTCATGTGCATATACACACGTAGTAGGTAAGAATCTGGGTAAAATTATTAAGGTTTATTTTATACTTGAACTTGCCATCCATTTGGGCTTTAGTCCTCCAGGATCTAAATGTATAGCAGCTACTTCAGTCAGCTCAGGAGCTAAACATATATCAGCTGTATCAATCAGCTGACATTTATGCTGTTATATAGAAGTTTCACAACTAGGACATGACATTAGGAACAGTCTCTAGTAAAAATAATTATGCTAGTAAACATGAAATATTTACAAGAAAATCTGAGTCTCATGGCTTATAGTTTTTTTTTTCTTTTTTTTTTTCTTTTTTTTAGGAATGTAAGTAAATATTTTTAAGTCCTGCCTCAACATTTCACATTGTAAAACCTTGAAGAAAGCAGTCGTTTTTCTTTGAAGCCAATTAAATCTTCTGTTCCTATATATATTTTCAGAGTTGGTGCTTGATCATCAGTCAATATCAACTCCCTAGGTTGTCAGAGAAATAGAGTCCTTGATAGTTTAATGCTAAGTTAATTTATGTCAGTGGTTTGTTTTTTATTTGATGATATGTGTACTTCATAAAGTTTCTTATATGCAGTTGTTCACAACTGTAACTTATGGATCTATTTACAACTATAATTTATGGATCAAATATTGAAATAAGAAAAATTGTAGCACACTTTAGGTCTGATCCTCCTCTAACTAACTGTTGAGGTTGGTGGCTTACGCTAGTACAAAATAATAATCAGAGCTGTGAATTGAAGGACACCTTAGAAAAAGAATCTTTGAATCATAAAATCACAGAATAGTTAGGGTTGGAAAGGACCATCATCCAGTTCAAACCGCCCTGCCATGGACAAGGACACCTCACACTAGACTGAATTGACCAAGGCCCCGTCCAACATGGCCTTGAACACTGCCAGGGATGAAGCATTCACAACTTCCTTGATCAACCTGTTCCAGTTCCTCACCACTCTCACAGTAAAGAATTTCTTCCTTATAGCTAACCTAAATCTCCCCTTTTCACATTTGAACCCTTGTCCTATCACTACAGTCCCTGATGAAGGGTTCCTCTCTAGCAATCTCGTAGACCCCCTTCCAATGTTAGAAGGCTGTTATGACATCTCCACGCAGCCTTGTCTTCTCCAGGCTGAATGGCCCCGATTTTCTTAGCCTGTCTTTGTATGGGAGGTGCTCTAACCCACTTCTCATCATGGCCCTCCTCTGGTTGTAGACCTTTCTAATGCTAAAACTAATTAATTATGTGAATGTTTATGAATATTTGTCTGTTTATCCTAGGTATCGTCATTGTCTGGATGAGTTGGTGATAAAATATTCTTCCTAATATGTATGATTAGGTCCATAATGATGCTGAATGACATAGTGCTCTTCCAGTCAAGCCTTGTGTTCTGGTTTACATTAGCTAAGGAGTTCATTCTAGAATCTCCCTTTCCTTGATTATTTTTTTTTCTCCCCCTAATTATCTTTTAAAATTGCAGCACACTTTTTTTTTACACTTAAATTTGACATTCAGTTATTGATGTTAACAATATCTAGCAGTGCACTATAAAACAAATCCAACATGACAATATAATTTTGATTAATTTTTTTTTTTTTTTTTTTTTTGGTTAGGGTATACTTATTGGTTAAAGATTCTGCTGTTCAGTAGAAACAGTCAGCGTGCTTGTTTTGCTGGTCAAACACTGCAACATTGTGCTATGTATAAATATACATAAATAACAGTAATGAACATGTACATTACTTATTTTCTGTAAGTGGAAGGTATTTTGTAAAGCAATAAATTCTGCAACATTTATCCTACAGAGCAGAAAATCTTTAAAAGAAATTCTATGTTACTTATTAAAGGATTAGGTAAAAAAGTATATTAGGGAAATTAAAATCATATAGGGTACGCTAATTCAGGAGAAATAATTTTCTTTTAAAATGGTTCATCATTGTAATTTTAGGGTTTATATTTATTAACAGGAACATGCATGTTCGCATTTTATGCATTTCAATAACAGAAATTCATTCAAAAAATCATGCAGAACAATTAAAAAAAAATTAGCATGCATTTGAGTATTAAAATTCATTATTCTTGCTTCGTATTTTACCATTTAACAAGTACCAATATAAGGACTGAACCTTAAGGGATCTATTTTCTAAGACTATTGCTTTTTTGATTGTTACTGTTCAACAATGTTTACAGTTTTCATGGCTTACTATACTTCCAACTTTTTTTTTTTTTTTTTAATTCAAATTGAAAAAAGACCCTAAACCATCTACTATTCTTTTAAATGCAGAATTACTAACTAGAAAAATATTTCTATATTCTGGTTTGGAAAAATCTAGTGTTTCTGGTGTTATATTGCACCTATATATGCCTCTTTATATGCTTCTCTCTAGTCCATGTAGCAATAAGCTTTTGATATTTCACTCCCTGAAGAAGGTATTTGAAAAGATTACTGTGTAAAATGGAAATGTAAGGCCAGCGACTGGTTGTAACTAATCGGATGACAAATGTGGAGGTTTTGTTTTTAAAAGAATACATATTAAGTACTGAGGGAGTATGTTTTGCTAATTTTTTACAACTATGCCTTTGAATCAGTCCATTTTCGGAGCAGTGTTTTTCTATTTTTTTTTTAATTTTATTTTATTTTTGGCTGACAGTTGCTTGGTGCCCTGAGATGCTGGCCTATTTTAAACACTGAACTACTTACACATTCTCCCAGATAACCCTGACTGCACTAAAAAAAAAAGAAAAAACTCATAGGCAGTATGGAGGTGGTTTGAGAGTAATAATGCAGATGAATTAAATACCATCAGTGGTGAACAAATAGCGCAGAAAGAAATTGAGAAGCATTAATGAAAAAAAGGTAAAAAGCAATGTTTACCTACAAAGGCCATATACAGCTGTGCAAACAGTAGGATTTTTGTTTCCAAATGTCAAGATGATACTTGGCAAAATGATCTGATAATACAAAAAAGTAGGTATAGCTTTAGCTTTGTAAACTAAGAATTTGCTCTGTTAAATCCCTTTGCTTGTTATGGGATAGTGAGTATAATTTTTACATAAAAGCATAGTTAAAGAATTTGTGCCCAAATTTGATCTTCTCTTAGCCTTGAAAGAAACACACAGGATCGGTTCAGGAGAAGTAGTAAGCTCTGTGCCTGCCTCATCTGTAAGCAGCTGAGGAAAGAATATGGAAATTTGTGGAAGATACATGTGACTTCCTTTCAGTACTGCTATATGTGTTTGAATGTCCTTGAGAAGGAAAGACTATAAAATATGACTGTTATTAAGGATTATCTCTTCAGATCTCGGCAGACTCTATCATTCATGGCATTTAATATGCCTGCAGAAACTTACTGTGTGGCTGTGATACAGCTAAGAATAATGTGCTCAAAAAAGCATTAAATCAGACTTCCTAATGTTTTTGTAAACCAACCTAAACAATGAAAAATCACATTTAAACATCAAATCAACATTAGCTAGTCACAAAATCTTCAGTATTGCTCATTTGTGATCTTTTGTGTCCAGATATTAGAGACTTCAAATTTAGCTACACATTTGTATCCTTCTGTGATCGTTAAAGTTCATTAAACATTGTGCTTGTTGGAACTTGAGGTAAGACTATGCCATATTCTCATATAAACAGTATGGGCTGCTTTTCAGAGATTTTTTTACTCTTTTGATTCATGGGAAGATGTTTGAGTTGGATAAAACTCTTGTGTCTAGCTGCCTTGTGGGCACAGGAGCTGTTCACACTCTTTTTTCCTGACTGTCATCTTCTAGTTTGTAAGGAAGTTACAACACATGTTGTTTGAAAGACTGTTCCCCCCCCTGCCCCCCCCCCCCCCCCCCCCCCCCCGTTATCACAGACCATTAAAAAAAAAAATAAATCCTTTCTACTTTGGGGTTATACTACTGTTGTGGTTTAAGCCCAGCTGGTAACTTAGAACCACCCAGCTGCTCCCTGACTCCCCTTCTCGGTTCCTTCTTCTTCCTGCCACTCCCAAAGGGATGGGGAGGAGAATTGAAATAATGTAATTCCCACAGGTTGAGATAACAACAGTCCCTTAACTAAGGTATAGCACAAACCACTGCTGCTACCACCAATAATAATAATGATAAGGCAAATAACAAGGGGAGAGAATACAGTTGCTTACCACTCGCTGACCGATACCCAGCCCGACCCAATCAACGAATCTGGGCCTTCTGGGTAACTCCCCCCAGTTTATATAGTGGGCATGACATGCTGTGGTATGGAATACTAGGTGTCCTGTCTCTGCTTCCTCCTGGCTTTCTCTCCTCCCTGGCAAAGCATGAGAGACTGATCAGAGTCCTTGATCAGAGTAAACATTATTTAGCAACAATTAAAGACTTTGGTGTTATCAGCACTCTTCCCAGGCTGTAAGTCAAAAACAAAGCACTGCACTAACTACTAAGTAGGAGAAAAATGACTGCTATAGCTGAACCCAGGACAACTATGTACTAGTTTCTTACTCATTAGAATCCATCTGGTGGTTATAAGGACAGAAAATTAAAAGCTGTCATCTGCTCCGTTCTGGTTATATACTTACAAAAGTAAACAGCAATATTTTCACTAATTCATATTAACACTAGGCTATTGGACTTTTGATAAGTCTTCTTATTAGTTATCTTACTGTTTGGCAGTCATTTCAGATTGACACAGTATCTTTGTGAATTGAAGAAAGAAATTGGGTGTCAATAGCCTTGTAAGAACAGCCCTGTGTGGATGTGTGCACGTGCATACATTTTCCTGCTGTCCTGTGGCCCAAATGTAGGGGGTGGGAGAGAAAAGGAAAAAACAGGGAATATGTCTCCTTAGCTGAAGTTGTCTTTAACATAAACCAGGAGAATTGCCTGAGGGTGCATCAAGGGTCTTTGATGGTAGGACTCATAAGGACTATCCATCTGCTTCCTGACAAGTAGTGTGAGCCTGGGATAGCAAAGAGCTGTGAAGAATCTGTTCTCGCATGGTGTGATCTTCATGAATATTTTCAAAGTGGTCATGAAAACAAAAGATTTTCAAGAAAGATGTTATGAAATTCAGCAAAACCCACAAAAAGTCAAGTATATTCATGATAGGAAAAAAAGAGAACACTTCAGAATTTTCTATCCTAAGAAAAAAAAAAAAAAAACAACCCTGAATTATGTGAATGAAGCTATGGATATATGTGTGCTCTCATGCATTCAACACACTCCTCACCTCCTACTGCTAAGAATGTGGAAATGATACTTGTTAACATGTCAACTCGATTTGCTATGGAGCAATATTCTTAGTGTAAGGGAAATCTTCATTTACAGAGTAGATCTGCCTCTGTGTGAGACCCATAGCAACTTACTTTCACTACTGTTTTAAGAGGAGGTAATTATGCCAGTATTACTGGGTGCAACTAGCAGTCGCATAAATCAGTAGATCTTATTAAATTTAATTTCTGCTGCAATTTAATTTCTTCTTAGCTGGATAGCCTAAAATGACAGCACCGCATAAAACCTTTAGGTTAATTTTCTGGGCCTTCATTATAAGGTGCTGTGGTATGCCAAGGATCAGTGTTGTAGTTCTTTGCTGAGGAATGAGAGGAACTCCTGAGAAGACAGAAGAGTCTTTATTACTTCCATATTTGATTAGGCACAATTTCCACAAAAGCTTACCCACATGGGTAATTTCACAAAATATGGTTAATAGGTGCAAAGCCAGAGGGGATTTTAAATCGATGAATCATCCTGTTGAGCGATAATTTAAAAAAACCAAGAAGATGAAGGAAGTGACTAAATATTAGCTTATGTTTTAGAGTTCGTTTAGCTCTGATGCTGAAGTAATCAATGGAAGCTCATTTTGTCTATTTTGGCAGAAAATAAAACCTCTGAAAACCAGAAAATATTTGCTTTGGTGTCACACTAAAGATAGTTGAGCTGTTCATGCTAAGCAAATTCAGAGAAAAAAATGTAAAGGGGTCAGTACAGGTGTTAATGAAATATTTTGCAGTTGGTGAAGTTTATTGTGCTGTTATACAAAAGGATTTTCTACTGTGGCTGGCAAATGATATGAGTGTACAGAGATTTTCAGATGTCTTATGAGTTCTGAAGTGCCTTAAGTACAATATTTGATAGTTGCAGTGATAGTGAGCTGGAAGTGCCATGGATTACAGTACTTATTCTTTAAAAAATATCTTTAGCTCATGTTTTATAGTTCTTTATTTTTTTAATAATTCTTTTGAGATTAGTTAACTTTCAGCAGAATTTCAGATTTTTAAGAAATTCATTTAGGTCGATTTATGCTACAGGCAAGAATTTTTGAATACAAATATTATTGCAGAACTAGGACTAGTATACTTAAGCTACTTCTATAAAAAGTGGTAACATTTTATTTTTAAATACAACTATCTGGCTTGCAGTATATATTATCTTTTTTAAAAAAAATAATATTTTATAGAATCATAGAATAGTTAGGATTGGAAAAGACCTTAAGATCACCTAGTTCCAAAGCCCTGCCATAGGCAGGGACATCTCACTTTAGACCATGTTGCCCAAGGCTCTGTCCAACCTGGCCTTGAACGCTGCCAGGGATCGAGCATTTACCACTTCTTCGGGCAAGCTATTCTAGTGCCTCACCACCCTCACAGTAAAGAACTTCTTCCTTACATCCAACCTGACCTCTCCCTGTTTGAACCCATTACCTCTTGTCCTATCACTACAGTCCCTGATGAAGAGGCCCTCTCCAACATACTTTTTTTGTCTTATGCAAACTCTGTGGTCATTCATACAGTGTGACAAAACTTTTCACATGGACTTAAGTTTCATTTAAAAAAGATGTCTTAAATTAATATGCTGCAAATGTCTGAAGTAATGGGCTTCAAGCATAACTGTAAGTTCACAAGACAATATCAATGCCTTTTTCCCTGAACTGGGCTTACCTGATTCAAGACGTGCATTTTACCATTTTCTGTATCAGAATTAATGTAGGTGTAATCTCATCTTTCGTAACAAGAAATTTTTTTAAGAATTCCAAAATGCAAAAGACAGTTGATAAGAGTCTTTTAGAGGCAGTTTAAGCATCACATTCTTTAAATAAAACACATTCTTAGGAAAGGAACTCATAAAAATATGAACATATTATTATATGAGGATGCTCTTTCTAGAAATGCAGAAAATCTCTAAAACAGAGAAAGTAGACTAACAGTTATTCACTTTTTTTTTTTAATAAAAGAATATTATAATTCATAGGTTTTTAGGTAGGTTGTTTTAAACAATGAAAGGAAGTATGAATAATAAAGAAGAAAATTATGTAATTCATTGCCAGAGAGTATTCTGGTTCTCACCCCCTCAGCAATTGCATACATTTAAGGAAGAAAGGTCTCTACTAGACATTGTCACTTGTTCTGGTTCTGTGAGTCCCTAAGTAAGTAAAAGTGGAAAGAAGGAGAAATCAGAGTAAGAATTATTCCATGTTTACCTTGTTTTCTTTTCCTTTTCTTTAAATTTTGACTGTTGCACTTTTTGGATGCAGGGTAGTGCATGTTGGAAAAATGGTTATTTTCCAGGCTACTTTGTGGTCATTCTTATGATCTCTCTGTTATATTCTCAGAGAATATAGAAAGTGATGTCAGTGGGCTAATGTGCTGTTACTTGAGATTAAGATGACAAAGGTTAAAAACCAAATAATGCAGCCTTCATATATGAATGAAATAATGAGAAACCTTTAGATACTGGAGAAGAAAAGAGAAATTTAAAATAATAGTTAAAATCAATGTAAATAACAAATTATATATGGCAAGGAAGAATATGATGTTATCATTGGAGATCCCCACGTAAAATACTAAACAGTATCTGGACAAATTTTCTGGTGCTAGCACTTGAGTGTATGGCCTATTGAAATGGAGAGATGTTGATGATGGTATTTCTAATTACAGAAACGTGTATCCAACTTGTCAGTTTCTTGGCTTACTTCTCTCAGAAGAATCTGTTCAGCTAGGGTTAAAATGTGAAGAAATTTCTAGGTAACTGGGAGATAAAAGCAATTTTACCTTACATATTAAAGAAAACAAAAAAGTTATTTCTTTCCTTCTGGTCACTGATATTACTGATTTAGAGACTGGCAAACTATTATTTTAAGAGCACAGCAACTGAAGAGCATGGTTGCATGCTATAATCAAACTCTGCTGGTGAGAAACATTACTGTGTCACAAGAAAAGAACTATTGGCCGTTGTTAGATCAATAGATTGCTTGCATCATTACCTTTATGGAAGAAAGGCTATTCAAAATAATCCTACAGCTGCCCACTGGCTGTTGAGAGTCCAAAGCCCAGAAGGACTATTAACTCACTAGTTCCACAAAATAAAACAGTATGATTTTATCTTTCAGTGTCTTCATGGAAAAAGTAATGAAAATGTTGATGCCTTATTAAGGACACTGTGTTTATGTACTTCACGCATTACATGTGAGAAGTTAAAGAGTTTTCATACATATGCCAAGATTCTTCATGCGCCAGTTTTCCAGAAATATTTCATTTGGACAAAGTAAAAAGGACTACAAGTATAGCTGTGCTTGAAGCTAATGACACAACTATGAAATGATTCATAATAATTTATAAAATATACCTCAAGAAGCCCTGCTCAAGAATCTCGTGTTATCTGTCTGATTTAGCCATTCTTGAAATGGATCTCCTGTGAGCTTGCTTGTTTGACTGTATACTACTCCAAGAACCAGACAAATGTTGGCAATGACCAGACAAATCTTGGAATGGTTTGAGTTGGTGGGATCCAGTCCTACCCCACCTGCCACAGGCAGGGACACATTCCACTAGACCAGATTTATTAAAGCCCCATCCAATCTGGCATTGAACACTTCAAGGGATGGGGCATCCATAACTTCTCTGGGTAACCTGTGCCAGTGTTTCAGCATTCTTTTTCTAACACCTTATCTAAATCTACCCTCTTTCAGTTTAAAGCCACTCACTACATGCCCTTGTAAAAAGTTCCCCTCCAGCTTTCAAGAGAGAAATTGCAGTTTTGCTAAAACATAAATTAAAAAAAAACATAGATTGAAGTGAATACCATACCTGAATGACAGCCAGTGGTTCTCAGGAATCTACAGATAGTTATGCACAGTTGTTTTTTTAGGATGCTGATAACTGCTGAAAAATTATTTTATTATTATTATTGTTATTATTTTAAAAGAATGCAGGTAAATCCTGTTTAATAATAATAAAAAAAGCAAATTCCTGCATGTGCTTTGAAAAATGTGTAGTCATGAGAGATGATAGGATTCTATATGAAATGATAGGTTAAAAAAAAACACACAGAAAATTTAAAAATATTCCACATGCTGTTTTTACTTATGCAACTAGTAGAAGCATGTTGTAAGTAATGTGTGTTTGGAAGCCTTGTCCCCTCCCCCAGTTATGGCACAATACATACATTTAGATCCAGTCAAGAAATTCTTTTTGCCTATGTATAAGACCAATTTTTATAAAATGAAATTTGTGCGATGACTGTGTAGTCTTTGGTTTTGAGTCAGCATTCTGAAGGATCATTACAACAACTTTTTCTTCAGTGTCTGCACAAATAATCTTTAATACTAGTTGCAGAAAAGAAATGGAAATTTGCCATTATCAGAAAACCACAAAATACACTGTCTCTGAATATGAGAGAAATCTAAACTGTAATCCTCATTTTTGATAATTCCAAATGTTCAGAAACATTTTTACAGAGTTCTTCTTAGTCTCTGAAGGAATATTTGGAAGGTACTTCAGGTCAAGTATTATGGTAATGTATTAACATATTATCTATTGCTAAAGAGCTTCTTATGGAAATGCTGTTTCTGTAAAAGAACGATGTCCTAAAAGGTATAGGCAGGTGGAATCAGGCATTCTTTTGTGTATAGATAAAGCTATTTAAGAATAGTTATTCCAGAGTTGTGTAAGAACATCACATGTGAGGTCCAAACGTGTTCAGCGCTGGTTTCAGTAAACCCTACAGACTAGATTATATACCTAATCCATATCAATAGTGTTTCAGCAAATTTAAAATTGAGACAGACCTAAGTTACAAAGTTCTAGCAAAACAAAAAAATGTATAATCTGGTTATGAAGTTCTGCATCATTTGAGATGTGACAGATGAGCTGTCAAAATGCAGAAATCACTGGCTAAAAATTTGTCCATCAACCCTTCACGTATGGTCCTGCCATGAAACATATATGGAAAAGTAGTATCATATAATCTAATAATTTCTTATTAGCAGTTTCTCAATTTGTTTTAAAATAATGTAAAGAGATAAAAATGTTTTTGTTTCTTAGGAAAACTATTTGTAATTGAATTATATTAATAAGATTCTTTATATCTAGTAGAAAGATGATTGGTAAGAAAAATGTAGCTACAGATAACCTGGAATGTTTTTTCTAGATTAAATCATCTTCTTTTCCCCTTTTCTTTTTTTTTTTTTTAACCCCCTTGAAGTGGTCATAAACTGTTTTGGTTCTGTTTCCACCCACTTTTTCTCTCTGTTTGCTCCTTCTTTCCAATTAATGATCTATAACACAGTGAAAGGTTACACTTACAATGTTTTAAAAAGTAACTCCGTGCATTTATATCTCAAAAAAAATGGGATAACACTGTGTGTTTTTCACTGACACGTTTGTTATCACTTTGTTAGAATGTGTTTATTTTAAAACCTATAGGACTGTATTTAAATTTGTAATTCTAAAAGTAAAAATGAAAACTTTAAATAGCAATTTGTCATTTTAGATTGCGTTTTAAGTGTATTTTGTATTTAGACAAGTAAGCTTGGGTTTTTTTTTGTCTTTTTCTTTTTTAATATGGAATCACAATAAAATGAGTTTTTCTGTAAATCAAGTCAATGTTTTTGCACAAACATTTTACGTATAAAACATTAAAGACCTTGAATCAGTGAAAAAATGCATGTTATAACCAGTATCACCCAATTTTTGTACAGCACTACCGTGCTTCAAACTATGCATCTTGCTAACATGTAGCTCATGAATAGTTCCTCTCTACTGAATTCTATATCAGAGCATATCACAGATGAAAGTATTGGAAACTGAACTAGCATAGCATCTATTTGTATTGAAATAAGAGAAAGTAGTGAATCTAAAGTGGAAGAAGTATTTCCCATCGTTGAGTAGAGGCAGCAAGAATGTGACCACATTCTGACTTCATGCAGGGATTTGGTACAAGGGCCACTCCACCCAACCACCCAAGACCACTGAGTATTTTGGTGTGTGTGTGTACGAATGTGGTTTGTATGTTTGTATTTTGTTTTTAATTAGTTAAGGCAGAGATAATGTTACCTCACTGTAACTAGAAGCATAATCCAAAGGTGTTTTGACGTGACAGATCCTGGTGGCATAAACCCAAAAATGCATTTCCCAGACCTACCGATTGTCCTTGAACATGCCCTTGTGGGTGTAGTTTTGCATTTAACTTTACTTTTTCCTTGTTTTATTAACAATTTGGTATTTGGGTGAGGAAAATAATACATAGGACAGTAGTTTATTTTACTATTACATTGTTATGAAAATTTTTCTTAGATTTGGCATGTTGAACCTCTGACTGCTTGGAGATCAGTTTTCCCTCATTTCCACATGTTTTGTGGCTTAAATGACCTCAAAGGCAGGCAGTCTTCTCACACGGGATTTTAAAACTGGATGAAGAGCAGTAAACAGAGAAGCTTAAGTCTATTAAGGAATGTAAGTGTTGAAGGACTAATTGCTCACCTTATATTAAAGAGTCAGGCAATGTTAATAAAAAGTTGGAATATGGGTATACTGGGCAATCTGAATTTTCAGTATTACTCCTGTTTATGCTATTTTATTTCAGTGATAATTTAAAATATTTAAATTTTTAAAGAAAAAATAAAAAGCCAGTTTTTTTTCTCTCAGATTATTTTGTGACTAATCAAACAACAAATGTATCAAGAATTTGTATGGACGTTGCACATATTTGTGGATATGTATTTTACATAAAGTTTAAAATGCAGAGATTAAAACTTTCTCGCTAAATTGACAAAATTTATATCCAGTGTATATTTGAGCAATAATTTTGATTCAGAATTTGACCAAGAACATTCTAGTAACCTTATAAAGGGGCTTTGAGTTATCCTCCTCTCATACAGTATAGTTCTCTCATAGAATCCTAAATTTGGACTAGATTTACCCTACTTAAATCAAGACTCACTAAAGGCCACACCATAGGCCAGTTAATATTTTTCATGGTTCTGGAGATGTCAATAAGAATGTTTTGTATCTGATCAAGTAGCAGGAAAGGTTGCATAATGTGACCTGATTTTTTTAAGGGGATTGAGCACTTGTTATTCTTAGGAATGCATGTGAAGTAACAATGGCTCTAAAGTACATATATGAGACTTTGCAACAACAAACTTACAGAGGAAGATTTCACATTTCTTAAATATGGTGTAATTCATATTTCTGCTTCCTGATAATGTGACCAGATATGCTCAATTAAAAAAAACCCCTTCTAATCAAAAACTTCTCTGGTCTCAGTAATAGCTGAAGAATTTCACAGGGTTTTGAAAAGCATCTTCGCTGTTAAATCTTGCACAGATGGCCTAGCCTATGTAAAAAAAACCCCAGCATATCCAGTTCAAAATTATTTATTCAACTTATCAGTGCAAAGAGGTTTGGTGATTTTGAATGATCTATTCCTTGTTATGAACCTTTAATACAAATGGCCACTGTTATGTTTCCACAATTCAGTCCTGCAGTCATGTTTGTACATAAACCTTCCCTGGGAGTGTATGTGCAGAATAGACACATACTTTTCCTAAACAATTATCGCTTCAAAACAGAATGCTATAATGATTCTAAAGGCAAATAGAATCTGAAAAGCATATATTTGATTTTTACCCAAGTTCAAAGCTTTCGGGAATCTAGGATGATCCTGTATGTTTACAAGCTTGTCTTAGAAAATGTACCCTCCATGGCTAGATGAACTGTGAAATAAAGCAGTTCTGCAAGGGGCTTAAACTTGGCTTCTTCAGAATTGTTAAGTATCTGTTTAGCATTATGGCATTCAATGACTTAAAGACGATAATGAATATCTTGAATAATATCAAAGTTAAACATCAATATTATTAAAATTATGCTTTACAGCTTAGCTTTACAATTATTGATTAGAAGCTTAATGCAATTTCCAGCTTCAGAAAAGATTCTGCAGTTTCCATGCCAAATTTATGAAAATATATTCAACTAATAACATTGGTTTTCAAAAAATCCCAGTGTTGTTCAAAACAAGTATTGTGGACACTATTTCAGTTAGTGCATGTTTCATAAAATAGCTGTTATTTTGAAGCACATAAATCAAAACAGATGGATTTAGAAACAAAGCATATGGGTATACATATGCTAAAATGTTCTTTAGAATGAACCTCTTACGAAGCCTGATATATAATTGTTGGGAAATACAACATGCTCTGCTGATGGAGTTACTTTTGTTGACTTTTTACATATCTGTGGAAATATAATAGATTTTTTTTTTAATTACTTTTAAAACATAAGGTCAGTGAGCGCTATGAACTTCCTAGGAAATTTTTCAACAGTACATTTCAATGAAAGTTTTCAATGTATGTATAGAGAATGACACATGAAAATAACTTTTTTTTTCCTGTTTTAAACAGGCTGAAATGTAGGCAGTAAAATAGGAAATATCTTCAAGCAACAACTAAATAATATAAACATTTGTTTTCATTTGTAAAATGTGCTACTATTCTGTGATTATTTTCAGCTGTTTCCCGTCTTATCTTGCTCTTGGAACACCTAAGTGCCAATGTCTCAATATGCACATATGGCAGCCTGCATAACTCATTTAACAATGAATGGAATTAGTCTTTATGTATGAGGGAAATCTCAGGAACAGACAATTTGGCAGTTTTTAAAATAAACACATTGTTTTCCATTAATAGGTACATATTTTCCATTATTTCTTCTTCAGAGACAGTAAATACTTTCAAATTAGTATATTGCTTCTCTTAAAATATGCTGGTGAATGTCTGCAAGATTCCAGTGGTGGAGTTTCCCTTCTGAACTGTGGCTACTTTAAATAAATGAATACTGCTATGTAATTACAACCATTAAATGTTGGGTACTGAATAATAGCTCCTGGACTTCTCTGTTCCCTTTTATGTTTTATATTCCATTTAAATTAATTTCTTTCCTCATTAATACCACAGCTTTATCCATCCTTTGCAATTTCAAGCTAGAAAAAACAAATTAAGAAAAAAAACCCTGTTAATTGACTTTATTTGCTTTAATGCTGCTAGTCTATATTATCTGCTCTCTTAAATTGAGTTTGGGATTGCCAGCTTTAAGGGTATTACACCGCATTTTGAGATGCTGCCAGCATGTCCTGAGTAAATATATTCAAATCAAAGCTAAGCTGCTTAAAATATTCATGTTATGCTCTTAATATGGTTTAGAGAAGTGTGAAACCATTTAAGACTTGCAAACCTGTTTTATGGCCAAAAATGTATTTGAACTGGCAGGCATATAGCCTAAACTGATAGTCACTGTTAACTTTGTTTAACAGGGAATGGTTTCATTGTTTTATTAACAATCATACATTCATTTGAAATCTGTGGCATCACCCAACGATGTTATTTCTAGAGGTAAACAAAAACAATTTAGTCTCAAGTTTTGGGAAAAGGAATATTCTGAAGAGGTAAAACAATGCATGCAGGGAAAACACACTTTTGAAGTTAAACACATTTCTTTTATGTGTTGCACATTTGTGCATTGCAGGGAATGTTGAATATCAAATTCTGTAATACACTAATTCAAAAGTCAGTGTATTTTTAAATTATAAAACAAAAGAGAAATATCTATGAAAATATATTATATTCTGAAGATAAATACATCCTGTAAGAGAAGCAATACCAGGAATTTTAAAAGGTTTGATGGGGGAAGCTTTGAAACAACTTGTTTAAGCTGATTTGTCTTTGTGCTTTATTATTTTTTTTTCTTTTTCCTCTAGAAAATAACATGTTTGCTCACAAACTGGCCTATGATAACCTAGTTTTTCTTTGGTTTTGGTGTACAGTGACATGAATAATAATGCTGTTAAGGTCAGTTGAATTTAGTGGAAGATCAACAATAAATATGCAACATTCTGCTATGGCAGGAGTTAACTAAAAGCTAGATATTAAATACAGGGCTATCTTTTTTCTTTTATTTTTTATTATGATCTACTATTAACTAATCAATAAGGCAAAAGTATTGGCTAAAAACTGTAGGGACTATCCATCCAAAGATGAATAATGCATTTTTATGTGATCATAGGTTAGTTAAAAAAAATTCAGTTTCCTTCTAAATCATTTATAATCTAAACTGGGTCCCAAATATTTATGTAGTTTAAAGGAATGTTAACTAAATTTTGTTACTGCAGACTACTAATTCCTAAATTTTTCCTTAAGGCTCATCATAAGAAAATTAATGTGAGCAACTGAGTAGGTGGAAGACTCTTTCTGGGGACAGTTAAGCAGGGACTGTTAGATTATTAGACTCTGAAATTATGAGACAAAATACATTGTTTGTCTTCCAACTACTCATCAAAAGCAATTACAGGCCCTATTTTCTTACTGTCGAAAAGAGTATGCTGCTACAGAATCCAGCAAAAAACAAGTTCATTTTGAGAGTTATAAAACTGGATTTATTCTACAGTGTGCTTATGTAGGCGTCTGTCTAGCAATCTGTCTGTCCATCTCATACAGAAAAAGACAGTTGAAAACCTAATGCAAATAGTAGGAGGCAGGGGTGTGCGGGAGTGGAGAAGGTTAAATCCCATTCCCCATCCAGTTCCAGAGTTACCCTGTGGATGCACCTTTGAAGTGACAACCACCTCAGGGTAGATTGTTCAGTCTAGGGAAAGGAGAAAGTATGACTTAGACATCTTGAACATACAGTTGAAATATATATATTTGCAAACAGGAACATGTGTACACATATATAGGCATTACACTTTTTATTTTATTTTATTTTATTTTTTCTTCCTCTTGGTGTTCTCTTGTTTTAGATTTTTGATGTACTTTCAGCTCTGTCTGTGTATAGTTGTGCACAGACATACATACATGTATCCAAACATCAGTTTCTAGTCAACACCTAATGCTATCTTCCACCACCCAGCTGTAGAGCATTGCAATTTCACTCTCTCCTACCCTTTGTTTTCAGCAAAATTTCTTTATTACTGCACTCCTTTGAGACTTCCTTAAGACTCTGCTGTGACACAGCTCTTTCCAGTGGTTGGCTTCTTGTGTTCAGAGTGCACTATCTATTATCTGTATGGTTGGGTTTTTGGGGGATTTTTTTAGGTTTTTTTTATTCATCATCTGTCTATGCCCATATATTGGTTTTCATGTTTAATTGATTCTAAATCCTTCTGTTATGCTCATACAGCATCTAAGTATTGCATTATTACTAGTTTTTATATTAGTCTGGTGGTTGTATGCTAGAAATCGAAGCTTTGAACCCCTTACTATACAGAAGGTATTGAACCTGTGTGTCTGCCCTGCCAGATAAACTATATCTCTGAAGGATTATGAAATAAAAGATGTGATCACGAGGGGAACATATGCAAATAAATCCAGGAGATGGATTAGGTTTATGGATTCCAGTTTCTCCTAGGTTTTGAAACTGAGGACTGAGCGAAAGTGTCTGTGCTTCAAGAAGGGGCAGAATTTCAGGCTCTTGACCAGTTCTATTACTTAGACATGGTCCTCCTTGCCCTTTGTCATCCCATCAGCTAACTGATAGGAATTATTAAGTTATGAATACTGATCAGCTAGTGGGGTCCTTTTACATGTAGATTTTAAATGTGGACTTTAGCCTGAAGCTAGTCTCTGAAATCCCTGTGTGGATCTAACCTTTAGTTGTATCTTGCTTCCAAAATGAATGCACTGCCTCATTGGGTTATATTTCTTTCCTTATTATACCAGTGTAATGTCATTGCAGCCATGATAGCAGCATGGCCGTAAATCAGAGTAAAGATTGCCCAGCATCATTAATGGGTGTTTCATTTTATTCACATTATGTTCATATTTAAACTATTTTTCAGATATAATCTTTAATTTCCTCTCTGGGTAGCTACATAGAAATTCTAAACAGCATGTGAGGCTGGAGTAGCATGCACTGCTGGTATCTAAAAACTGTTTTAAAAGCAACCTCTTCTAATGGATGTTGTGTGTGCATATATGTGTATAGATGTGTATATATATGTATTTAATGCCCAAGCCTATCCTTTCTTTCTTGTTGTCATGGGTTCAGCAGCAGCAGTCATTTTTCTCCTCCTTGGTAGCTGGTGCAGCACTGTGTTTTTGATTTTGGGCCTGGGAACAGTGCTGATAACACCAGTGTTTCGGTTACTGCTTAGTGATGTTTTGGTCTGGCCAAGGACTTTCTGAGTTTCATGCTCTGCCAGGGAGGAGGGGAGCCGGGAGGAAGCAGAGACAGGACACCTGACCCAAACTGACCAAAGAGGTTATTCCATACCACGGCACGTCATTCCCAAGATGGAGGATGAAGAGGAGAGACCCAGAAGGGTGGGGGGTGCACTGCGTGGTCGGGCTTGGTTTTAGGTGGTGAGAAATTGTATTCTTTCCTTGTATTTGCCTTGTCATTATTATTATTGGTGGTAGCAGTAGTGGTCTGTGTTATACTTTAGTTACTAAACTGTTCTTATCTCAACCTGTGAGAGCTGCATTCTTTTCGATTCTCCTTCCCATCCCTCCGGGAGTGGGGGGCAAGAAAAAGGGGGGAGTGGGTGAGCAAAACTGTGTGGCTGACTCGACTTAAACCACGACAGTTCTTTTGGCGCCCAACGTGGGGCTCGAAGGGTTGAGATAACGACAGGATTAATAGCCACTCGTCACAATGCTGATTTGTTGGCTCTTAAAGTTGTTGCTTTTGGTTCTCTTGCGTTCATGGTTTCAGCCTGTTGTACCTTACTTACAGCCGGTATTTGTTATCTTAGCATGTTTCAGATATGGGTTTTGGTTTAAGGTTCTTGTTTTATTGTACTTTATTGGAATGGCTTGTGATACGGGCGGGCTCGAGAAGCCGTGGGGGGCGAATGTGTACCTGGCAGTTCGGCTGCTCTTCACCGTCCTGGCGAGGCTGTGGAGAGCCGAGGGGGGGCTGCCTCGGGAGCCGCCGGCTGCCGAAACGGCCCGGGCGAGCGGACCCGGGGAGCAGGAGCCGAGCCCCCCCACCGATCCCAGCCCGACGGCTGCCGAGCAGAGGAAGGGGGTAGCAAAAGGGGTGATCCCCCCGACTGAGCCCAGCCCGGCAGCTGCCGAGCCGCGGGAGGAGGAGGCTACCGAGCGGCAGGAGGAGACGGCAGAGAAGCCGGGCCCCGAGGCTGAACAGAGTCCCGTGGCCGAGCCCAGCCTCGTGGCGGCCGAGAGCATTCCCCGGCAGCTGCCCGCGGAGCCGCAGGAGAACGCAGGAGACCCCGCAGCACTTCCCAGCAAGGCAGAGGAGGAAGATCTGGACGCAGACAAAGAGCAGCTGGTGGTGAGAGAGCCGGCAAGCACAGCAGCTACACCAGCCCCAGTGACAAGCACAGCAGCCTCATTTGAGAGCTCTGAAGGGTTTGAGTGGCCTTTGGGTACCCTTGAGACCTGCCTGCTGATTGTGATGGGGATCAGCATGGTGGCATGCATACACAGTGTGTTTTACCCACAACCATTTTGTCTGGTCCCCAGAGTTAAGCAGAGTGGGGTGTGGGCCTTGTCTGGGGTTAATCTGCAATCTAGGATGACCAAGAGAGTTTCCCCAAGCCTTGTCAGCCATGAGTGGCAGGGTGTGTGGGACAGTATGGGCGAGTATCTTGTCCACTGGGCCCCTCCAGTGCTTTGGAAGCATCACAGGTGGAAGGCAGCTGTATGGAGCCCCCAGCGACAAGCTGCAGGAACTGCTGGAGGGGTGGATGAATTACTTTGAGCCTGGTGGGCCCATGACACCTCAGGCCATCAGGGCAGAGATGCAGCATACAGATGGACTTATGATCGAGGGGTGGACTTAGCAATGGACACTGTGGCCTAGGTTATTGACGAGTATGAACTCTGTACACAGCCTCTCCTGCTCTGAAAGGCTGTTACAAGAGATGGAGCTTGACATCATGGACTGGATGGACTCAACAGCTTTGTAGGGATTGGTCTATGCACTGAGGGATGATCTCTCTCCCTCTCTCTGTGTGTGTATGTATATATATACATGTGATGGTATATTGAAAATGTGGGATCTGATCATGACGTGAATGGTATGGAATAAGGGGTGGATAATGTCATGGGTTCAGCAGCAGCAGTCATTTTTCTCCTCCTTGGTAGCTGGTGCAGCACTGTGTTTTTGATTTTGGGCCTGGGAACAGTGCTGATAACACCAGTGTTTCGGTTACTGCTTAGTGATGTTTTGGTCTGGCCAAGGACTTTCTGAGTTTCATGCTCTGCCAGGGAGGAGGGGAGCCGGGAGGAAGCAGAGACAGGACACCTGACCCAAACTGACCAAAGAGGTTATTCCATACCACGGCACGTCATTCCCAAGATGGAGGATGAAGAGGAGAGACCCAGAAGGGTGGGGGGTGCACTGCGTGGTCGGGCTTGGTTTTAGGTGGTGAGAAATTGTATTCTTTCCTTGTATTTGCCTTGTCATTATTATTATTGGTGGTAGCAGTAGTGGTCTGTGTTATACTTTAGTTACTAAACTGTTCTTATCTCAACCTGTGAGAGCTGCATTCTTTTCGATTCTCCTTCCCATCCCTCCGGGAGTGGGGGGCAAGAAAAAGGGGGGAGTGGGTGAGCAAAACTGTGTGGCTGACTCGACTTAAACCACGACACTTGTTCAGCTCATTTCTAGTAAACACCATATCCACTGATAGCGTGAAAAGGATCCATTTTTCACAGTTTGCTCTGGCTTTCTGGAGTAGATAAGCTGTGCAGATATGCACAGCCACTACTTTTATTTGTGAAGGAGAAGCATTCTTGGATGATAGGATGCCTGCTACTTGTGTTAGGTCCTTTTGCAGTCATTGTGCTATTGATATGCTTCTTTCTGTATATGTTCAGAGCATCATTCTCAAAAATAAATCAGTGGAACACAGGGAGCCAGAAAGACCTCCTAGAGAATTCTCTTCTTGGAATAAAACCACGTCATTTCCACGTTGCACTGCAGCTCTTATTTTTCTGCCAGGAAAAGGGCAGCTCCTATTTTTCTGCTAGGAAAAGAAAGAATTCTTCTAAAAAGAAAAAGAATTTTGCAGCAAGCATCAGATAAAAAAAGGAAGTTAATATCCTTATAAAATTTCTGCTCAATTTAATAATTTGAAAAGAGATATAGCAAAACTGCGTAATAGCTACTATTCAATTCTCATTAATTCTGCTTTTGCATGAGGAAGTAGGACTTCTACTTACTTCAGTGGTTCGGTGGCTGAGAGACTGCTTTGCAAAACACTGAGTGGCTGCTGCTTCCAGAACAAATGCAAAACCGAGATGTAAGCTTCCTGAATCTGATAGGTATAGCAAAAAAGCGTGTGAAAATCTTTTAGTCCAAATTGATTCATAGTTTTCTGCCCATATACTTACAGGGTGTGAATGAAAATATTTCATATATGTCTGTATTGGTAGTTAATTTTTATTCTTCTTTCCCAACAGCATGCTCAGATGTAATACGTAATTTCAGTCATGTATTTGCACACAGGTCTGGGCCTCTTAAGTTTCTATAATCAATTTGAGCAGCTAGATAAACATATGACACTTGCAGAAACAAATCAAAATTCACTTGGTTGTAAGATGCCCGCTGAGACAATTGGCAAGATTTCCAGTACTGACTCTCAGAACCAACTTGTCTGGAGATTGTTTGAAACACAAACCTACTACAAAGACAACAATGCCTCTCAGTTAAATACCTGCCATGAGCTCTGTTTGTATTTAAATAGTCCTGTGAATATTTCTAACACGGTTTAAAATGTGAGCTTCTTATTTCCTTCTAATTTCCTTCCGTTACTTTATTTAAGTTTGTCTTGAATCTCTGTAATTTTTTCCCAGCATAAGTGATAACAAGAAACTGAGCCATGTTCTGTGTGGAGAAAATTTTCTGTCATTTAGTAACTTGAACAAAGCTTTTTCTGACCAATGCAGGAGACGTGAGATGCACATAAAACTGGTAAGTATCTTCAATTCAGGAGAAAATATAAGGTCCTGAATTTTCATATAAAAAAAATCAAAGATCATAAAAATATTATTTCAAACGTTTATGAGAAAATAAGGAAAATATGGACCTGTTCTTTCCAGTATGCCCTGATTTCATGACAGGTTATATTAATATGAGATATGTTAATATTCAACTGCTTATTTCAATACCTAAATTTGCTGAACTACATCCTGAAAATGAGAGTCCACAGCCTGAGTTAGCTACTCAGGATCTGTATTAGGTAGATGGTGGAGCAAGAGGAAGACACAAAACCCAGCATGAGAACAGTAAATTGCCAAAAATAAACAGAAAAGTGGGAAATATCTCATGTCCTGGGATTAGGTGTTGTTCATAGCTATGAGGAAGTGGCTTCGTGTCCCAAGAACTGTTTTTATAATAGTCTACCAAACTTTCTCAAAAAACCCCAAACCAAATCAAGACACAAACATTTTGATCACATTTTAATTGAAAGACTGGTACAGAAGATGTCCAGGTTTTGTATAACTGTCTAGTGGTTAGTGCATTCATACAGGATATTGTAGTTCTGAGGTCAACTTTCACTTGTGTGTGAGGGGGATTTAAATCCACATCTGCTGCTCCCTACTGCTGATGGTCTTAGCTTTTGTACTGTGTATAATTAATGATTTATTGAGGCAGAGACTGTAAGAGGGAAATGGCTTTCTAGCTTAGCAGTTAACAGACTTGCTTGGAAAAGTCCTGTACATAAAATAACTTTTTTATCCCTTGACTGTTAAAAGGATAATAATCCTTGAGGCAAAAAACTGAGCCCCATGACTCCTCCTAATCTGCCAAGTTTTATAGTGCTTTTTCTTCCTCTGCTGGCCCTTTGAATCTTGAATGCTCTTATGTAAACCAGAAATGCTTTAACAGAAGGGATTAAAGACATTCCTCAATTCTATTTTGAATTTTCAATAATTCGATGGTTAAGACAATCAGCTTCAGGGTTAAAGCACAGATTTAATTTTTTGTAAGGCTGAGGCAGTTGAGTTCATTAAGCACTGCAAAAAGTTAGGGAAGCCATCTCTTCCTCTGGCTGTTGTGGTATTTTGTGTAAAACCAAATCGAATAGGCATGCTCTAACACTACCTGTCAGACTAAGCACTGCAGGCAGAATAGATAAAGGAATTGCTCGTCTGTTTATTCACCCCAGTCAGGTCTAAGCCTGACTTGAGTACTGAGCTCTCTAGCTGCTGTGGAGCCTGAAGTGCTTCCAGGCACACACAACAACAGAACCTTTGGCAGGTTGGAAAGGCTGGAATAAGATACAGACATTATTTGCTTTAGGTGTTAAAGCATTCGATGATAGCATTAGATGGCAAATGAGTCAGGTAATGACTAGAGTTTAGGCATTGGGACTTGGAGAATGGTAATTATTAGATCTGATTATTAGAAGGAGAAGTGAAAGTGAGGGTGTTGTTTTTATTTAACTAAAGAAAGCAACATAAAAGTCTTGTTAATGTCTTGTGCTTTTATAGTAAGACACATTATAATTTCTTTGTTTTAGTAACAATGGTTTGGCAGCTTTTTCAAGCTGCTTTATGAAGTTGATATGTGCACCAACACTGCTGTAATCAGCAGAGTAAATGAGAACCACAAAGCCTTACATATGCAATGTTTCTGCATGGTGTTCTATACGTTAATATTAACAATTTTAGCCACCACTATACATTGAAATACATGAAAATACTGTCTACCAAAAAGTGTGGCTTATGTAGTATACAGTATAAAAAGACTTTGACAAATCCCAAAATGTTAAAATTTTGTGGCATTCATTCTTACCTACTTTGTTGTCAGTATTAAGTCTCTTCATTTTGTGCAGACACCTACAGATGCAATTATAATAGGAGGACAGCGTTCACACGTTTGCAGGCAAGGTAATTCTTGCCAGGACTGTTGAAAGCACCACAAACAGTATGCTGTTCCCATACTAGAATTGCTAGCTGTACACTCTTTCTTCCATGAACAAGTTTACTAACAGCAAAGCATGGGTGAAAGCTACTTAAAAAAGAAGACTGGTTGTAAGATGCACATAAATAATTTGCAACTAGATAGGAAAAAGGTTATAGATATAGGACTTACACATATATGTCAAAATAATGTTGTTAAATGGAAATTGTTCTTGGTCAATAAATTTACTACTCTAGAACAGACTGATAGTTTGAGAGTTCATGTGGAGTATACCTGAGGCAGATTCAGAATATTAGCTAGCTTTCAACATCCAGGGAAAAGGCGAGTTCTGAGATTATTGGCTATTTTGGGACTGATACAGTTTTGTTTCGGTTTTTGTTTTTCTCTATGGAAAACACTGAATAGACTTATTTTTAATATATTTGCCCTTCCTTCCTCCCTCCCTCCCTCCCTTCCTTCCTCCCTCCCCCTCTCCTCCCTCCCCCTCTCCTCCCTCCCTTCCTTCCTCCCTCCCCCTCTCCTCCCTCCCTTCCTCCCTCCCTCCCCCTCTCCTCCCTCCCTTCCTCCCTCCCTCCCCCCCTCCTCCCTCCCCTCCCCTCCCCTCCCCTCCCCTCCCCTCCCCTCCCCTCCCCTCCCCTCCCCTCCCCTCCCCTTCCCTTCCTCTCAAAACCCCATTGTTTTCAGTCAGTATCTCTGCCCATTCTTTTGAGAGACTGGGATTTTTCTAGCAGGTTTTCAGCTGCTAGGATGAACCTGATCTGCAAGGAAGTATTATTGAAATAAACCATCTAAGAATTAGCAATGGAAAATCAGAAGGGAAAAAGCCCCAAAATCAAAGTTAGAAGTGACAATTCTAATTACCTTTGATAAGGAGGTATTTCATAAGGAGGCAAATCACTCATAAAAGCATAAAGCAATCAAGGCTTGACTATTTTTTATGTTAAGGTCTGAAAAAATTTCTGTGTCTTGTAAAAGATCCTATATTGTTATTTCAGGGTTTTGTTGCATTGAATATTGTCAAAATAATAGATCAGTTTCACACAGACTGAATAAATGTTTGAATTGAGGTTATAGGAATGAGTGTAATACTTGACAGTTTGTCTGAAATTCTATATTGTATGTCTAGACAGAACCCAGGCTATCATATTGCCTATGTATTTGATATTCTGAAGATTGTTTGGGGGAAGCATGTATTTCATTCTAGGTATGTAGAAAATATGAATACAAAAGAATACTGACAGTAAGTTAAAAAGTACTGACAGTAAGTTTCTCTGGAAAAATAAACAAACGAAAGTCCAGGATTAGGTCTTCTGGGAAAGGTTCTCATAACTAGTTAAATAATAGATCTATGTGAGACTGAATTATTTCATTGAGGTGACTAGTGCAATAATAGCAAATGTAGTTTATAACATGCTGTATCTATACAACACTCAACAAATAGTGGAATATGAATTTCTATACTTACATTCATAAGTCAGGTATAAATCTGCTATCAGCAAAATCAGCTTCCTGTGTGAGGCCAATCAATCCTCTGTTGAGATTTTGCCGTAAAAATCATAGATATTCCAGCAAAATCACATTTGATGTTTATGAGGGACATAGAAAATGATATTCATTTTTATAAAATATAAACTGTTAGAATAAAAGATTTAAGCATAACCTTTGCTCTAAAGAGAAGGCGTGCTCTAATGAGTAGGACTTCCTACATTTCTGGGCTGTTATGTTGTGTTTTTACACAAACTGAAATACAGATCACTTGTTAAAAAAGTACTCACATATTCTTAGGTTATGAGAAGTTTGGTGCTGTAATATTTCATGCATTATAAGGCAGTTGTTGCTAAAACAAACAAAAAAGTGTCACTGAATGTGAATATTGACTTTGAAAGAAGTAGCTGCAGGGACTGGATAGTTCTGCAAACTTTTGCTTGGTTTTGGGTAACAAATGCCCTGGTATTGCCAAATTGCCAAAAATGTTTTCTAGCATGCTCAAAAATGTTAGTTAGTCTCAGACTGTTTATCAAAATAGAACTCAAATTATTTTCACTTAATAATAGCCCTTTTAGCTTGCTATCACTATATTATTTCACTAAGGCTCATTTCCATGTGTCTGCGATTTAGTCTGAACACTGTAAGAGAGAATCAGAGTTAAACTCCTATGTTCTGTAGACCATAAGCTTATGAGAAATGTTGCTACATACATATGTTGCCAAACCTAGTAGACCCTCAGAAATATTGTGGATTCATCATTCATTTCAGTTGAGTTATCTTCTTGGGCCAGGCTAGACTGAAAACATCTAGTTTCAAACAACAGTCCAAACAAAAAGAACTCCTCCTTCACTTGCAAAGTGTAACACTGTATAATGTGCATGAATGACATCACTGGTTGGGGTATTTGATTTGGGGTTGGTTTTGAAGATAGGTTATGCAGGAGATATTGTAGTAGTATTACGATTTGGTTTGAGATTCTCCCTATTATATATATGGATGTGGTAAGTGACTTGTGTTATAAAATAGAGAAAGGACTTGCTAAGAATTTTAGCTATGTAAAAATATTATTTTCTCATAGAAGATAACTACTACTAATTAGTTGAAATATATTACCAATAAAGAAAAAAAGAGAGCTGGCAGGTTTCTTTACCAGTCATTGAACAAGCAGACAAGATTTTACTCTAAACTTTCTTTTGGAAGTGGCAGGAACTTCAGAGGACTGACATTTAAGCCTAAGATTAAACAGGAAAATTAATGTTCTCAATTTTAAATGGCAACCTTTTGTAAAGTAAGGCAACTGGCTTGGGGTAGTCAGATGGAATGAGCACCTTCCTGAAATGAGGAAGCATAAGGATAAAATGAAAGTTGTCCAAAGTCAAGATGAATTAGACCTTGCAAAGAAAATTAATACAAGAAGTTTTCTTCTGGTTATAAATAAATAATAATAATGATACAATATAAAATTTAAAACACCCACCCAACCAAGCAAAAAAAAGTGATGTGAGCTCTTCTTCAGTGAAGATGAGCTAAACAGTATGTAATCTGGGATGACTGAAACCCTAAATGTTTTCTTCAGTGTTCACTAAGGTTAATGGTGGTCATAGCACAGGGTAGAACATGAAGCAAAACCAGAATAATAACCTGTACTGAAAGTTTAAAACTGAAAGTTACCACAAATTGAAAGCAAAATTTAAATGGTTTCATAATTTTATAGTTAAGATTTATGTAATCTCTCTTCCCGTGTACTGAAAAAAAAGATAAGATTTTAATACATATCAATATTAGTAAATTATATGACATTACGAAATGTAGCATCTTTGGTGCTCCACACTAAACTGCTAAGTTTTTTATCATATTTAGAAGGAAATAAAAGCTCAAAAAATAGATTTTCAAATAAAATGGGAATTATTAAAAGATGTTTAATGAACTGTAGATGTTATTTGCTGAATTTATTTGAGAAATTATTATATTTCTTAGAGAATGTAGGTAAAGTATATCTAATCTTTCTAAATCCCAGTAGGTTGTTTGACAAGATGCCACATGGGAAATGTCATAGTTAGACTAGAAATGGTGACTGTTACCACGGGATGATGTGAATAATTTGGTTGAAGAGAATCTGACATGGACTAAGATGATGGGCAAGAGTCAAGTTAGAGGTGATATTTCTCAAGTTACACTGATACTGACTTGTGACATTTTTTAATTACAAATGTAATGAAGAAAGAGAAAACTGTGAGGGTGAAATCTGCAGACAGTAAGAAGGACTATCCTGATGACAGGATAGTAAAAACAGGATGAAATTTTAAAGATGAAGTTTGTACATATGTTAAGATGCACCAGGGAAAGAACATATATGAAAAAGAAATAATGAGATATTGGAAAGGAATACCAGAATACAAGAAATGTACTTGGAAAAAGATAGGCTGTTATGATCACCCATTTTCAATAAAGAAACTGAGAAAGCATTGCACAAAAAAGGAAATTGAATGGTCAGTGAACCAAAACTGGCCTTAAAAGAAGAAATTAGGATAATCTTAGCCAAGCAAAATATCCTTGAGGAAAGTTATGACTATGATCTCTAAATAACTCACAAAATGAAGTTTCTGGGAGGCTATGTTACATAACTTGAAGGAGAATGCTAGCATATGAGCGCTATTGATCTGAGCGTCAGAGGTTTGTCTCAGGGTTTCTTGATTCCCCTTCCATAGGAACAGCAGAATAAAACATGAAATTGTATTTAAAGCAGAATCAAATAAGAATAAACAATATTTCTATGACAAGTTTCTTGTGTTTGATGAAGAAGTTTTAAGAGGTCCACTCCAGTCTGCGGTTTCTCTATATTTGAAGGAAATTTACTGTTACTAGAGTAACAGATGTGGAGACTGAATTTATTATTCCTAGATGAGGCCTAGCTACCATGGACAGTAAAAGAACTAATTTTTTGCCCTAAGTAGCACTCTGAAAGTTAGATGGAAATTCTGTGTGTTTGAACAGCATAAATGTAAATGGCTGATCAATTATCCAACATATTCAATTGACAGCCTTTTTGGGTAGTTGTGTTTAATCAATAGCTTTGATTTTTGAACCACTTATGCTATTTGTAAATCAAAACAGAAAATAACTTGCTACAAGATCTGTCAATGTATGAATTTTATGGAGATCAGTTATTATCAGGTATTGAAACTGAAAAGTCCCCACAAGTCCACAGTATTTCATGTGGTTTTCTAGCTCTGGAAGGTACCATGTGTAGCAATAGCAACGTGTATTTTCAGAGTTAAAATAAATATTGCAAAAAGGTACAATAGCATTAAAAGGCGGATTTTTGTATTCCGCTCTTATTATTGGATTATTATATTAATATGTTACATAAATGTCTAATGATCATTTTATATTTGGTGACATAAAAATTAGTACCTGTATTTTGAATTTGCATTTGATGTGTGAACAGCAGCATGTTATCTCCCTTCACTGAATCTTCAGTTTTCACTATTGTTTTCTAATTTTTTTGAAGATTGATGTAATAATGAATTCTTTAGTTGGATATAAATATGTCTCTCTTTAAACTCTGGGAAATAAGATGGTGTCTGAACACATGGAGTCCTGGGACTATGTTGACAAAAACTCTATTCCACTGATGACATAAATAGCTTTATAAATCTTTACAGTGCTGAAATATCATTTGGTTTAAGAATAGGGAGAAACTGCTGTCAGAGTGAATATGCAGTCTTAAAAAGAAAGTAAATTGAATATATGATATCTGCAGTAGAACTCTAGTTTATATGTACACATATGTAATATCACTAAATATAGGAAGTATGTATTTTTCTCTGTTATTTAATTTTTTGACCAGAATGAAATGTTTTCTAGGTTAATTTAATTTATATGTTAGAGCAAAATCTGAAAAATGAATATAAACCACTGTATTTTTCCTCCAGCAGGCAGCTATTATAAACAGTGGTTGCATAGATCCATTGAAATAATGACTTGGGGACTTGGGTTTATCTATAGGGACTCTTGTTTGGTGGTTTGTTTTTTTTTTATTTTCTAATTTATTTGTCAGAGTTCTTTTATGTCTTTCTGAGACCATGTTCATAGGCTTCGCCATAATCATACATTGAAAACCAAACCATGTGTAAATAAAGGTATGTATTGCATCTCTCTTGAGAAGACTAGCAGAAAAAGAATATAAATGTACTGCCCTACATAGCATGAAGTAGTATTGTAAGCTTATAAAGATGCTGATTTGAAGGATACCACTTACATGAAACAAATTGACATTTCTTATTGGCAAATGTACTTGACTGGTATCTGATACATAAGAGGAAAGTTCCTGTTTAAGGGTCCAGTCCCATTCTCTTTTTCACACAAAATTCACATTTTCTTTAGTATGGTAGGTAGGAACAGGTAAAAGAAGAGTAATTGCAAAACAGAGAATATGGTTAAGAAATTGCAGGTGCAAATCAGTGGAGACTCAAGACCTAGGCAAATAATCCCATTTTAAATCACTAGGAAAATTCTTGTTCTCTGAGATTTAAAAGAAAGCCAGAACTACCTTTTCTAAGGATCTGGAATTAACTGTATTGACATAATTATTATGCAATTTGAAGCAACAAGAAGACACAAATTTAAAAAAAAAAAGCAAAACGAAACAAAACCCAAAAGACAGAAAATCTTTTATTTCCTTTTATTTGCCTGCTCCAATTGTTTAGTGAAATTGTATTTTTGATTGTATTTTAACTCTATTTAGATAATACATCTAGATAATGCAGAACGCCCCCTTTCTATTAACTTGTATGAAAAAGCTGGGCTGTGATACAGAAGACTAATATTTCTATTTAAAATGGAAAATTTCTATTGAAAGTAGAAATATAGTTTCTGATTAATTTCTGAATAATTTTCATACAATTTATGAATAATTTTCGTACAATTTCTGAAAATGTTACCAGTTTTCTAGATGACAGGATATTTTTACTTTGAAGAAAAAATGGAGTTAAGAAATGAGAGGTATGAATACTGACCATAGTATTTTGACCATCATGTAGTTGCCTATGATTTGGGATGGCCCTTCACTCTATACCACAAAAATGTTCATTTGTTGATGACACAACCTTCCACTTAGGAAGATGGCACAAGAGATAACAGTGTGTCCTGGTTTCAGCTGTAAGTTTTTTTTTTTTCTTCCAAGTAGCTTTTACAGTGCTGTGGTTTGGCCTTAGTCTGAGAATAATGCTGATAACACACTGATGTTTCAGTTGTTGCTAAGTAGTGCTTACCCTGATCAAGGGCTTTTCAGTCAAAAAGTCACCTTGAGAGCAAGGTTTTGAAAATAACTAGTTCAGAGGGAGAAATCTTTTCAGTACAAATGTTTTCAATGCAAAATTCAAATAGTCACGATGCATAATGAACACAGAAGAACTGGGCAGACTGGGATTACCCTTTCTTGCCTGAGGCTTTCAAGGCCACAGGGAAAATCTGCCATACAGCTGCTCTGTCACCTGTGAAGACAGACAGGTGGTAAAGAGGAAAAACAATGAGGAGAATGATAAGAGTTTAGAGTCAGTGGATTTTTTATTTTTAATTACCAAAGTTTAGTTCATAAATATTTATTTTTAGAGATGAGATAAGTGAAACATATCACAAATTCACAGATCAGAATTCTTCTGTGGCCTGAATGTTAATATACATTTTAATTATACTAATGGTTTTGTCGTTATGGATACTATAAGAGTACTTCATACTTAGGTATCATAGAGCTAAAAAGCTATAGAACTTTAAAATTATCTTTAAAAAGTCAAACAACAAGTAAACACTTTCTCCATTTTGCACTTTAGAATCTTTTGAGTAACCTCAAAACACTTTTTTTGGTAGAACTGTAAAAAGTCTTTCATATCCTGTATCTATGTAATGAGAAGTATCTGGAAAAAAGAAAAACAGCCAACAAACCCAAAGCCAGAATAGAAGGGAAAATTACAGATTGTAGTTCTTCATTATTTTAAAAATTCTATTCCAATTTGTTTCCATTTTTGATCATAACTATTGAGGACAAGTAGAAAATCCTGTCTTTTTTTTCCTAGAAAATGCATCTCATTTGTGGGGTTTTGTTTGTTGGTTTTGTTGTTTTTTTTTTTTTTTTTTTTTTTTTTTCTTTACGAAATATAGACTATTCTTAATTCTAAACAAGGAAAGTCAGCTTCCATCTGCTGGTTAGAATTGCTGGGTACCTAAAACTAAGAACATAATCTTGTTTGGGTCCAGCTAAGCCTTTAAAAGGCTTCCTCAACTGATGTCCTTTTCTAAAATATAATTATTATATAGATGACAGAGATCTCTTCTCAGTTTTCTCTTTTACTTTGCTTTTTGAAAAGAAAGTGAAGAGAGAAGAAAAAGAGTTGAGACAGGGCAGCAAACAAGTACATTTAGGAAGATATTTAGGAAGCAAAATATCTTTATCCCTGCCAAAATCAGGATAGACCTGCATTACATTTTCAAGAGAACATTCTAGGAGAAGGATGATTGTCATAGGGATGATAGCACAAGGAATGCATAGCCAATGTATATAAAGTATTTTTTTATATGGCATTTAAACAAAGATGATCACAAATGTTGTGGAAGGCTACCATAGTCCCTACAAGAACAGGCGAAAGAACAGGAAAAGAATTTCTCTAGTAATGTCTTTCCTGCTGAAGGATATTGAACTGGTAAAAGCCACTATCTAAACACCAGCAAGACCTCACTGTTCTTTGGAAGAGACAGAACATAACCTCTTTGATTTTTACAGCATTCACAACATTTTACCGCAGTTGGAACTTCAGACACAACAATCACATGCGAAGCATTATCTTTACTTCAGAACAGAGTTAAACAAACAAGAATTCTACAGAGCAGGCGATGTTTCCTGAGAAGGTTGCAGCTGTAAGGTGTGCGCTGTTTTATTTTTGTGTGGTCTTCTGGAGGACAGATGCTTTAGCCTAGGAGACTAGTAGAGAGGAGGAGGTAGAAGGTAGAGTTAGACAAAAGGCAGCATGTGAAGGTGAAATGTATCTCAACCTCTTCATAATTGCCATTGAAATCTTGAGGAGAGCTTTGTTACAAGAACTGGTAAAATACAGCAGTTACTGCTTGTCCAGTATTATTCTTCTCCTGTGTGTGGGTATCTTTATTATCCTGTTAGAGGAAAATTGTGAGGATTTTTCTACAAACATCTGCCAAATCTGTTACTGCTGCACAGAGGGGAAGCATCTCATGTATTACTGTGTTCACAAGGTGATCCATGCTGCATAAAGGCTTGTTAGCAGACAGCTAACAAGACTGAAAACTGATTTGGAAGGAGAGTGTGGATTTGTGGCTTCTCAGCTGTGTAAGGCTAGAAGGCATTGGTCTGAGGCATGGATAAACCAGAGACTTTTCTAGTACGACAAAGACATTTCTTTTTGTAGAACTTCCACTTGAGACCCCTGGCAACTTCAAACAGTTTCTTGACTAGAATATTCTGAGTTGGGCCCAGAAGGCAACAAGACAATGAGCAAAGAGTGCTGAAAAGTCTGGTGAGGAGCAAGGGAGACTGATAGTCTTGGCTTAGTTTAAATCCTGGCCTCTCTTTCATGTGCTTGGTATACTATTTTTTTTCTAGCCATTATTGTTAATGATGGCAAGAGTTAAGCTGGTCTGTTGCAGAGGACAGCAAAGCGACTTTATTAGGTGCTCGTGATGCAAGATGCACTGAGGGCAGGTCAAATTCTCAGGAGTCCTTGCTGGGTATATTATATGACAGGTAAACCAAGTGAGTCCAAATGTACCTCAAGCTGGTCACAAGTCAGATATATGTGCCTTAAATGTTCTTGAAGCCTTGCTGTATTGATTCAATGGAGTGAGTGTTCCAGCCTTGGACCCCCTCAATGAACAGACTGAGAGTATTTAATACACTGGTGTAGACGCGGCTGTATTTCCTATTTTTTTAAAATGTATATGTTTCTATATGTCACCGTAAACCAGCAGTGAGCTGTTGAAAGTTTATCAGAGTCTGCTGGAGTTTGCAGGACTCTGGTCTGCTTTCTGCAGTCATATAGTATCTCTGTAGGAGTGTGGTGGGGAAGAAATATTTTCTGCATTTAGTCCTGTAATTTGTAATAATTTTTCAGCCTGCAACCTGTGTTGTCTGTGTCTTTAAACATGCCCCCCAGAATGCAGTGTTCAGGGCTGTTCTTAACATTGTATACTCACTTTACAAGCACAGTGTGATGTCAAGATAAAATAAGAGATGTTTAAATTGGTTGTAGTGAGATATTGGAATGGGAATTTCTCTTGCTTTGAATTAGGCATTTCACAGGGGATTTTTCTTGATTAATTAAGACAGCTACAATACTTTCACATAAATTATTCAGGAATTAAGAGGAAACTGTTACAAGATGCAGTCAACCTGGCCTAACTATTATTCACGTAGTTTTTAAACGATACAGTGGCAAGTATACACTGTAAGTCTTGGGTGGTATGTTTCCTGCTTAACCACCTGACTCCATTCTGCAAACAAAATGTATTTTATCTTCATTTTATTTTTTTTAAAAATATATTACTGCTCCATTTGAAAATCTGTTTATTTAAATTATGTTGACACAAGTTTAGTAAACTGACTTCTCATTCAGTTACATTTCTCAGTACTTTAGTCTAATATCCAATGCCTCCTGTACATATCTTAATATGCACGCACTTTTTAACTTCTGTCTAGTCTTAATGCTGCTTCTTTTTTTCTTTTATATTTCGGAATGTTACTGTCACTGCTTCCTGATTCTTCAGTATTTGATGCTGGTACCATTCTATTTGTTTCATAAACTTTTTAGTCTAAAGAAAACAAACAATAACTTTATGACTTTATTATTTTTATTACTTTATCATATTTTTATTACTTTATATTTATTAGTGCAATTCTGCACTTTTGGGCATTCTGGCTAAAATGATACAAGTTGTAGTAATAGTTATTATTTATGTATAACAGGTATCAATCTGGAATTGAAGTTTCTGCAGGTTGAATTCTGATTTGAATCCTGGATCTGAAATCCACTGTGGAAAACAGCTTCCTAGCAATGTTCATGTCTCTGGTAGTGCTATTTGAGATGTAAGATCTTATTTCAGTTTTTAAAGAGGCTCTTAACCCTTCTAAGCTATGTGGTTTGGTTGATATGCTGGAGGGAAGGAATGCCATCCAGAGGGACCTTGACACGCTTGTGAGGTGGACTGATGCCAACCTGATGAAGTTTAACCATGACAAGTGCAAGGTCCTACAGCTGGGTCAGAGCAATCCCAGGCACACATAGAGGTTGGGCAGAGAAAAGATTCAGAGCAGCCCTACGGAGAAAGACTTGAGGGTGTTGGTAGATGAGAAAATGAACATGAGGCAGCTTCAGTGTGTGCTTGCAGCCCAGAAAGCAAACCATATCCTGGACTGCATCAAAAGGAGTGTGACCAGCAGGTTGAGGGAGGTGATCCTGCCCCTCTACTCTGCTCTCCTGAGTATTCTGCTCTCACTTAGAGTATTGTGTACAGTTCTGGTTTTTTTAACATAAAAAGGACATGGAACTGTTAGAACAAGTCCAAAGGAAGGCCACGAGGATGATCAGGGGACTGGAGCACCTCCCATAGGAAGATAGGCTGAGAAAGTTGGAGCTGTTCAGCCTGGAGAAGAGAAGGCTGCGTGGAAACCTCATAGCAGCCTTCCAGTATCTGAAGGTGGCCTATAGGGATGCTGGAGAGGGACTCTTCATGAGGGACTGTAGTGATAGGACCAGGGGTAATGGGTTCAAACTTAAACAGGGGAATTTTAGATTGGATATAAGGAAGAACTTCTTTACTGTAAGGGTGGTGAGGCACTGGAATGGGTTGCCCAGGGAAGTTGTGAATGCTCCATAGCTGGCAGTGTTCAAGACGGAGTTGAACAGAGCCTTGGGTGGCACAGTTTGGTGTGAGGTGTCCCTGCCCCTGGCAGGGGGTTTGGAAATAGATGATCTTAAGGTCCTTTCCAACCCTAACTATTCTATGATTCTAATGCACCAGGAGAAATAACTGATTCTCAGATGTGTCAACCAAAATATTGTCATTTATATTATGTTCTTATGAAATCAGTCACTAGAGCATCATGGCAATATGGGAAGTTAAACATATAAATATAAATTTCAATGGGTTTAGTGTGGTTTTTTTTTAATAGCCTTAAACATCTAATCTCTATGCAACTTGACACGAGACAAAACTTGCCTTGCCAAATCTGCCCAGTGGCATGTTTCGTGTAATTCCACTTCTTTTAATACTGTTTTCAGGGTGTAAGGAAGACTAGAATTTGAACATTTGCAGTAGATACATTTACATTCTTTCCTTGCACTTGAGCTCTTTTCTTGCCCTCTGCTTTGTATGTGAAAAGATGATACTTTTAGCCTCAGGTCACACATGTGTATTTTGTTATACCTTCATAAGGATTCCATTCAAGGTCTGAATCCTCACAGCTTTTTTGAAATGCCTGTATTAATCTTTCAGTGCACTGTTAAACCCAGTCTGTGGGTTCCATGTTGTAGCCAATAAAATGTGTTTTCTACAGGCTTGATCTTTGTCTCATAAACTAGTTGAAAGAGCTTGTATCTTCTCTCAGAGAGTTACAATAAAATGAAATATAATGGATTTAAAAAAAAATCACTAAATCAATCCTGAAGGTATACAGTATATCTAGACAAAGTGTTGATCAAATTAAGTTTTTATTTCATTGGACTCATGAAGAGTTTGTGCATCAGTATGGAGTAACACAATTAGCTCCCTGGAATTTACTTATTTTCTTTAAGGTGTAACATATGTTCATTTTTCACCAGCTACACTTTTTTGAAGTCATGTCTTGTCAGAATTTGAGGACTTTGGACACCTGTCAGAGATTTCTACATAGCCAGACAAATGGCCCTTTGGATCCTTCCAAACCGCTGCATGCATGTTGTAACTATGGTTTATCCATGAACTGTAAATCCAGATGACTCAAGACATGCATGGATCTGCAGTTTAGCACATATTAGGGAAATGGGAGCCCTAATTTTAATTTAGAGGGATCAAGAAAAATTTATCACTTGGGCCACCTGGGTAAGAAGCAGACCTTATTAAACTAAACAAAATTTAACAAGCTAAACAGGCAGAGCCATTTTCAAATACACAGTCTAGTCTTGATATTGCTGATATGAAAATAAATTTTGGACTGAAATGAATTTCTTGTGTACAATGAATTGACTTGAGGATAACTACAACATTACAGTGCGTGGATGTAAAAGGGAGAAAGTGACATAGCTGATAAACCTGGTCCAATAAAAGCAGTGAGCACTTTAATGCTTTTGATACAAATTTAACAGTGCCCCTGGTCAGGTAGTGCAGTGCTGTAATCACTTAAGTAGCTGTGGATTCCTTTTTGTCTTGTCTGTTTTGTTATTAAAACGTTTATTCCTCTTTATTTTATTAAACACTTGGTCCTAACAATGCACTCTGTGCCTTTCCTCCCTCCTTCCCCCCACCTCTGCTGTGCTTTAAACTTCCTTTTTCTTTGTAAACTTGATTCTATTATGGAAGAGACTTCTAAAGCATCTGGTATATAAACATAGTAGATATTGTTCTTCCTATTGCTTCATTTTGTGTTACCTTGCATCTATCATGATAATATAGCCAGAACTTTGAAACCATCTTTAAGGAACTGTACTTTCTTCTGATTTTCCCTATCATGGAATAGCTGAAATATATTCCACTACAAAAAAATTGCATTACAGAATTTTTCACTTGTTTTTAGAGATAAAGTTAGTGATTGTAAAGAGTAAGGATTACTGTTCTAAATGCAGGTGTTGATTAAAAGTACTATATGTATATTTAAGTTAATGACAAACTGAATGAAAGCTATTTAGGAAACATCTTCATATTTCTACATCCTTAAGTAAGAAACAGGTAGAGCAGGCACTGCAAAATATAAATGAAAAATTGACAGTGTGGTGGTGTACTTCTGTTAACTGTCAAACAGAAATCACGGTATACCATGTGTGTCACTTAAAGACAAAGGAATCAATATTTCCTGGTAGTGATTTCAGGAGGAATTTACTAAGTGTCTCATTGCCTTTTGAATTCATATGAACTGTGAGGATTTTACTTAATTCTTTAAAGAGCCTTTTGTTCTGCAGAATGACAGTTTTGTCTTCTATATAGAAGTTCTGACATTTTGTAATTAATCTTGCTAAAATATGCATGCATCTATTTGGGATCCATTTAAATTTCTTCTATACACAAAGTAAGTCCTATAGAGTTCTCCTATTGGCTATTAACTAAACAATTAGGAAAATTAGTCTTTAGAGTGATTGATTTATAAGTATGGGAAACAGTAAATATCATAAAAGCAGGAATCCAATTTTACAAGAAAGCAATATTAATTCCAATTCAGAAAGTTTACCAACAGTTATTAGAATTTCAATTTATTTGGGTACACATCCTTTGAAAAGTGAGGTGTGATTTTCCACAGCTTTGTACCTTGTGTTGAGAGGTTGGAAGTAACACAGATTAATCAGATCAACTTGGTCTGTAATACGTACAGAATGAATGCTCATGTATTTCTTTTTAGTTTCTGCAGAGTAGCAGAACAAGTTTTATAATACTGTGAAACTTCCTAAATCAGCTTGATGTTTTTCATTGCAACCCTAGGAAAAAAAAATCCGAGTTCATTAATTGCAGATAGCATCTTGTGAATAGCATGAATTTATGATTTCCTGGCAGGTATTCTGTAGGGATGTTCATAAATACAAATAATGAATACCAGACTGTATAGATACTATGCTAGTCACATCAGTTTAAAGCCAACATATCACTGGGTGAGCCAAAAACTATTCCTATGGTAAGTGCTAAAATAGCTAGATGAAAGAGGCATGGAGACATAATCTGCAATGGCTGCTGAGGGATGGATAGTGCTAAGATAATAATAGAGAGCTAAGGAAAAAGCGAATCAAGATATTTGATTTTCTTTCTGGATGTAATTTTTTCCTTTGCTGAAAGGAAACATAACATAGAAAGGCATATAGAGGGTGTCAATATGTCAATAAAATGAAAATTGCAGACTTGGAGACCTGCAAAATTGAATAGCATTCTTAGTTTGGTTTCCTGTATGGTCAGGGAGAAATTGAGAACTGGGGAGGGAAGTCCTATAGGGAAAAAGGATTGACCCATACAATCTGGAAGGGCTCTATTGAAATATGGTTTACTGAAATAAGCAAAAACCAGAAGTCTGTGCTAACCTTTCATTTATTGTCATAGATGGCATACACTTATGGATTTGTTCTTAATACTACAGATACTCTATCAGAACATGTCACTCATATCCCTGAAATTTCTGCTCATTAGTGTATCTTTTTTCCCCTCCTAGCCTCCTGACAAAATCTGTGGATGTGAAATCATCCTGATATGAAGTCTGAATTTGAACATCAGCACCTTTGTATATACTTGGTCTCAAGTTATTCCTTGTGTTGATACTGCCACAACCAGAGTGACTGTCAGAAATTGGCAAAGCTGGCAATAAATCTTGATTTCAGTAATATTCATTGAACTTCATTCTCTTCCATCTGCAGAGGTGACAAATACCACATGAAGATGCTTTTTTATCTTCTTGGTGCTTCGCATTATCAAGAGTAAGAGCACTTAATCATTTCCAGTCTTACAAAATATTTTTGAGAAAGTATGAACTACACCTCAGCCAAAAGCTTACATTATTTGCACAGTCTAAATATGTTGACCAGCAAAACTAACTTGACTCAATGCTAAGGAACTATGCAGAAATTTTTCCCCCTTTCATGTGTTGAGTGTCAGCAGAATTACCCTGTAGCTGTTCCTGCAGCCTAACAATTTAGCATAGTGACACTTTTTTCTCTTGTTTTGTTTTTGATTTTTTTTGGTTTTGTTTTTGTTCTGTTTTTAGTTTTTGGTTTTTGTATTGAAGTACTGAAAGCATTGAAAATAAAAATTATAAAGGCCAGTTTAAAGGCAATTTCTTTCTCCTTGTGATAGTCTTGTAGCTCAGTGGCATTTTTTAAAAACTTGTTCCTTTTGCCTCATCTTAGTAATTTTCTGATAATTAAAATTGTAAAACCTCAAGGGTTTTCCATTTGGGTTGTGATACTTTAAAGTAGGTTTAGCTCCTTAGTGTTTAATAAATTGCAATAAACACCTTTGGAGGGACAAAAAAGATGAATGTTTGTGGATTATCTTTTGTACCTTTCATTTTGTTAAACTGAAGATAACAGTGGTTATTTTTCTCTAACTTTCTTCCCATTGGGAAGATATTTTTCTTTTGAGATTTTAATACTGTTGAGGATTTATTCTCTCAAAGTTGAATTTTTCCTGTCTCATATGCAGAAAGAGACCATGACTTAAAACCAAATATAGTGAGGGCTGGCTGTTTGTTGTGTTAATTTACAAAACCTCCAAAGGTATTTGTTTACACTGAAATATTCACTACCTGATCTTAACAGGCAAATTTTAGCTTTCTTAAACTGAAAGTATGCACTGAAGAGAATTGAAAGGTTATTTATAGAGAGAACTATGGAAGGCAATCCACATGCACACAATATGTGTTGTTAATAGAATATATATTTTATGTCATGTCTTTCTATTTTTCTTTGCATAACTCAGGTCTTATACATTCAAGATACAAGAAAAGGCAGTACACCTATTAAAAATTCATGAAGTTATAGGTTTTAAAAAATTACATACTTTAGAGTATGAATGAGGGCAGATTTCTATTTTGGGTTTCTTTTAAAAAAGCACAATATGTGATTATAACTAGTTGCATGGCAGTCATTCAGCATAGTGATTTTAAAATGTTATACAATTTGTTCTACAATCCCTTTTCAGAGTTACAGACCTCTGATTTTAAAGAAAGATATTTAGAATATGCTATACTTTAGCACTTGAATAGTTAAAAATTGTATTCATTTCCTTTTGAAGTTGAATGGTAACCTTTCAGTATGATGAATGATGCAAAAAAGTCTGACACAATTTTGAGACTATCTACAGGTGTCCTGGACTGGACATATTTATGCAGGCAATATCCAGGCAAGTTTTACTTGTTAGACTGAGAAATAGATTTTCATCCTGAAAACAAACATTTGTGGACTGTTTAACCTTCCTGTTAGAGCTTACAGATTTTGACCCATTATATGGGCCAGAAGAGATAAGAACTAACATGTAAAAATGGAAGTCAATTTAATTCAATTAAAACAAAAATTTTGGATTCCTGTTTTAGAAAAGAGGGTTATATAATTAACAGCAGGCTTCACATTGTGGCATTTGTGCAAACTTCATGTTTCATAAAACTGATTACGTGTTTACTTTTTCCATCCTGTTAAAGATCAGAATTTGGTGTCTAATAAAGGCTTCTCCTATTTATTTCCTGCTTCTGAGAAGCTGTCTCCTGTTTTTGATCCTGAGTTATTCAATTTTATATTAACATGGTTTCTTCCTTTGTATTTCAGTAGGTATCTTTTTTTTTTTTTTAATACTGTATGAAGAGACAAAGCAAAAAAATCTCATGCCAAATTCTGTAGTATTTGAAAACCTAGTTTGTTATCTACAGATGAAGTAACATGGAATGTTTCTGTGGGTTGTTTTTACAGCCCTTCTTGCACTTCTAAACCAGCTCAACCTCTCCTTGCTATTATTAGTTCCAAGTATACACTTTGTCCTAGTGACATTTTTAAAGGACCTTTTGTGCCCTTAGGTATGTTAGACATAATATTTATCAGCTTAGTTACAGAGAAAAACACTTTGGTCCTTTGGTTTCAGGAATGTGAGTTTGGTGATCAATCACCAAATTGCAAAGAAATACCTGTGTAATGTATTCAACTGTTTCACTTTGACTTACAAAGGCAAAAAAAAAAACCCTATAGATGCCAGTCCTTGGACCATTAAATTAATCAACTGCTTTACCTTTAGTTTTCTTCTAAACATGCTATTTTGGCTTTTCTTTCTGTTACCTGAAGATGTGTCTGTGTAGTTGTTAGAGTATTTGCATAGCACTGTTTGCTAAAAACAATCCTTAGTTCTCTGACCTATGTAAGGGTTACCCTAAGAAAATACTCCAGACAAACTTCCTAAGATGACATTTTCGCTGTTAACAAACTGTTTTAATTGTACCGAGATTTGATTGGCTTACTTTCAAAGCCTTTCCAGCATCATTCTCTCTCATTAATTCATTCTTCTTTCATTCTGGAATTTCTTCTTTGCACTCAGATAAGCTGCTGAAGACTACCAGTGCCACTATAGCAATGTACATAAAGAAGATACTAGGAATGCAGAGGTCATACCTGTGTTTTTACTCCAGTGTGCCAGATAGTGATCTTAAGAAACTGATAATCTCATTCAGGGTCTAGAAGAATCCCACCTAAAGGGGAAGCTTCCTTGAATCTTTGACTGAATGACTGGTAAAGATTTTTTTTTTAAGTCATCAAGTTACTGAACTCCAATCAACTTATTTTTTTCTGTGTAAGCAAAGCTTCTGAAGTTTTAAATATATAGGGATTTTGTGATTATTGACAATAATGTAAATAAATATTTCTGCTAAAATAGATGGATGACAATGGTATAAAAAGTTAAGGGAAGATCAAGTCAAGATATCTGTGAAGGTGCAGGCAGCTGAATTTCAGTTTATGACCTATTTTCTCTCCTTATTCATGTTGAGAACTGAGTGAATGATCTTTTGAAATGAACAGGGTTACAGTCCATTTTCCCTCATTGTTTCTCATCAAATTTTGATGCTGAAGGACAGCTGGTAGCAGGGAATATTATGATTTTTATTTGTGTCTTCTCATGCAGAAGGGACAATCGTCAGAATATGCTTTTGTTTTTAGGTTAGGAAATCTGGAAGAGAAGAAAGGTGAACTAAAGGAACATACCTGTATGTAACCTCTCTTGCAAGCTTTATCAGGACACAAAGTAGTAGTTGTCTTTCTTCTACGTACAGAGGTTCAGTATAGAGGAAAGTAATGCAGTTGGATAACGCAATAGAAAAGTTACAAGATAAGCCACAGAGATGCAATTTTCTCCCAAAACTAGTTCCGACTTCCTGTCAGTGTAATTCTTTTCTTGCCCTTTAAGCTTACATTGAACCCTACCTATTTTTGTTTGATGATCAACAGGTAACTCAGCTTTGTTCTGTAAATCAACAAAACAAGACTGGTATTTTGAAACTCATGTTCAAACCTGTGGCAAGGTGCTGGCAGCTGGGGGATGTGCAGGGGTGTCCTCTGTGAAGTTCTGCACCAGACTCACCACAGGACACAGACAAGTCCATGTGCAAAGTCAGTGGTGTCTACTTAAACATGATGACACCAGCATCAAAGAAGGAAGGGAGAAGGTGTTCCAGGCGCTGGAGCATAGATGTCCCTGCAGGCTATGGAGAGGATTTCTGTGGAGCAAGTATTCTCTGCAGTCCATGGAAAGGACCGTGCAAAAAATGGGTGATACTCCCTGAAGGAACTGTGGCCTGTGGAGGCCACACAGAAGCAGGTTTATCCTGATGGACCGCAGCCTGCTGAGAGGACCAATGCTCACCAAATCATGAGGTGGAGTTAACTGCAGAGTAGAGCTGTTACGTACTGACTGCAATCCTTAATTGCCCATTCCTGTTTAGTGCTTGGGGTGTGGGCTAGAAAAAGAAGAGCTGGAAAAGGAGTGAAGCTGAGCCTGGGAAGGAGGATGTATGTGGAGATGTCATTTTAATTTGCCTTGATTTCTCACCATGTAATTCTATTTTAATTGGAAATACATTATTTCCCCTATTTGAGTCTGTTTTGTCCATGATGTTAGTTGGTAAATTATCTTCTTACCTTCATCCTGACCCATGAGGTTTTGCATCTTGTATTCTTCCCCTGCCCTATTGAGGAAGGGGAATGAGAGTGGCTGGGTGGGCACCTGACAGATGGCCATGGTCAATATACCATAAAGCTATAATGTAAATTCTCTTTATCTCTTGTGTCCTTAATAATAGTTTAAGTATAACAGCACCATGGTATTACTTGGAATAATTTATGTAAACTTCTGCATAAACATGTAAAGGAAGATTTAAGCTTTTTATTTTGTGGTTAATAGTTAAAACTGTACACTGACATAAAATGGCAACATATCACCAGTGGTCAAAAATTTCTTTCTCTGGTAATCTCCGTTTTTGAGGATTTTGTACCATAATGAGGTAGCAGTAAGATGCCTGCTTAAAGAAGATCTAAGAGAAGGTACTGGTTTCTTAAAAAAACCCTAAAATTGTAAAACTGTACACTGATTAACATTTACTTACAAAGCCCCTGTCTTTTCAGTTTTTACTAGAAAAACTGAGCATTTGCCAGGTTATATGAAATTTAGTGGGTAGTCCTGCTGATTATGAACACAGCCTCTTCTATTTCAGCATGCAAAAACAGTTGACTGATATGTTATGTGGCCTGTTGGTTCTTTTCAGACAACTAAAAAGAGTGACTCTTACATTGCTCTGTAATGGAAGATTTTCTCTGAGGTGCTAAGAAGGCAAAAGACTTTTGAAAATGAAGCTTTATCAACCTTCAATATTTCTAATGATTGATAACAAAGAATATGAGAGAGAACATGTGTTTAAGCTAAGAGTAGTGTAACCAAGAGATACAATACTACCTTTGCAAGACTAAATTACTGCAATCTCCACAGTTAAGCAAACTTGGAAGACTTGTCGCAATGAGTGACTTCCTTTAAAAGCAAAGAAATGCTAAGAAAAAAATTGCTTAAGGATCTCATTGGAACTATAAAGAATTCTAGCAGTTAAAATATGAAAATTAATATTTTGGTTAAGAAGTTAATTTAGTTAATATTTTATAATTCAATCCTATTTTCTTTTGCATCTCTTTTTATTTTCTTAACTACAAGTAATGTTTTTAAAATAGTCATTTAGGGGTCAAGCCTTTTATTTTCTCTCTTGCAGTTACTCATTTATTTATTTATTTATTTACTTGATTACTGCTAAAAACAGCCCTTAGATGGGTGTCTTTCAGTGTTTTATTTTTCCCTGTGTACTCCTGACATTCCTATCTTTCATCATACAAGTTTATCACCTGAAAAACATCAGTCTGAAGCTTGTTGTTGCACATAAAAACAAACCCAAAATATCAAAACACTAACTAAATAAATAGTATTTTTAATTATTTTTAAGGTTACCTGCAGTTTCACATTGGGGGAGCGCAGGTAATATTCTGATACTGCTTTATTTTGACCCTTCTTCCTTGCATACAGCTTGTGTTCTGATGCTTTTGAACAGGAATGTTAAATTATCATAGGGTATTGCTTTTATCATTTCCATGAAAATGTATATAAACTTGATTAGCAAGAGGAAGTTCTTTTGGGGAAAAAAAAAAGTCCAGATCTACAGTGGGAATATCTTTGCCCAAATCTACAGTGAGAATATGTTTTGTTTTTAGTACCTGCTATCTCCCCAAATGCTACTCTTTTCGGACATCATTAGGTTTCTCTGAGATCACTGATGACTAATAAATGCAGTTTTTCACAGAGTAATCATACTCTGTCCTCATGCTGAAGGTACAAACTCGTAGGAGAAGGGTTGACTTTGGCTGAAATACTGACTTCTGTAAACAAGAAAATCCTGTCTCTTTTACTCTCAGTAATGTTCTCTCAGCTGCCCTTTTTAAAATAAAATTACAGCTATTTCAGATGAGATGGAGAAGAAGGATTTGTATTTTTATACAATGAAAAGACAAATTGCACAGCAGGCATAAGACTGGTAAAAGCTGGCAGAAAAGGTTTGAGATAAGCTGGAGACTGACATTTACACCTTGGAAAAGAAGTCTCAGGAGGATAAGACTAGCTTCAGTATGAACTGGAGAATGACCAGAGAAGGGAAGTAGCTGACTGCTGCAAGAAGTCTCATCCTCTGTAGTGTGGCATGGTGCTAGAATGACCATAGAAACATTTCCTACTTTTTTTCACTTACCACATATAGCAGGTGTGTCTCTTTTTAAAGCAAAAGTTGAAAGTTTTATTTGCCAATATCCAGGAATATTCAGAAAACATCTAAACTTCTGAAACTTCTGAATGAAATGCAAATCACAAATAAATCAAAATATGACAAATTATCATGCAAGGTTTCCCTTGAAAGAAGTAAGACATGAATGTCACGTGAGGCACATTGCACTACAAGGTTTCACTAGACATTTTTTTTTTCATTGAGGCATCTGTAATCAGGTAGTTAAGAATGACAGCAGTGAAACCGGTGTAGGACAGCAGTAGATTTTTCACTCAAACAGGAAACATTTCTGTCCCTAAATAACGTGGCTGTTGTGGTATATCAAAATAATAATAACTATCATGTAGGGGGAACAGTCCCTTTGCTCTCTATTTTTCTCTTATGCTGCATTCTTTGTTTTCCCTGAAGAAATGTTCATTTCATCTTCACTGACATTTTAAAATCAGGTGGTTTTCTACTGAGCCTGAGAGTTTCTTCAGTGTCCTCAAGAGTTCTCTTGACTCCTTTATCAAACAGTAGACGCCTGGGTCCCAGCTAGAGGATATTGCCACAAGGGAGTTACTACAAAAATAAACATTAGTACATTTATAATATCTTTTTCTCTCACAAACTACTGATGAGCTGAAAATAACACTGGCAATCTATTTGACTGTAAAGCAGATGGGCAAAAGGGTTCAGGCTTCTAGTCTGACTTTTATTCCTTCTGTTCTTACTATCATATTAAGAGATAAATATGTATTAGGTTTCCTCTTTAAGAAGCTCACTTCTTTTACAGTTAGTGGATAAGAAACACTGATTAGCTTGCACCATTTGATTTACAATGATAGTTTTAAGTTTTGGGAATTTAGATCTCTAAGTAAAGAAAACATTTTTTGCGTTTTTTTTTTTTTTTTTTTTTTTTTTTTTTAAGAGACTCAATTAATTACTGTTAGGATGTCTAATTTTTAGATATCCTATTTACATTTCCATCATATATTCTAAGATATTAAACAAGTCCTGAAGAGTATCATTAAAAAAGTTTTCAGAAGACCTTCAGAAGACCTTCGCAACGTTAATGATTGACATTCTTCCTTAGGATTGGTTAATTGGTGTTCCAGTTTGATTCAGTCAGAAAACCTAGAGTGAAATTTGTTATTTCATGGAAATCAAGCTGCTTCTAGCATTGCTTCTAGACTACTGACATTTGAAAGACACTGCCTTCATTTAGAAATGCACAGAATAATTTAGATTGGAAGGGATCTCTGAAAGTCATTTTGACCTGCCTCCATTTCAATGCAGGGACAACTTTGAGCAGGTGGATTAGAGCCTTGTCCATTTGAGTTTTGAATATCTCCAGGTATTTGAGATCCTCTCTGGGAAACTTGTTCCAGGGCTTGTGAATCTCACTGGGAACATCTTTTTTTCTTTCTTTTTTAATCAGGATCTATTCAGAATTTCATTTGTTACATCTTCATAGAATCGTACAATGATATTTTATATATATATCATTATATATTATATATATCATTATATATTTTATGTATATCATTATATATTATATATATACACACAATGATATTTTATATATAATAATTGTACGATTCTATGAAGAATATATATTCTAGAGAATCATAGAATGTTTTGGGTTGGAAGGGATCATGAAGATGATCTAGTTCCAAACCGCCTGCAGGACACCTTCCAGGTTGCTCAAAGTCCCATTCAACCTGGCCTTGAAACACTGCCAGGGATGGGGTATCCATAACTTCTCTCAACAACCTGTTCCAGTGTCTCACCATCGTCACAGTGAATAATTTCTACCTAATTCTACCTTCTTTCAGCTTAAAGCTATTCACCTTCTCCTACCACTAACTTGCTTTGTAAGAAGTCCATCTCCAGTTTCTTTCCAGGCCTCCTTTTGATACTTATGTCTATTGTTTCTTGTCGTGCCACTATGCATCTCCAAGAAATCTCTGTACTTCCTTCTTGGATAGTTAGAGGCAGAAATAAGATCATTATCCACAATATTAAATTTACTAATAATTTTCCAGTGTAGATATCGCACCTACGCTTTCAAGACAATGTCTGCACTTTTACATAGTCTTTATTGAAAGTAATGTGTTCCTAACTAGCAAAGGATTCAGTCTTTGTGCCTCGATAGAAAACAGCAGTTGTTCTCTTAATCTGATAATTTTTAACTACAATTTAGAATGCATGTAGTCTTTCCTGTGTCTTCTATTACTATGTGTTTAGCTTTTAGGATATGAACTAACTGCAAACAGCCCTCAGCAGCTCCTAAAAATCTTAAAATATATATGCTCTTCACAACTATTGATAAAATGGAAAGTCAGATATAATTTTAAGGGCCTGCCTTGTTAAAATCTACTGTGTTGGCATAATGCACATTTTTCCATATGGTGAGGCAGGACTCTTCCAATCATTATATGCTCTCATTCAAATCCTGACTACTGCAGGAAATTAGCACTGTTCACACTTGTTTAGGCTTAATAAAAATAATTTTTGCTAAAGCACAGGGATAAGGTCACCATCTGCCACATGAAAATGCCAATTTCAAATGAGCAGCAGTCAAAAGAGTGTCTTTTCTTTTTAAACACTTTCAGAAGGAACTTAACGGGAGAAATCTTAATTGATTTTGACTTTTATCAGACCACAAGATAATGTTAAGACATCAGATTTGCAGATGTGTACTTTTCTCTTATAGTGTTATGAGTGTGTCATGGAGTACTTCTCTATTTTCAGCTTTGTTCACATTTGGGAATATCTGACTATATATAGTATGCATTTGCAAACATTTCCATAAGCATGAAGGCAATAGATCACATTCAGATCAAATTCATATCCTAAGTTCAGTGATTCAACACTCATACCAGATTTGATTTTATCAGTTATTTTAATCTATCTGATTGCACAAGTATGTATGAAATATTTTGATAAAAAGGTCTTTTACAAATTTGGAGTCTCTATCAAAACTTTTTAATTATGGCAAAATAAACTGTATCTATATATCTACACATCATGACTTTTTTCTCTCAGAATAGAATACAAAGAAGCATACAACTTCCATGATTTATAAGGAACATTCACACTTATTTATTCAGAGTACATGTACTAACTAAACAAAACACATAATTAATGTAATTAATGGCTGTAGAATGAATCACTGAATATGGCCTTTTCGTGACCAGAGAGTTCGTACTTTAATAAAGGAGACTGAAAAATGCAAGTGCGTCTGAGGAGCTGAAGAGCTGTCTCACATCTGCTTTTCAAAATTATACTCGAAGTTCTATAGTCTTTCAGAACAAGAAAACAAAATTAACAATTTATTAAATTTTTAAACCTCCTTAGTTTACAAACTCTCTGGCCATGATAAGGTTGTCTGAATTGGACATACCACAAAAGTATATTTAGGCATTTGTTCTGTAATAATTTGTTATATATTGATTTTTTAAAATATCATCTTCTCATGCTTGGGAAAATCAAGGAATCCAGGAATTAAAAATTAATAAAACCCAAACAAAATAATAATTGACTGTTTTTTACTTTCTCAAAGCACAAAAATCACAAACCTGAAGACAGTCAGGCTGATGATTAGCAGCCTGGAGAGAACAGAAATGATAAAAGTTACTTATAGTAGTGACAGAAATATATTATGGACAGAAGAAAGTTGTGACAGATTGTTTCCACACCACTTGTTACAAAATTCTAGATTTGTGTTTGGTGATATCATGTATCCTAACATGAACTCAAAAATACAGGGTGATTTAGTATTTGGCCAATGAGAATTGACACCATTCTTTAATTAGTTTCCTCAGTCACTAGAGATTTTGGCTCTACTCAGAATTTCAGCACTGACCTCTAACCATTTCCAAAAAAATTATACAGCTAAGTTTATGAGCTGCATGTTTTCTTAGCTCTCACAGTGGTTTTTGGATCGGGTGGTTGTAAGCGTAAGTTGCCCTTTATCTCAAATGTGAGTAGCTAATTATTGATGGCTTTAGCGTTGCAGCTGCTGTACAGCCAACTTCATTTGTTCCAGCTCTATATTCAGCAAAACATTCCAGATGACCTCATGCTTTAGTTTTAGGTGGTTGTGGGTTTTTTGGTTGTTTGTTTTGTTGTTGCTGTTTTTTGTTGTTTTTTTTTTTAAGTAGTTTACTGCTTTAGAATCAATTCTGCCAAATGAAAACAAATAAATAAAAATATAACTGCCTTATAACAGCCTGTGTTAAAAGTGTTCGGTCTCCAAGCAAGCGTGTTTCAGTCATTCTTTTTAAACTTTTCATTATTAACTAAACAGTAAACAGTGCTTCTTAACCTTGTAATATTTTTTTCCTTATCCTTCTTCCTTCTTTTCTGAAATGCTTTTATAGGTGTTGAGGTTTTATTCTCATACTGTTCACTTCCTCCTTTAATTGTATGGGGAATGAAAATCCCAGCAGAGACAATAAAGTGAAGAGCATGCATTCATTTTCCTGTGTCATATTTTTAAAACCATTTCCAGATTTCTTAATTTTTAGGAGAGGACCTTTAACTTTATGGAAGACTTGGTTAAAAAATTTAGCATGGATCTATACTGTTCTTTCCTTAACTCTGACTCTGCATTCTCCACCTAGCATATAGCTGTGTCAGGTATTAAATTAATCACACACTGCAGTCTCTTCCTGTGGCAATATCATGTACCTGGTGACAGGTTGCATGCAAAAAGGGCAGATGGAATTTTTAGATATCCTGTACTTTGGCTTTTTCTATAGCAGCATAGGTATACTGCAGCACCAGAAAATGTAGATAAACTGAGCTGTGTCAAGCAATGCACCATGCATAGGGAGATTCCTGACCCTTGCTCTGAAGACAGAAAGGAATGATATGGTATGAAACCACCATAGAAAGTTATTTCTTAATAAGAGACAACTACATAAAAGCAGTTATATTATTTCATATCAATGTAATAAAATAGTAAAAAAACAAACCTTGGCAATTAAAAAGTTAAACACACTAATATGTGTGTTTATATTATGACCAATTTTTTAATTTTCCACTTAGAAGAATTTTGTGACTCCTTAGAAGCTATTAGACTGACATTTCAGTCACCCATGGAAACTAGATTGAGTCTTCTGCAGTAACAACAGCAGCTAATGGGGGCTACATTTCTATGAGTATCTAGATATCAGCCTAGCAAAATTTGTCAGCAGAATGGACTAATAGTGAAGCCCAGCATCATGTCCTAAAAAAGCAAGGTAAATCAGACTTTCTACCTCTCTTGTGCCTATGGTACAGTCAGCAACAACTACTAGCTTGGGGACATACAATCCTGCTGCCCACAGAAACAACAAAGCACCCTCCTACAATGCAATGAAATCCTTCCCCAGTTTAGCATGAATTCACTAGCAGACTGCAGATTCAATTTAGTCTCTGCTCCTATTCACATTTCTTCCAGCTGTGCCAAGGGTGACCATAGCCTTATCTGAATAACAGTGTTATGTGCTAGGAGATGAACTAGTATATTGTTTAATTTTGTTCAGCTGTGGCTGAAGTCATTCCAGTTTAGCTCTAGTTCAAGTTCAGCAACACTTCAAAATAGCGACTTCTTCTCTCATAAATGAATAAAAAAAATTACAGCTTGAACCAATTTCCATTTAGGGAAGAAATGGGCTTGCTTCTGCTGCTTGGTTGTACATTTAAGAGGGAACTACAGTGTGTTACTCAAGAGTATGGGTAAAGCTATTAAATGTAAGCCCTTTTCAGCCCCTCTTCCCTAAGCCCCACGCACATACCCCACAAAGTATACTAAAGTTTCATCCCCCCCAAAAAGCAATATTAACATTTGCACAGCACTGTTTGTGCTTCTGCTATATAGGAAAAAAAAATTAAGATAGCATGGTTCTATATATAGTGCCTTTCACTTTTATAACAAAAAAAATATTCATTTTATAAATAAATACATTAACTGCTAATCCTACCTGTCCAATTTAAGGTCTGAGAAGCTGGGTATTTCCCTTGTGCTGTTATCAGTAAAAAAAGTTGTGAATATCAAATTAATCTTTCAGTTGTGTCCTCGGTGACCTCAGTAACACAGCTCTACTCTCTGCAATATTTTTATGTAAGTGTAGTTGCTGAGTATCATCTTGAATCTTTTCCTTTGTAAGTCTGTGTGAGGCTACCAGATTTTTTTTTTTCCCAGGTAAATGAGCAGAGAAATGAAGAAAGGGACTGAAATAGAATATAAGAAAGAATAGATTTCATACAATTAATTTTTAGAAGTACAACTGTCCTTTAATTTGCAAAAAGGGGTAATATTATAGTAGCTCTTCTAATTAAAACAAAAGCTATGTCTGTTTCTCAGTTTCTTAAAAGTGACACAGTAAACCCCAAGGGAAATAAAGGGGGCAATAATCTATTACAGAGAAAATCTATCCATGTAACTGAAGAATGTGCTGTTATGTTGACCATATTTACACATTTCCGGTTACAGCTCAGCTTTGGCCTACAGTTTTCTGGCCATACAGTCCGTTAAAATTACTTTAACAATATATTTTCTTCACAGTGGTTTTCCTTCTGAAGTTCTTTTAAAACAGGAATTCTTTACATAGCTAAGATCCTCCTCCCTACATTTCACAGTCATTAAAAATATTAAGCGACAGACTTTCCTGAAGCAAACAACTGTCCTATGGGTTCTTTGCCCTGGTACTTTCTTCTCAGCTCATAGAATGAGTTGAGAATCCTGCACCCTTCGAGCAAAAAACAAAGGAATATATTTTTTGTCTTGTAATGGGAGTACGTCTTCCATGAGACTTACTGTAAGTCAACATAGGTTTTTGTTGAGGTTGAGATGGACAAACGACACGACATGCTTCTTTGGTGATTAAGTAGAAGTTCTCTCTTTACTATCACAAACCCTTACTTATATACAGTTTCTAACGTACATGTGTCTTTTAGCCATTGGTTACATCAGTTACCAACAGCACATTATTGGATGACCCTTTGCTGCATTACTAAAGTCTGTTATCCTGCAAAGCTCTTGTTCTGCAGTTAGTTACTCCCTTTGACTTGCTCGCTCCTCCAGACGCCTTCTGGTTTCTCATCCAGATGCCTTCTGCTTTCCCATCCTGATACCTTCAGTGCCTCATTCTTCATGGATAAGCTTTGATATCTTCAAGGCTAAGTTCTAACTTCATGCCCTCAGTCACGTAGTCCCCCACAGGTTTTTATTTGCTGGAAAAGTACTCAATGATTTATTACTTTAATGTTAGTACACCCATTTATGAATCTGGTATTTGGACATGCCTATATGAGCCATGTTTATGAATATCTGACAGGGATCTAGAAAGCAGTAATAGTTTAAAGAGATCAAGCCTCAGCCACTTCTGAACAATATTTTTACTATCAGAGATCTGCTTTCATAGCCAGTAGGCTTAAATGGAACATTTATTTATTTTTTTTTTCTTATAACTTTGAAATTTGTGACCTCACTTGACAGGAAGATGTACTACTCTCTGCTTGTCTCTAACATCCACATATTTACCAGTTCCTGTCAAAATCATGTTATTTAAACGTACACAAATGCAGTTATAGTATCTTCCTCCAATTTTGAGTGAAATAACATAGAAGAAAATTCTAGTATAAACTTAATACCATATTCCAAGGAAATATGGTGAACTCTTGAAGGCAGTTCTTAATCTGTATAATTCTTCTAAACAGGTTTGAATCGCAATAATGATCAGCTCTTCAACACTGCTGCACTGGAAGTAAAACAGACTGTAAACTTGAATTCCATAAGTTAAGAATCAAACATAGGTTATGCATCTAGTGTTAAAGAGCTGATGCTAAAGAAAATAGTCATAAATGTAAATGTATTATCTTGAAAGACTTTCTGTATTTTTTTGAGCACTCTGTGATTTAGAAAGGCACAGAATTTTTCTGAAACTGATTAAAATGGAAGCTTAAGAATGCACCTTCTTCAAATGTGGCACTACTCTTTGTGATCTCAATTTCTATCCTTGAAGTAAAATACGTAAAAAAAGAAATATTAATATTAGTAAATATTTCAGTATTAAGTGGAATGATTCTCTGAAATTTAATAGATATATGTTTACAAAGATTTGAAATTAACACAAAACAGAGTTAGAACATAGCATATAAGAAGACATTAAATAAGCTTGTTCTTTGAAAGAAAACCTTATTTCAGGTAGGTCATGGCATTCACCTTAAGAAATGGAATATGACTATGCTTTCTAATCCTTCTTTTGCAGAGAAGTAAAAAATTTTAAGAAGTCTTATTTACACTAAATTCTCTATGTTATTTTTGCTCTGCAAAGGGGCCTTAAATCAGGTAAAACTGCACTGTTCTCAGCTTTGATAGCTTCTTCATATTTCCAGAGTGGTTGAATAAGGTTTTAGCTTAAATAAAAAAAGGGTCCTAAAAATATAAGAATACGACAGAGTGTCCAGTGAAGCCCAGCCACAGCTATAGTTCATAAAAAAAAAAAAAAAAAAAACCAACAAACAAAACCCTACAGCTTTGATCTAAAATAAATCACTTGCAATTATTTGTGATCTGTAGTAGAGGTCCATCTCAGTTGACTTGTTAGTTTCACACCAGGGAAATCAGCAGTGCTGGCTTTTAGCCTCTGTTTCAGCCGGGCAGTTTTATATCTTTGCTTGCTGCTAACTTCCTCTCATTTCTTTCAGATTTACTACAGCAATTGAAATGAGGAAGAGGAATAACCACCATCTCCAGTTAGCAATATACTTAGTTCTAAAGTATCATAATGTCCATGACAGATAAATTATTCAGTGCACTGTTTAATAGTGAGAGATTTATAGATTGTTTATATTTTGGTTAAATGCAACGTAAATTTAAAATCCATCCCTAAAACCCAAGAATGGTATTCTGAGTTTGCATTACTTTAGTGCATGGTAGTCAATTAATTGTACATTTCAGAATATAGACCTGTAGGAGTACTTTAAGAAGGAAATTTAAAGACTTTGTTTCAAAATGCTAGTTTATGGCATCCTACTGATCTTTGGATTGTGTAGAAGAGTTTGGTTTCATATTAATTCTATTCTTTCTTTCCTTTTTTTCCCCCCCCACTTTTGGTAGATCATACAGAAAAAAGCCCTGATTTGGCAATGTTAAGATATTAGACTGACAGATGTGACAGAGAAAGAGCAAAAGGACTCAGTGTTTTTGGTGCTCTAGGAGATTGTGTTAACTCTAGGTGCCGAAATAGGCTTTCCTGACACTTGACCAAAGCAGAAGGATGAGGATTCTGGGAACAGAGAAATCTTATTCTGATTTTTAAAATAATTTATATTCTTTACATCTGCCTAAAATGAAAATAAAGACAACCTTTTGGTAAAAGGGTAATAAAGCAGAATTCTTTTAATTCTTAAAGGATAAAATTCAGAAATTTCAAATTCAAATTGTCTTCAGCTTTCTTATGCTATTCTGATTGGTGGTAGCCCTAATTACCTTCACATGATACCAACTGACACAGAACCATTAAAATCAGCTAAATCCAGTCCATCTGCTAAGATTTAGATCTAACATACTTCTAAAGCTTAATGTGTAAATCTACTTCTTTTAATGTGTAAGATGAAGCGATGTGTTTTCTCTGCTGCTTTGTCAATTTCCACCCCCTACAATTTCATTGACAGTACAGATCCATCTCTCAGTGGACTTCAACAAAGGTTTTGCAAGAATAGAAGGTGAGCAGTTTCTTCTGGCAGTCATAGATAGGTTTTGATAAAGTTTCAATATGAAAATGTGAATCTATCTTAATTGGTATAAAACAGTTTGCTAAGTAAGGAACTGAATGGTCAGTCAAATAAGAAAATGGAATATTATAAATCTAGCTGTCTTTCATTTTAGGAAGAGTTAAAAAATAGACTGCTTTGAATGGTAAATTAATCAGTAGACTATGGTTGCTGATTTTGGAATTGGTGAAGAACTTGACTTTGAAACAAAAGTAACTTTGAAACAGCAGTGTTAATTTCAAAGGTCAGGCACATGAAAAAATGTATGCCCTCAGTTTAGCTAAGGAAAGGAGCTTGTGCTGGTTTTGGCTGTAATAGGGTTAATTTTCTTCACAGCACCTAGGGTGGAGCTATATTTTGTGTTTGTGCTGGAAAAATGCTATTGATAACACAGGGATATTTTAGTTATTGCTGAGCAACACTTACACAGAGTCAAGGCCTTTTCTGCTTCTCTCCCCACCAGTGAGGAGGTTGGGGAAGTAGAAGAAGCTGGGTGGGGACAAAGCCAGGACAACTGAACACAGTTGACAGAAGGGCTATTCCAGACCATATGGTGTTCAACATATAAAGTTGAGGAATAAGGGGGGGGGGGGAGAGAGGGACAAGGGGATGGGGCAGAGTGTTTAGAGTGATGGTGTTTGTCTTCCGAAGTAACTAGTACACATGACTGAGTCCTGCTTTCCTGGAGACGGCTGAACATCTGCCTGCTGACAGGAAGTAGTGAATGAATTCCTTGTTTTGCTTTGGTTATGCATATGGCTTTTGCTTTACTTATTAAACTGTCTTTATCACAACCGAGAAGTTTTCTCACTTCTATCCTTTGAACTCTCTTTCCCATTCCACAGTGGGGCAGGGAGTGAGTGAGCAGCTGTATGGTGTTTATTTGATAGGGTTAAACCATAACAAGCTTGTAGTATATACTCTCCAGCTACTAACACTTGATCCTTTTACTCTCAAGGTTTTACATATATACATATCTCATTAATACTAATATATGTGTTGATTGGATTATACAGTATTAAGGTTACTTTTTGTCTGTTTAGGTTATTAGTAGTTCTTTAGGAATGTCTTACAGACCTCCTGGTTTGTAAGACAACAATGGTAAGCTTGAATGATAGAATCATTGAATGGTTTGGGTTGGAAGGGACTTCTGGAGATCATCTAGTCCAACCCCCCTGCCATAGATAAGGATATCTTTCACTAGATCAGGTTGCTGAAAGCTCTGTCCAAACTGGCCTTGAACACTTCAAATAACGGGGCATCCAGAACTTCTCTGGGCCATCTATTCCAGTGTCTCACCACCTTCATCATAAATAAATTTCTTCTTTGTACCCAATCTAAACCTACCCTCTTTCAGTTTAAACCCATTGCTTGTTGTTCTGTCCCTATAGGCCTGCAACAAGGTCTCCCTTGTAGCCTTCTCCTCTCTGTGAGGAACACCAACTCTCAGCCTTTCCTCACAGGAAAGGTGTTCCAACCTTTAGACCATTTTTTGTGAACTTCCTTTAGACCTGCTCTAACAGGTCCATGGTTTTCTTGTACTGGGGAATCAAGAGACGGATGTAGCACTCCAGGTGGGGTCTCAGAGCTGAGTAGAGGAGAAAAATCACCTCCCTTGCCGTGTTTCCTTTTATGCAGCCCAGGATGTGGTTGGCTTTCTGGGCTCCAAGTGTGCACTGTTAGCTCCTGTCTAATTTACCTTTTTTTTTTTTTTTTTTTTTGTCCACGAGTATCACCAAGTCATTCTCTGGCCGGCTGCTGTCACTCTATTCAACTGACCTGTCTGTACTGATGTAGGGGATTGGCCCAGCCCAGCTAGAGGACCCTTGGCTTTGTTGAAATTCATGAGATTTGCACAGGCCCACCTGTCAAGCCTGTCAGTGTGCTGGATGGCATCCCTTCCCTCTACTGAATCAGCTGCACCACTCAGCTTAGTATTTGCAAACTTGCTGAGGGATGCACTCAATTCCATGGGCTGTTCCTGATGAAGATATTAAATAATATTCATTATTATATCAATATATTAATTATTAAAAAGATGTCGTGGTTTAAGCCTCTCTAACTCAAGCAGTCTCTTTCTCTCCCTCACTTCCCCCTTTTTCTTCCCCCCGCTCCCGGAGGGATGGGAAGGAGAATCGAAAAGAATGCAACTCCCACAGGTTGAGATAAGAACAGTTTAGTAACTAAAGTATAACACAAACCACTACTGCTACCACCAATAATAATAATGACAAGAGAAATACAAGGAAAGAATACGATTCTCCCCACCTAATACCAAGCCCAACCACGCAGTGCACCCCCCACCCTTCTGGGTCTCTCCTCTCCATCCTGGACATGACGTGCTGTGGTATGGAATAACCTCTTTGGTCAGTTTGGGTCAGGTGTCCTGTCTCTGCTTCCTCCTGACTTCCCCTCCTCCCTGGCACAGCATGAAACTCAGAAAGTCCTTGGCCAGACCAAAACATCACTAAGCAGTAACCAAAACACTGGTGTTATCAGTGCTGTTCCCAGGCCCAAAATCAAAAACACAGCGCTACACCAGCTACCAAGGAGGAGAAAAAATGACTGCTGCTGCTGAACCCATGACAAAAGATTAATAGCTCTAAGGTTTTTTTTATTTAATTGGGAAAAGTAAAAGCACACACACAAAAATACTGAGTACTTTCCTCTTAGAACTTCTATGCTTTGTACCCAAGTGATTGTTTTATAGAAGACATGCTGCTATCATTGTTCCTGTTGCTGCTCTCACCCCCATTTTGGTTACATTTCAAAAGATTATTCTTTTCTGCATTTTTGTCAGCTGGTGTTCTGTATTTTAAGGAAAGGCAATCACTTAATGCTTATTTGCCACAACTGGGTTATGTGTGACTACTTTTTGGTAGCTTAGTAGTGTGATGCTGTTGATTAACTTCTGCCTCCTGCTCCCAGCTTTGTGAACCTGTTCTCTCCCTTGTGCTACTCCTGACCCTGGTCTGTCTCCACACCCAGGGAGCCAGTGTAGCTTGCCAAGCCATCAGTTTTACGTGTTTTTTATGTGGTTGGTTTTCTGTTAATTAGTGAATTAAATGAACTCACTGAAGAATCAAACAAGTGGCAGAAACAATATTTTGTAAGCAATGGGAGGCTGGATGAAAAGACTGGTTTAGACGTAGAGGGAGGAACAGGACTACTGCTGTCTTTGGTAGAAGGCAGTCATTAAGTTTTAGCCCACTTCCTGAATTGGTATCCTCTAGCTCCTAAACCATTTATAGCATGGTTCGGTGACAAAGGTTTCAGATTACAGTCCAGTGGCTAAGTGGCTGGTTCAAGTGACTAAGTGACTGGTCCACTAAGTGGCAGTGTCCAAGTAAAATTTAGGTTACAGTCTGGGTTACATTGCCAGTATTCAGAGGGGAGTACTTAGGTTGCAATTACATAAGAAAAGGATCCTACCATGCGCACAATCTGTTCCATGGGACCATTTTGGCTAACATAGATGAGAAATATATTTTTCACACTTGGTTTTTGTGTAGAATGATCCCAATGTATTCACTTTCCATGACTCTTGAGTGTTATACACTTTATAAAGTTTATTTGGATTACTGGTTTTATGTTATACTACAAGGACAGCATATAATCTTTAGGTGTTGTAATTGGTTCTCTGCTAAATTTTAAAAAGGCGTGTTAACTCTGCAATTCATAGCTTTTCAGACTTGCCTAATAAAAACCCAGTGCATTAATACTCAGAGAAATAGCTTCTAATATTTTGATGAACACAGTAAAATTGTTTGCAGTAAAAATATTTCACAAAGCATGTGGTTCTATAGTGTACTGTAGGCAACAGCCTAATCTTATTTGTAAGCTCTATAATGAGGAAACACACATCAATACTTTGTGTATATAAACAGGGAGAAGCAGTTTTCTCTACAGATCTGTTAACTGATAATTCAGGAAAATATGGTAACTTCACTTTAGCCTAATAGAGCACAGTATAAATAATAAAATATATAAATTATAGGAAGTCTCTGAAATTAGATGTTAATATCTGGTGCATACCACAAGACTATCCCATTTATTTATTTATTTATTCTAAATGCAGTTAGACCTACAAACCCAGCTAAGACCTTTGTAATATTATGTTACATATTCATGCAATTAGAAGCTATGTCTGTTTTATAGTATGCAGGCAAATTAAGCCTAGGATAGGAGTGAAAGCAAAGACAAAATGATGCAATTCAAAGAGGTCATTGGCAGAGATTGAAATGGAAACTGAGATAGCTGGCATCAAATTGTTTGCTTTGCTAATTGGCCAAAATTATTATTGGAATAGCTTTGAGGGGGAATAAGTACATTTAAAAAAGGCAATTCACTATAGACTTTCTGTCTTGGAAAAGTAATTTGGCTAAAATTATTTCTGATAAAATGAGAATAAAAAATAAAAGTGCTGCTGGATAAAAATGTCAAACAGACAAAAGTAGGGATTATGTCAATGCGACATTTTTTTCTAATTTATTTTCCACCAATATGTTTTCTTTATCTTATTTTTCACCAGCAGAAACCCTTTTTTCTGGAGTAGATATATGAAGCTAACAGCAGTATGAGACTTCTAAGGAAATATGAAACATAGAGATTTTCCCCTTGGATGTTATAGCCTTAGTGATTCTCAATGTCTAATTAATACTCAGGTTTCGAACAGAAAGTTGTTAAATCTCAGCTGCTTGTTTGCAGAGGGTCCTTAATTATCTTGGATACCTTGAACTCCACACCTCATAATTTTGAGTTTTAATAATTGTAATATTAAATAGTTGTATTTACTCCAAACAGCAATATTTATATATTTTAAATATAGTTATTTAAATTAGACTCTTAAATCATGATGAGCAAAGAGGCCTTTTATTTGTTCACATGTACTGAAGAATTAAAACTGCCACTGACTTCATGGAGAACGGTCTTTCTGAAGATTAGATCCTTATGAATTAGTTTACTCAAAATTAATTTAGAGAATCCAAGCCTAACTATTCTATGATTCTATAATAATGGATTTTTCACACTTTAAAAAGTTTTTCTTACTGCTTGTAATCATTTTCTTTCTTTTTTTTTTTTTTTTGCATTAGTAAACAATTCATTTGTTGGTATACATATGTATTGCAAAAGGTAGTGACTTTAAGGAGAGATGTCTCTTCACCTACATTTGTAAATATTCATCGGTATTATACGTTTCTAATAGAGTGAATTGGTGCTGAAGAAGAGTACCACCAATCCAAAGGTTTGGAGACTTTGCAGTATACCAGAAAATACTGATAACCCTAACTTGTACTGGCCCAGAAAAATTTTGTTTTCTAGTTGCTGTGGCATTATATTTGTGTAAAAATGAGTCTTTTTCAATTAGTTTCGTAAGTCCATTTGAATCACAAATCTGTAAGATGTTCTGTCTAAGCAGACCTGTGAGCTTATATGACATCCTTGAGTAACTGGTATGAAAAGAAGATTTTTTTTTTCTTAGAAAAAAACATGCTACAAAAAAGTATAAGGGGTTTTAAGCATATTTTGCATCTTTAATGGTTGGTGTTGTAATGTGGTAAGTTACATACAGTTAGACTGCATAATAAAAAAGTAGTTCTCTGCACCCATACAAAGGATCATAGGACAGATGGGGAACCTGAGCAGTACTCTCATCTGGCTACTCTCTGGGCTACCACAAGAATAATATCAGCCCATGAAAGGTTCATGCTCCTCACAAGGGTGAGGCTGTTTGTGCTGCTTGTGTTCATGTGAATGCTGTTTCTGTGCCATTCTATATAGCCAGCTGTGTATGTGCATTGTGTATCTGTGCTTGGGAGCCTACTATGCAGACATGCTTAGCCTCCCTGGGGCACTGGCAGATTTTTCAGTCCTACCATTGCAGACAAGAGAAGAAATTAAAGCTTTCTGTCCACATTAGTTCAAAATGTAAGAACTGTCAGACATGAGAAACACATCTATCTTGCTTCTGCCTGCCTGTGCACAGGTTTTTCAGGTGACTACTCCTCCCAAAACCATTCAAACCTATGGGTATAGCTTGGCCTGGCAGCATGTATGACCGGACGCATCATGCCATGTAATTTTGTTAGCTGTGCTGACCCTGAAGTTCTATAGAATTACATTATTGTCCTTGCCTTATGCCGGGCCTTATGATTGTAAATTACTTTGGCATCCTTCATGCTAAAGACATTATGTAAACACAAGATGATACTAAATGTAACTTTAAGCAAAATGGGTTGCTTTCATTCTCTACCATTAAATCTGTGTTCCCTACTCCAGCCATTCCTCTCCCACCTCCATGCCATGCAACAACTGTTATTTCAAATAGCTTTCAGGAACTGCTGCAGACAATTGTTATGATGCACTATATGCTGTGGATGTAAAATTATTTTTTTTGAAAGACTTTCACTACTAAGTGACATGGTCTAAACACAGGACATAAGCCAGCTCATTTTTAATATGTCTGGCAAGGGTGTTTCCAATGACCTTGGCCATGTCAGTGATCTTCCTTGCTTCTGTCTGTAAGGTTGGTGTATATTAAAAGTGTCCTTAGAGAATGTGTAGGAGAACTAATTAGCCAACTACTATATCAAGTATTCAGTAGATAAACTTGCCTATACGGTGTACTTGAGGTTAAGTGACATTATATTCCTAAGAACAATTGTTGAATAAGTAATATATTAGAGAAGATAGATGGGTTAAATAGATGTCTAATGTTTGCACCCACTGTGCAAACCTGAAATATTCAGATGATAGTAAAAGAAAATGCAATGGGAGACTTTTACATATAGGAGGTTTCTGTCTTCAGAAAGTGGGAGCAGAGAGGTGAGATGCTGCAACTGTTATTTTTAAGCAACCTCCATATTATCAGCATGTCACTACTTAAATGCAAAGTATGCAAATACCACATGAAAATAAAAATTACTCAGAGCTACTTGTATGGCTGCAAGTGACAAGTACGTTTTAAAGAATCTCTAAGGTTTTTAGTACAAGCTTAATTTCTTTAGGTTTTAGTACAACCTTAATTTGTCTTGCAGTTAAAGATCATCTCTGTCAGTTTAGTGACATTTGCCAGTCCCTTACGTTATGATTTAAAATGGGTTTCAGTGTACTCATTTAGCTCACAAAATAGGCACAACTATGTGTAACCTATTGAGTTGCAGTAAGCAAGTGAAGCTTGCTCTGCATTATTAAATGTTAATCACAGTATGCAATTGAGCAATGTGATGTATTACTTGTTAGCATCACATTTCCTTTCAAATGGCTGCCTTTCTTCTTTTATAAAAATCATAGAAACATTTTCTTTTGCGATGTTTCCCTGTTGACTCCCTTTTCCTTCTTGCTGAAGGAGTTGCATTAAAAAGTTTCTTTAAATGCATTAAAACTGTTCTGTGTATCAGCAGTATAGAATCACAGCATAGAAATGTGGATGGCCTTTACTTCAGGGGTAACATTAGTTTTTCTGTATACTTTTCTCTACCTGACAAGTGAAAGTAGCTTGGTTTCCAACTCACATGCTAATTAGTAAGCAGATACTGATTTGGCAGCTTTGTCCAAATTGTTTTTATACATGAAAGCATTTCCAGTCTCAAGCCTTACTTTATACTTTTTATCTCTTGATAGAAAATCACCAGTAATTTTAGCACAACATTCATAATGAGGTGGTGATCTTGGCTTTTAATATGCTGCTTTCTAATCTTGTCCAAACTGATTATGAAGGAGGATGACAAAAATTATTACCATAGAACTTTTAATTGTTGCTGCCTGTGACATTCTGAGCTATGCTTACTCAAGATGGGTGCATGTGAGAAGAAATACAATGATGGATAAGTACAGTAGATATGTTTCTGAGACAGAAACATAGGGTGAGATTATTTTATTTAGCTTTTTTTGCATGAACATCAGTGAGAGATGAAGCTGTCCTGTTATTGTCAAAAAGTAGATTCAGCTATATTTAAGATAAGTTGAAATACTAGAAGTATCTTAAATGGTTACAATATCTTGAAAGGATAGTAAAAAGGATACTGAATTAGGAATTTTTTCTTCAGGAGGATAAAATTAATTTTTATTGGTTTTAGAGGGTTTTTTCTCTGTAGGCCAATTTGGCTTTTAATAAGTGGGCAAATACAAGCATTGAAGTGAGCAAGCGGTTACAATTTCTGAGTTATGACTATAGGAAAATTGCAATTTTGTTGACAATTTCTGAGTTAATGTAGCAAATAAACTAATATGGATATATTCTGCCTTTTTTTTTCTTTTTTTTTTTTAATGGTAAACCATTAAAAATGTGGGCTTTCCTACGATTTAATTTTCTTCCACACAAAAGTTTGTCTGAAAAGTGAATATCAAATTAGTGTAGAATTTCAAAAGGCTAATCCCTCCCTCCCCAACCAAAACTTGAATTTTGCATCTACTTTTATGTTGACTGCGTGACATTACCACTGGAATACATGTTTTTAACTTAAAGCAGACTAGATTATGTTTAATGTCCCTCCAAACCCAAACCATTCTGATTGTTCTGTGATCATTATTTCTTGCTATGGGAATTCAGGATTGGTTCATTAGATTATGGAATTTCAGTTAGAGCTAATATTTTGACAAGGTAGAGTATGACCAAGAACACTGATGATTTGTAATGTATCAGAATTCTTCATTGTAGCATGCTGAATTTTGATTTTGAATGAGTTGAGTTCTATTGGTGTGTGGCAACAAAAGTTGCTAAAACAAGATGGGACAAGAAACTGTTATAGCTAACTGTTGTAAAAAGTCTGGAAATGTAATAATTAGCTATTTAAAAAATGTGTTGCTGCAAGAATCTTTTTCTCATACTGAAAGTAGGTTAAAACTAGTAAATTCTAACAATCTTTACTTAGTGGGTATGCTGTTATACACCTGAGCCAGCTTTGAATCAAAACCTCACCATGCAGGAAAAAATTTCAATTAATGGGCATGAATGGTACCCAACAACATGAGAGAAGGTCACTTGTCCAGTCTAAGTTCCTGCAAGGTTAGAATTATTCTCTTCATACATTACATGAAATGTCAAGTCTGTTTTTGTGTATTCTATGTATCCTGAACTCTACCTTTTTTCTTTTTTTTTTTTTTCTTATGAGTTTGTGCAGGCAAGTTTCAATTTGTATAGGTAATGTCTAGATTAGCCATTCCTTGCACAAATGTGATTTTTCACTCTTTCTTCCTGCTTTTTCTACTCTCGTAAGATTTTTTTTCTTTTGTATCTTTTCACATTCCTCCTAAACTCCTGTAGAATTATTTGACACCATAGTTTAGGATCTCATCTTGGCACCATTACTGGTGCTGTTTTATAGTGTTGTGAGGAGGGTGGCATCTACCATTAGGCATCAACAGCTTTTGCTAATGTGCTTTCTCTCCATGATGTAAATCGCTGTGATACTTCAGAAACTTCTAGTCAATACAGTGGCATTTATTAACTTCATTTACAGGCATTCACTTTCATGAGTGTGTTGGTAACCAAATCATTTCAAGAATAATTTTTAAAGAAGATTTTGTGAAAATATAAAATATTAACAAAGTTCTAGATGACATGCGGAGATTTCTTTTGCCTTCTCATACTGAAAGTTGAGCAGCAATAAGCAACAGTGAAGTACTGACTTCTTACAGTGATGTTGTGTTAATAGTCTAATGACCAAATTGCATCACCAAGGTGCACAAATGTTAATGTGATACAGAAATGCATTTTGAAGTACATTTAAAAATACTGATCTTGCCTTTTACTGTGTTCTGAAACTCATTTTACTTAATGGGAGTCTTGTTTATCTGAATCCTGTTCTAGACAGTGTCAACAATCAAAGATAACAAAAGTACATGGTTACCTATAGATTTTTAAAACTTTTACTGCACAGCCAGTTAAATTACAAATAAAATGCTCTTTGCTTTTCCCTTAATGCTTCATTCCCTTCTGCTTAGACTAGAAATTGAATATTAGTCCTTATTAAAGCACTTTCTATAGGTAGGAAGAAAAGACAAAGTTAAGAAAGTAGAGATGGGGGGAGAAGAAAACCACTGCATATGAGTCTGTGTCATCGTTTAAGCCCAGCCTGTAACTCATAACCACACAGCTGCTCGCTCACTCTCCCCTTATTATTCCCACTGCTCCTGGACAGATGGGGAGGAAAATCAAAAGAATGTAACTCCCACAGGTTGAGATAAGAACAGTCCAGCAACTAAGGTATAACACAAAACCACTACTGCTACCACAAATAATAATGATAAGAGGAATAACAGGGGGAGAGAATAAAACTGCTCACCACCTGCTGACTGATACACAGCCCAACCTGAACAACGAGCTGGGCCTTCCAGGTAGCTGTTCCAGTTTATATACCGGGCATGATGTGCTGTAGTATGGAATACCCTTTTGGCTAGTTTGCGTCAGGTGTCCTGGCCCTGCTTCCTCCCAGCTTCCCCTCCTCCCTGGCAGATCATGAGAGACTGATCAGAATCCATGATCAGAGTAAACATTACTTAACAACAATTAAAAACATCATTGTTATCAGCACTGTTCCAAGGCTGAAAGTCAAAAACAAAGCATTGCACCAGCTACTAAGAAGGAAAAAAAATGACTGCTATTGCTGAACCCAGGACAGTCTGTGAGGAGGATTTTTTTTTTTCCCTTTAGTATTTCAGATTTTGTGTTAGGTGTAAATAATGAATTTAAATAGCCTAGAAAGAAAAAATATCCAGATGTCTAGACTGATAATTTTTTCTACTTATATATGCTGCCACATATAAAGTACTATGTTTACTTAACCGTGACTGTTTCTCAGGCTAGACTTTTTCCTTGCCCCTCCCCTCCTAAGTCCAATAGACAGGATGATGAGTGAACTAATTTCAGCCATAGCAGAATACGTATACAATTTAGTATAATTTTGTTCTTTCTCTTCCCTTATCAACATCCATGCAAGACAAATTTCAGAAAGACAATGTGTCAGGTAAATATTAAAATGGGAAAGAGCTAGGAAATACAAACACTAAAATTCAAAGCTGAAGATGAAAAGTGATTCACAAGTCCTTAAATAGTTGTCTCACATTACAACAGTACTGATTTAAAGCATATATTTTGTTTTGTCAGGGCTTTAGTTGCAGATCATCACTTTAGTACAAACTATTCCCATCCATGTTATAGTCTTATGTGTAAAATTCTCATAAAAACTGTTGCAGTTGAAAAACTGGTTTGGAAGACTTCAGGGTATAGTACTGAAAAAAGAATAATTCCACTTGCACAGTCTTTGCTATAATAGATCATAAAAAATGCTTCTCTCTACTACTGTATGTAGTCATGAATCTATTCAGAATTTTATTAAGTATAAAAGAATAATTTTTAGAAATAATTTTTAAGAAGAAATCTCTCTACTTGTGATTTTATTTCCGTATTTCTTTAAAAAAATCATGAGCTCCTGAAGTTACATAGTCAGTTCCTAAGGGAGAACTGAAAGTAGACCAGAAATCACACTTTGCATGCAATATTCAATTATTACTGTCTAAGCAAATTGTTTTTCATGTCAATGTGTGCATTTTCAGCTACAGGCCATTCGGAAAACGTTTCATTAGTCTGGCAAGAAGTATTAGTTAATATTAAACAACATTTGTCCATTAAATATAATGTGAAAAAATAGTTATATTGCTCTTCACTGGAAAAAGGAAGCAGATTTCAGTCTTCATAAAAGTAAACTTGGGATGTTTAGATGCACCACTGGGTGGATAAATAATGGGCTGGATGGCTGCATGCAGAGAGATGCAGTCATTGGCTCAGTGTGCAACTGGAGATGGGTAACGAGTGGTGTCTGTCAGGGGTCAGTGTTGGGTCTGATCCTGTTCAACATCTTTGTCAGCAACATGGGCAGTTGGATTGAGTGCACCATCAGCAAGTTTGCCAATGACTCCAAGTTATTTGGTTTGGTTGATACGCTGGAGGGAAGAGGTGCCATCCAGAGGGACCTTGACATGCTTGAGAGGTGGGCCAGTGCCAACCTCATGAAGTTCAACAATGCAAAGTGCAAGGTTCTCTACCCGGTTTTGCATAATCCCAGGCACAACTACGGGTTGGACAGAGAGGAGATTCAGAGCAGCCCTGTGGAGAAGGACTTGGAGGTGTTGGTTGATGAGAAAATGAACATGAGCCAGCAGTGTACAAACACAGCTCAGAAAGCCAACTGTATCCTGGGCTGCATCAAAAGGAGCATGACTAGCAGGTCAAAAGAGGTGATCCTGCCCCTCTACTCTGCTCTCCTGAGACCTCACTTGGAGTATTGCGTACAGTTCTGGTTTTTTCAACATAAGAAAGACATGGAACTGTTGGGACAAGCCTAGAGGAGGGCCATGAGAATGATCAGGGGGCTGGAGCACCTCCCATATAAAGATAGGCTGAGACAGTTGTGTCTGTTCAGCCTGGAGAAGAGAAGGCTGCATGGAAACCTCATCGCAGCCTTCCAGTATCTGAAAGGGGCTTATACGGATGCTGGAGAGGGACTCTTCATTAGGGACTGTAACGATAGGACAAGGGGTAATGTGTTCATATGAAAACTGGGGAATTTCAGGTTAGATATGAGGAAGAAATTCTTTACTGTAAGGGTGGTGAGGCATTTGAACAGGCTGCCCAAGGAAGTGCTAAATGTGCTATCCTTTGTGGTGTTCAAGGCCAGGTTGGACAGAGCTGTAGGGGCGACATGGTCTAGGGTTAGGAGGGCCTGTACATGGCCATTCATCACATCCTTAAATCCCAAGCTCATGTTAAATTCTGCATTTGGTCTTTTCTGGTCACTTGAGCAGAGATACATATATTTTTAAAAGTGTCAGTGTTTTTATAATTAGTATTATTATGGAGTTGCATTAATTACATGTCAGATGTTATTTATTTTTTTTAGGCAGGGTTTGTATATGAACTATTTATCTAATATTGTCATGCACTGTCTAGGAAAAATGTCAGGTTTTTGTGTCCAGGTAATATTAAATAACACAACTGCCTTTTTTTTTTTTTTCTGTAGTCCATGAAGATCTACATATTTAAGATGTTTTGCTATTTACTTCTTGTCATGGGTTCAGCAGCAGCAGTCATTTTTCTGCTTCTTGGTACCTGGTGTAGCGCTGTGGTTTTGATTTTGGGCCTGGGAGCAGTGCTGATAACACCAGTGTTTCGGTTACTGCTTAGTGATGTTTTGGTCTGGCCAAGGACTTTCTGAGTCTCATGCTGTGCCAGGGAGGAGGGGAGCCGGGAGGAAGCAGAGACAGGACACCTGACCCAAACTGACCAAAGAGGTTATTCCATACTACAGCACGTCGTGCCCAGGATGGAGAGCAGGGAGCAGAGACTCGGAAGGGTGGGGGTGTACTGTGTGGTCGGGCTTGGTATTAGGTGGGGAGAATTGTATTCTTTCCTTGTATTTCTCTTGTCATTATTATTATTGGTGGTAGCAGTAGTGATTTGTGTTATACTTTAGTTACTAAACTGTTCTTATCTCAACTGTGGGAGTTGCATTCTTTTTGATTCTCCTTCCCATCCCTCCAGGAGAGGGGGGAAGAAAAAGGGGGAAGTGAGCGAGAGAGAGATTCTGCGTGAGTTAGTCTTAAACCATGACACTTCTACAGTAAACCACCTCTTCAACGTTGTGTTACTCCAGATATAAGTATTGGCACTTAAGATTCAGTCACTTTAGTCTGATTTTAAGTTTATATTTTACCAAGAAACATACTAAAAGGAATACTTAAGTATTGCTAGAGTATTTTCCCAGGTAATGTTCTTGTCACTCCTGCCAGTCACAGACAACGACAATGGTAACATCAGAAAAATCATATTAATTAATTCATGGCTCCATGTCTGGTGTCAGTGCCAATATTTTGACCATGGGTCAATTTATACAGCACCAGGCCTGGTGGTGGCAGATGGATTATGCCTGTCCCAAAGTGGGAAAAGGATTCTAGCCCAGGAGCTAGCAGGGCTCATAGAGATGGCTTTATACTAAGTTTAATTGGTGAAAGTGATAACATCAGACTTGCTAGACATGAACCATGGGGTAGTATGCTGCTGTTGGAGTACAGATCCACAAGACAACTTAAATGTTTCTCTGCCAGTGCCCACAGTATGGGCAACAAGCAGGAGGAGCTGGAAGCCACTGTGCAGCAGGAAAATCATGCCATAATTGCTATCACAGAAACGTGGTGCAATTATTCACAGGAGTGTTGCAGTGGATGGTTACAGGCTCTTCAGAAGGAATAGGCAAGGAAAAAGAGGTGGTGGGCAGACCCTGTATACTGAAAATCAAACCGGCAGAGAAGAAGACCAGCCTGGCTGGACAGGGAGGTATTGCTAGAACTCGGGGAGAAAAAGAGAGTTTATCATCTGTGGAAGAAGTGACTGTCACCTCATGAAAAGTGAAAGGATGTTGTTAGATTACATAGAGAAAGAGTGAGAAAGGTAAAGGCACAGATGGAACTAAACCTAGCCACTGCCATAAAAGATAATAAAGTGTTTTTTCAAATATATTCGCAATAAAAGGAGGGCCAAGGAGAACCTCCATCCTCTGCTGGATATTAGGAGTAACCTAGTGACCGAGGATGGGGAAAAGGCTGAGGTACTTAATGCTGCTTTTGCCTCAGTCTTTAATACTCACAGCAGCCATCTTTAGGGTACTTGGTTCCCTGAGTTGGATGGCAGAGAAGGGGAGCTGATTGAAGGAAGTAATTAAGGAAGAAATGATTAAAGACCTCCTGCTCCACTTAGATGTACACAAATCTATGGGGCTGGATGGGTTACATCCAAGAGTGCTGAAGGAAGTGGCAGAGGAGTTTGCTAAGCCATTCTCTATCATCTATCAGCAGTTCTGGCCTAGTGGGCAGGTCCCAGGGGGTTGGAGGTTGGCCAGTGTGACACCTCTCTACAAAAAGGGCAGGATGGAAGATCTTGGGAACTACAGGCCTGTCAGCCTGACCTCAGTGCCAGGGAAGGTTGTGGAGCAGATGATCCTGAGAGATCATAAAGCACATGCAGGAAAATGGATGTACCAGGCCCAGTCAGCATGGGTTCATGAAAGGCAGGTCCTGCTTGAACAATCTGATCTCCTATGATAAGGTCACCCTCCTGGTCAATGAGGGAAAGACTGTGGACATTGTGTATTTGGATTTAAGTGAAGCATTTGACACTGTCGCCCACAACGTTCTTCTGGAGAAATTTGCTGCCTGTGGCACAGATAAGAGGATTCCTAGCTGGGCTGGAAATTGGCTGGATGGCTGAGCCCAAAGAGTGGTGGTAAATGGTGTCACATCTAGTTGGCTATCAGTAACTAGTGGTGTCCCTTGGGGCTAGCTGTCAGGACCAGTGTTGTTTAATATCTTCATTGATGATCTGGATGAGGGGATTGAGTGCACCCTCAGTAAATTTTCAGATGACATGAAGTTGGGTGGGAGTGCTGATCTGCTGGAGGGTAGGAAGGCTCTGCAGAGGGATCTGGACAGGATGGATCGATGGACTGGGCCAATAACATGAGGTTCAACAAAGCAAAGTGTGGGGTCCTGTATTTCAGTCACAACAACCCCATGCAACACTACAGGCTAGGGGAAGAGAGGCTGGAAAGCTGCTTAGCAGAAAGGGACCTGGGGGTGCTGGTTGATGGTCGCTGAACATGAACCAGCTTGGGTCCAGGCAGCCAAGAAGGCCAGCAGCCTTCTGGCCTGCATCAGGAATAGTGTAGCCAGCAGGGCCAGGGAAGTGGTCATCCCCCTGTACTGGCACTGGTGAAGCTGCACCTCGAGTACTGTGTTCAGTTCTGGGCCCCTCACTACACGAAGGACATTAAAGTGCTGGAACAGGTCTAGAAAAGGGCAGGGAAGCTGGCAAAGGGTCTGGAGAATGTCTTATGAGGAATGGCTGAGGAAACTGAGGTTGCTGAGTTTGGAGTTTGGGGAAGAGAAAGCTCAGGGGGGACCTTATTGCTCTCTACAACTACCTGAAAGGAGATTGTACTTAAGTGGGGATTGGTCTCTTCTTCCAAGTTAACAAGCAATAGGACAAGAGGTAACAGCCTCGAGCTGTACCAGGGGAGGTTTGGATTGGATATTAGGAAAAATTTCTTCACAGAGAGGGTAATTAGGTATTGGAACAGGCTGCTCAGGGGAGTGGTGGAATCACTGTGTTGTGATTTAAGCCTAGGGGCTGGATTCGGCCTTGGGGCTCGGCTTCCCCGCTGCCCCCTCCCGCTGCTCAGCAGCCGCCGGGCTGTGCTCCGTCTCAGGGCCTGGCTTCTCTGCCGTCTCCCCCTGCCGCTCTGTAGCTGCCTCCTCCTGCTGCTCGGCAGCTGCCGGGCTGGGCTCGGTGGTGGGATTCACCTCTTCTGCTGCCCCCTTTGTGGCCTCGTGGTCCCCGGGGCCACGTTCCCAGGCTGTTTCGGGTGCTGGTGTCTCCTGGGGCTGGCCGCCATCGGCTCCCCCCAGCCTCACGAAGGTGGAGGCGAGGACGAGGACCAGGATGGTGAAGAGCAGCCGAACTGCCAGGTACAGGTCCACGTCCACATCCGTCCCCCCCTGCTTCTGAAGCCCGCCCGTATTACAAGCCATTCCAATAAAATACAATGAAACAAGAACCATAACCCAAAACCCGTATCCAAAAAACTCTTAAGATAACAAATACTGGCTTGTAAGTAAGGTACAGCAGGCTGAAACCATGAACTCAAGAGAATCAAGACCAACAACTTTGAGAGCCAATAAATCAGCATTGTGATGAGTGGCTATTAATCCTGTCATTATCTCAACCCTTTGTGCCCCACGTTGGGTGCCAAAAAGATCTGCCGTGGTTTAAGCCTCTCAGCCATGCAGTTTTGCTCACTCACTTCCCCCTCGTTATTCCCCCAGCTCCCGGAGGGATGGGAAGGAGAATCGAAAGAATGCAACTCCCACAGGTTGAGATAAGAACAGTTTAGTAACTAAGGTATAACACAAGACCACTTATGCTACCACCAGTAATAACAATGACAAGGCAAATACAAGGAAAGAATACAATTACTCACTACCTATACCCAGCCCAACCAGGCAGTGCACCCCCACCCTTCCAGGTCTCTGCTCTCCGTTTTCACATCCTGGGCATGACGTGCTGTGGTATGGAATACCTCTTTGGTCAGTTTGGGTCAGGTGTCCTGTCTCTGCTTCCTCCCGGCTTCCCCTCATCCCTGCCAGAGCATGAGACTCAGAAAGTCCTTGGTCAGACCAAAACATTACCAAGCAGTAACTGAAAACACTGGTGTTATCAACGCAGTTCCCAGGCAGAAGGTCAAAAACACAGCGCTGCACCAGCTACCAAGAAGGAGAAAAATTACTGTTGCTGCTGAACCCAGGACACACTGTCCCTGGAGGTGTTCAAAAACTGTGTAGCTGAGGCCCTCAGTGACATAATTTAGTGGTGGTCTTGGCAGTCCTGGGGTGATGGTCGGACTTGATAATCTTAAAGGTCTTTTCCAACCTAGTTGATTCTATCATTCCATAACATAAGAGTTCTGGAGTACCACAACCTTGATAATGAATGATAGTGTAGATCAAAGTGTGTCTACTTGTGAAGACAAATGTGTTGACTGTAAGATTTCAAGATGCTACTGCAAGTACCTTGTTGAATCGTATTTGATGAGAAAACTGTCACTGTTAACATGCTGCAACATTTAATAACACCTCTGTGTGTTATAAGGGCAGAAGGTACCTTCATTAAAGTTGGAAATTGGCTTGGATCTCTTTGGCATTTCTATATTTTTAAAAGCTTTCATAAATGTAATTTTTCCCCTTCACATACCCATCTAACTCTTCATTCATGAACTATGAAAGAGCTGACATTCTACTCCTCTACCTGAGGGCAAAAACATGTTGACATGGAGATGATTAAGCATGTGCCCACAAACAATTGGCTCCAACCCTAACTTCTGTCAGTTGGCATGGTTCCTGGTTAGTAATTAATTAAATCAGTGCCAGAGGACTCTAATGGTACCTTCCCAGAGAGTGGCATGCCAGATCCACCGAGAATAAAATATTTGGTACTAATTCCTGTTTTATGCTTTGTCAGTTCAGCTGGATATCTAGTTAATGTCAGTAAATATACTGTGTGAAAGATTAATTTAGAAAAAAAGCTACGTAAAACATAACATTAAAATTAAGCTCAGAGCATATTTTTTCTGAGTTGTTGTACTTCTTGCTTACTGTATAGGGAAGCTGCAAGTCTAATTTAGGATCCAACTGCTAAAACCAAAATATTCAAAAGCTCCAAACTGCGCCTTCAACCCCCAGCTCAAGTGTAGTTTATATGATAAAATATCAGGTTTGATTCAGCAAAGTACATGAGTATTGCTTGAGATTTAAACTGTAGATCTGGTTACAAATTTATTTCAGTACAATCAATGACTTTGAAATTATATTGTAAAGTACCTCATGGACTTCAATTCCATTTTGAAGACTGTTTTTCTACTGAATACCTTTTGCCTGGCAGGCAACATCAGCTCCTGACAGCTGATGGACACCTGCTACTCCTACACATTTCCATGGAAGGCAGTTCTTAGGATTTGTCATGTTTATTGACCCTTTTTATATCAAAAGTATGCTTTAAAGCTCTCTAACTGAAAGAAATAACTCGTGGCCACAGCTGTTCCTTAGTCACGGTTCACTGATTCAGAAGTTTAGAAGTTGAACATTTAAGGGGGAAAAACCCCAGGTTCGTAAGTAAAGTATTATTAAATGCTGCTGAACACTGTCTATTCAAAATTAACAGTAGCAGTGCAGGAATTACAATAATTGCCTGTCTCATTTTTGTGGTCAGTTCTAATTGCTCATTTCAGGACAGTGAAGTGGAAGGTCTTCTGAAAAAATTTATATTCTGTGAGTATATTTATAAGAGCCAAGACATTGTTACCCTGATTGAGATAAGACTTTGGAATATTACTGTAGTTGACATGTATATTTTTGTTTGTTTTTAAAGTAACATATTAAGGATTTTACTAAACATTTTTTGAATATGATACAATTTCAGTGGCTATAAAGACCAAACCTATGCTGTCCTCTGGGCAGATGTGATAATCTTTCACTTTGGTGTATTTATCTGGAACGCTGGAATGTGTTAAATTACATTGCATAAGGCAATGCAGCATAGTCTGCACTGCCCTACCCTACATCACCTAATTGTGACTACTTCTGCATAGGGTTCATCCTTAGGTATTCTTAAGTACAGGTCAGAAAGCTTGGTCTGCTTTTCCTGGGCTGAGCTCACTGCCATGCTAGTAAAATATAGCCATTGCCCTACAGAAAATATTATGCAACTCTGGCAGCTTAGGAAGATTTTGCGCATGGCCATGTCTACAGTTTGTGCCTGTCTCCTCCTGCACAGAGAGAGCAAGCATGCAAATAGAAGTGTATCAAGAACAGTCAAAATAGTTGTTGAGCTCTGTGGAGGCAGGTGCTTTGAACCTAAGAAATGCAACTGTATTGGATACAATGTAGTTTAGGGGAGGTTTCAATTTCATGCTGCGTAATTGTGTTGAAGAAACAGCCTTCCAGAAACAAGCCCAGAAGAAATGCAGTCTTCAAGGTTGAAGGGCTGAAGTGCTGGGAAGCAACTTGTTGGGAAACAAGTTGTATTTTGTGGTTATTTTATTAAATAGCTTTTTTGTTGTTTGGGACATATAAGCTGCCTGAACACCAGGCAGACATAGATCTTTATTTGGAGGTTAGACTGAAAGGACGCGGTATTGACATGGTTGAGGTTCCGGGTTCTGTAGGCTGCTGGTACAGTGACAAAGTTAAATCTACTGAAAATCCATGTTACTGTTAAAACTGAAAGGCAAGGACAGCTGCCTTTGGTTTTCACGTAATTTCCTGACCTGTGCCTGATTTCAGAGAATTTTAATACAAATTTTTACTCATCTTTGGAAGATAAAAGATATGCTTTACTACATACCATGGAGGAGTTTCTCCACTCTGCTTTCCTTTGACCCATGCTGTCTCTTTGGATACTAGTGAGCACTGTTGACATTAGGTCTACCCTGTAATCTGTCTCCAAGGAGAAAAATAACACTTGCCATGGCCATGTTTTAAACAAGTCCACATGTCTCAGGAACTTCAAAGCTTTGAGATAAATACAGGGGTGTCTGGCTCCATGAAGGCATCTTGGATGGCCAAACATCAACACATACAAGTGTAGCTGACTAATGCAAGCCATGGTGAAGTTTACCTAGCCCAGATGCCAAGCTTCTTGCTTGTACTTCTTTACCCCCATTTGCCTTTCATAAGGAAGTTATGTAAAAGGGAATGCCTTCTGCATAGCTGTGACAGAGCAGCAAGTGCTAGGCTTTTTATGGTGGGAGTACTGCTGGCTCCTGTGGGACAAAAAGCATTGAAAGATTCCTTGTCTTGTTATGACATGTAGATGCAGCAAGTCTTTGGTGGTGTACAAGGGCAGGAGAGCATTTTCAGACTCCAATTAGGTTACTGTGGGCTTCATCTCCAAAGTGAGTGCAGTCCATTATGGTCTTTACCGTGGAAAAACCAAGCTGATCGTAGTTGGAATGCACGAAGTTTGCCAGCATCCACAGACATGGCACATGCACATATACTGATAAGTGGATGAGATACACATGTGATCTAACCTATAAAATTCAAAGATGGTTATAAACTAAGACCCATGTTATCCTAAGTATGGAGCTCTGAAAAGCATAGTTCTTACTCAGAGGTGAAAGATGAACTCATTACAGCTACTCTTCTATATCATTTGTTACAAATAAAAAGTGATTTCAAAATATTAACCTTTAAAAGCATATATCCTCATATTAAATACAGAGCTCTTATTACAATACTTTACAGGGCCACAAGCTGACTATTTGAAGGAATAATTATGTATTTATTGAATTTCTGTGGCTGTTTTATTTTTAGGATTTTCCTTGGAGGGTTCTTTTTCCAACTCTTATCCAGTAGTTTTGAAAACATAAATAGTCTGGTTAGTGTCAAAGGTTCCACCTGAAGAATACTTCTTAAAATGTCTTCTGGATTACTTATTCCAGCAGTACTGCCCTGTTGAAAAGTGCTCTAAATCCTTAGACATGAAAGGTGACAGGTGCTATATGAATGCCAAGTGTCATCTCTGGCAGATCTAGGTCAAAATCTTATTTGAAGCAGTAAAATTCACCTTTGTTCAACATGTGATTTTTGCAAAGGCCAGTTTTGAAGTCATCTTGGTTGTTTTCAGCAGCTGCCAATCTTTTAAATAAGTGCCACGTTGATGGGAGCAATTGCTGCTTTATACTGTTGCTCTGGAAAGGTTTTTGGTTATGTAGCCTGAGAAATATTTGCTTTTATATGGATGTGGCTATAGATATCCATTCTTCACAAACTGCACGGTGGTATGTAGGGTTAGTAAAGAAGGAGAAAGTTTGTTGATTAGATCATATATAACTGTTGAAGATTTTAAGACATGAATTTCATGATTTTGGGGTTCCTATATAGGTAACAGAGAATGTTTGTAATGGAACTAAAATCTTGACAAGACCAGTTTCAAGACTGATGAATCTACTAAAACAGATTGTGCGTGATTTCATTTGAGCTGAACAGTAATTCTGGGTTAGTAAATATAGTTTCTTGCCATTTCTTATGAGTACTCTTTCTCTCCTTTTATAAAATCAAGATGGAAACAAACCATATAGTGTACTGAGGGTCAGTTTTTCTGAGGCTTTGCACTCATAAAATTTATAGTGATTAACATTGTTATGAATGTCACAAACTGGTAAGTTTTGCAGTTCTTAATTGGTTTTGTTTTATGGTAATGTTTGGAAAGACATATTTTAACACTGTTTTAAAAATAAATGCATTACCTTCTCAATTAGCATAGGTGCTCAAAAAAGAAAAATGAAGAAAAAAAAGTCACATGTGATTGCTTTCTAATATATATATTTAAAATTTTATCAATAAGAAAAATTTGGGCAATATGTTTTAGACTTAACAGAGCAAAATCAGGCACATATACAAATCTTTGTTGCTATTATGCATTAATTTTTGCATTTTTATTGTTTTCCTTAAATAATTATTTCAATCTATTTGAAATAGTGCTACTATTTTCAAAGACATGCATAAATTTTAATGGGATATCTGTATATACAATTTTAAAGTTACATTTAATTTTTGCAAGTGTAGAAATAAAAATTTTGTTTTGAATGGACATAGCTGGACATTTTTATTGGAGTAATTGTGTTTCTGCATTGATTTTTTTAAATGGAATTATGTTGCTATTTTTAAATTATTTTTGTTACATTTTACAGCAGCAACAACATTCAGCAATGATATTCTTGTGGAAAAAAAATACTGTTAATTTCTATACAGCTCTAAAATACCACATATATAACTTGGGAGGAGAGCTTTCCAGATCCTTGTCAATGTATAATATAAATGACAGCTTCCTTCACTTGCGACATGAACCTACTAGTGACTTGGTTGTGAGCAGGTGCGAGCTGAACTGCATGAAAGGAATAGATTGTGTTTTCCAAAAGCTCTTTGATCACAAAGGGAAAATTGGAGCAAAAATCACACACACACACACACACACACACACACACACACACACAATTCTTTCTGAAAATGTTTTAAGTTTCTTGTCTTGTTGCTTTGTTAGTCAAAGGTCCAGAATAACAATTATTTTTTAGTGGAAATCAATTTAATTTACAATTAAGTTCTAATATGATGAAAAGACAGCTCCATATGCAATAGATGCCATCACGTTTTGCCTGGTTTTCTTCTGAATACACTGCCGTCATTCCATGTGTAAACACAATCAAGAGAGTGACAACAACTTTAAGCTCATAAACTTGGATACAAATATCAATGCAGACTAATTATCTGTTACTCAGGTTTCTAGTTTATCTGAGCTTCGTGAGTAGGTGCTAATGGAATCCAAATTATTTTAAAACTAGCTTATTTACCTTTGCAAGAGCTTGCAGTTATACCTATCTCTTCAATTTTGGTTAATAATTATAATTCATGGTCTTTTGCAGAGCTGTGTATTGCTTTGAGAGCAGTTATTATTTTGGCTCCATATTGTACTGCTAGAAACACTTCTAATCAGCCAACCCCTACCTCTGATTTTAAGCATCTTCATGCATCTGAAGTTCCTAAATACTTGTTACCTTGTGATAATTTTTGTGTATGACATAGTATTTGTTACTGTTTGAATCAAAATTATCACAGGTATCAAATGACACTTTACCATGAGACTTTATTAACATGGCTTTGTTCTTTCCCTGTTTAGCTGCAGCTGTAATGCCTACTGCTCTACAGACTTTGCTTCCTCAGTCTGTTGACCTCATTCTTTGATATATCTTCTCTCTTCCCTCAACCTTTACTTGAAAATGCTTGAATATATTTCTTTTATTTTGCCATGCCTTGTATCCACTAACCAAAATTCACTGAGGCACTTCTCGAGACTCCCTTACTTCCAAGTAACCAGCAGAATGTAAGTAGCTGGTTCATAGTTAAATATAAGGTTATGAAAACATGTTCAGCTGAATGTGAAAATTGTGCTTGGAGATTATTTCATCTTGTAAAGATCACGCTGTGTTAGATTTCCATGAGAGTAGTTTGGTGATAGTTCAAAGTGACACACTTACTAATTCAAACATAGCAAGTGCTGATCAGACTTTCCATTATTTCTTATACATTGAACTGATGAAAAAGTGTATTTTAGTTCCACATTATAGTACCTCATATGTACTTTTTCAGTGAAAGTACTCAAAATCATATTGTATTAAAGCTTAGTTATGAATGGAACCTGGAAATTTAGGTGTACCAGAAAAGGAAAACAGAGACTACTTGTAACAAACAAACCTTCTTCTCAAAATGCACCAAAAAATCTTCACCCAAAACCATCCACAACACGTGCCCTCCACCTGTCAAGTGTGTTAGGTTGAAGCCAACATACTCTGGTTGGGTGCAAAATTTACCTACTAGTATCTCCTCTTTGCCTCCTAAAAGGACTAAAATTTGTTGTGCATTCATTCTTGTACCTACACCTTACAGCAATAATGCACAATTTACGTACCTCATAAAATTACTCTAGAAAGCTGATTTGCTGCGGATAGTAGAAATGCAATGAAAGCATCGTCTGTGCTGTCACAGAAATATGCTCTTTTTGTCTTTCAGCTTTCTTGTGTCCAATCATTCTATTTCTGCTTGCAAAAAAAAAAAAAAAATCTGTAAACTATATAACATGCTGTTTGATATGAAGAACTGAGTTTATATTTAAATCTTGAAGCCTAAAATCAGCCATGCATATTTTGTCTATAGGGTGACTTGAATCCTAATGGCAAGCCCATGTAGGACAAAAATTTTGGTAATTCATCACTAAAATATCATGAGTAACTGATAGTAAGATATATCAATTTTAAGAATGTTGGTAGAAATGTATTTCAGATTGTATAGCATAATCTCTTTAGGGATGCAAAAATTCTCTTCCAGGATGATAGAAACAAAAAGTGGAAGAAGATTTATCTCTGTCTCAAAAAGGGCAAACATGGTCTTTTTTGCTTTCATCTTGGTGTGGAAATGGTCTTTGCTTTGAGCAAGGCAAACAAAAGTGGAAATAAAATTTACCAGCACTGAGTTTATACAAATCTTATTATTAGTATGTTAAATCATAAACGAAAAGGTAAAATTAATGTTTAGATTGTGGTACAGTGGTAGACAGACCACAAGAACACTGAGCCCTGTTAAGCATTTGTTACACAAAAGGTAACAGTTTTGAAGTAGTTATAGGTAATAAGGGCGCAAAGTTGGCTTCTGAGAACTATGTAGAGCTTGCATATATTAAAATTGTTATATCTGATTTTGCGTACATTGTAAAACATGATACTAAATGTAATTATCATAATCTGGAGTATTTTTAACAAAATAATTATATCAACATAGAATTTGATATGCACTCGTGGGGTCAATTCTATGGTGTTATAATTTGCTAAATTACACTCTTGACTCTCTTGTTCTTTTGAGAGCTTCCTCACCATTGCTAGATTTCTGCTTATTAATGTTCTCGCATAATCACAGTGAAGAAATTGTCCCCAAGCGAATAATTGTTGCACAAAAAGAAAGAAAAAAATTACTGATGTGTTTTCTTTTTCTAGGATTTGAACAGGCTTATACCATGGTTTTAACTGCTTTGTGCATAGTGGCCAGTCAGTATTTAATAATTGTAACAGACTTTCTTTGAGGTATAATAATATTTTATATGTGGTAGTCTTACGTCTGTGCAGGTTTCTGATCTGAATTAAAGCCTTCATGTAGTTTTATTAGTATTTGTTTAAGTGGGTAGTTTTTCAAAACTATGAGTTTTCCTTTATATTAATTTTGAAAGTAAGGGTTTGGCAAAAAGAATATGGCAAAAAGAATATGGCAAAAAGAATATGTATCAGAAGCAATGAAGGAAAAAAAATAAAAAAATGAGCACAGTTCCTCACATGGACATTTACAATTAAGCTGAGAGATATGTAGAAACAACAAAAGGTAGAACTCTAATGATAATTATAATCATATTTCCTAGTATTTTATACTTGCTGGAATTGATGCTGAGGCTAAACTCGCTATGTGTGTTGGATGGGGTTTTTTTGTTTGTATATTTGTTTTTTTTTCCTTTTTTTAAATTATTTTTCTTTTGTAGTCCACCAAATGAGCAAATGATAGGTTTCTTTTTTTGGGCCAAAGAATCCTGCTCTGAGTAACCCATTAGACACCCTTTCTTCATTGTTCATGGAGGAACACTGTGTGTTTAAACTCCTGATATGAATGTTAGGATCTGAAAGATCCCCTAATCATGTGACGCTACACAGTATATTTACCACAAGGTTAAAAATAATGCTTGCTGAAAATCAGACACTTTCTCACTGTTGACTTCAAGTAGATATTAAATTAGCCCCTATCTTTTCTTTCCAACTGAAGAGAAAAACTACCATGTAGCTGAAGCGAAGTTTTAAGAATCATCTATTGAAATATATCTGTCTTCGTAATAAAGAGAATTTAGGAATAAGTCCTTAAAATTCATGGCTCAATGAAGTCTGCTTTCAGCAGTTTAGTAAAATGAGGCTTAAGTGATCATTCAAATACAGCATAAATTACATGACTCCTGATTGGAAATCACTTTCCAACCACAACAAAAATGACATAGATCACTGAAGTGATAACATTTTGGCCTAGGAATTCAAGTACTTGACTGATGATTTTAGTTTGTCACTTACTGGGGTTTGCTTTACATATTCAAATTGGTAGAAATCCACAAAACCTTCTTAAAGTAGTGTCCTGGTTTCAGCTGTAAATAGAAAAATAAAATAATCCTATGTGACCCCACTGTGTATATCTCTATAGTGAATCATACAAAGCCATGGATAAATTGTGTCCTTTCCTGCATCTGAGTCTTCAGCATGTTTATAATTTTCAGAGTAAAGCTTCATGACTAATTGCGAAAGTAATTAAAACTCTCATATGCCACATGTTACCCATCAGTGAAGCAACAAAACTGAAGAAGCAGCGCCGGGTTTTCACATGGCTTTGCTTTCTGCTTACTCACTGGATTCTCTGTTGAAATGGTGTCATGTAGTCTTCTCAAAAGATAACTGAAAGATAAGTTGCCTGGGTCTTTATTACTCAAGTAACCATTGTAATAACAGTAAACACTTTGGCAAAATATTTTCCTTGCATATTAGATTTCCTCTATTGAGGGGAAATGTGTGTGGAGATCATGAGAAAAATACAGGAATTTACAGGGCCAATACATGTGCAAACTTTAAAATGAAAACTAAAGTTTTGGAAAGTGATTAGTAATCCTATATATCTTAATTTTCAAAGTCTGACCTGATTCCAGAATGAAAGTAACAAGATCATAGAAAGACAGAGCCAAGTGGTGTCCGAACTTCTTTTGGAAAATATCGGCTGTTGTTACCACGTTACAAATACTTTGAAGTTTCTCTGACAGAAAATATTGTACTTTATGGAAAGTGGAACCAAATATCAGCCATAACTGAAATTTTTCAGAGGATCAAAGATCTATGCTTTCTTCTTAAATTAAAACTTTTTTGAGAGTTTCTTACACTCTGCATATCAAAATCTGTTGTCTCTACTTACAATTCTTTTTTGTTTTCCTACTTTTTGAATAGAAAAACTTACTATTCATCTTTTTAAAGCAGTAAAAACAATTATATGAAACAGAAAAAATATATTGATCTAAAGCTTTATATCTCTAAAAGTAATGGTAACAAAGGTGTAATTTAGGTAGTATACTTTCCATTTTATCTAGAAAAACATGTAGGTTCTGGGGTAATCTTATAAAAATGAAGTAGTTTATAATAGCTTTAAAAATTAGGTTGTAAATTGCCTATGGAATATTGAAATACATCTTCAATCTATATAAAAGAATATATAAAAGAATAAATATTACCAAATAGCATTAAGAAGAATTTTGGTTTAAATAGCTGTACCTACAGGTTTATAAGGCAGTTGTGTTTATTGTAAAAGTACACCAGTACTATCAAAGTGCATACTTTATTTTCACTTAAGTTACAAGAATTGTTGACAAACTTCTAGAAATATTAGTGTTTCATATATAATTATAAAGTTGAAATAGTTGACAATAATGCAGTAATTCATTCGATGAATAGAAGACTAACTTCAACAATCCTTGACATGCCTTACAGTTGAGGTAGTCACAAAAAACAATTTTGCTTGGTTTTTCAATGATATTTTGAGACTTTAAAAAAAAAGTCCCTCTCTTACACACCATGAAATCAATTATTTTGTTCTCTAAGATCTAATATTCTTTACTTGTTCTCTAATTGCTTTATGGGAATTTGTTGGCTGATAGATCTTTCATTGTTTGGAACATCTGACAGTCACTAAATATTCTGATAGAATAATTCGGCAAAGTAAAAGCTGTTCAAATAGTGATGCAAATAGCAAATGTGTTTAATTACTATTAAATAACTCCTGTTTAGTTTTATACCATGACAAAACATACAGTGGAAATGTAATGGAACTATTATTTTAAGATAAGTCAGATGGCTGTGAATACGAACCATGTAATGCTAGATTTTTCCTTTACCTGTGATTTAATTTTATATCACTGGAAGCCAGTGATTAATGGTTTAAGGATTCCTTGACTTAGGGTAACTGAGAGATGAGCTTGAACTTTCTGATGTATATAAATAAGGTCATAATTTTCCTACTTTACTTGATATATCAAAACCTTTTCCATACTGAATAAACCTTAGGGACATAATTGCAAGAATTTAGGATGATTCAACTTCATTTAAGGCATAAAATAATTTTAGATACAGAGATATTTGATTTAGCCAATTATAAAACAATCCAGGCAAGTTTTGCTGTGGTGCTTGATCTATTTAGGGCTGAAAAAAATATAGCAGTATAACCGTGGTGTTCTGCTGAAAAATCTGTATTGTTTTCCAATGTGAGATAGCATCAGTATATGTGCTGTATAATGCTAGAGTAAGTATCAGTTTATATCTTCAGTCAGGGATTTTCTATTATACTGTTACGCTGGATTTTCTCTAAGTGCTGCTAAATGGTGAATTACAGATTAGGTAATTTAATTTCTGACAGTACAGCTACATTCTGTATATGCTCAAGAGCTCAAGATGAGTCTACTTCTTGTGCTGAAGGCTGATTGGGAGTCAAGGTCCTCTGTTCCCAGTACAACATGAAAAGCATAGGAATGGTCATCACACCGAATGTACTGATAAAAGAAAAGAGTTTTGTCATAGCAAAATTTCTATTTAATAGTTTGTACTAAATTATTTTGTAGTTTGGTAATAGGCTGCATGTTTGAGAGCCTCTTTTCTCAGAAGACAAATTCTCAGAAATCCCAGAGAGTATCCAGAGAATTGTAGACATGTATCTATTTGAGTCTTTTAAAGGGAAGCACAAGGGAGCATTTTCAATCCTGTTAATTTTCTTAAGTAATTGCATTTTTGAATAACATTACTTTAAACAATTGAGATATATCACGCTAGATAAAGCACCCATTTGAATTCCAGTTCTTCTTAAAAGACTGGTTTGGTATTGAATACCAAGTAGACATTAGATAGACTACAGAATCTGATGTGGTAGCAAGAACCCTCTAGAAGCTATCTTTGCAAGTATTAGTGCCTTTGGAGCATGACTTTTTATGCAGATGATTTTTACTTATTTGGGTCTTTGTGTACACAAGCTGTGATATAAGCTACTTACCTAATACAAATTTAAATTTTGAATTAATCTCTGAATTCAGAGGGTAAGCTTATTCACGTGACCAATTTTTATTTTTACAAAGTTCTAGATGGCTTCAACTAGTACATGTATGATCAGTATTATCAAATAATTTCAGTCTGTTGTTTTTTAGGTATTATTTAACCTCTACATAAGTTTCAGGAGTACAGTGAAAACTTTAAAATGTTTTATTTATTTTACAAATGTTTTATTCTAATTCCATTTGTATGCTTCTTTCTCTCTGGGAATTTTATTAATTAAGAAAACTTGCTTGGTTCCTCTGTCTAGTTGGAACTGTAAAAGGCAATATTTGTTTGTCTCCATTTCATATGTGTGTAATTCTGACAGCTGTGTAGTTCTGTTTTGTCCATCTACTAGTACTGCATGTGCTCCTGAATTGAAATGCACACTAAGATAATGGATTTTGTATTTTCTTAGGGCTGGTGACTATAGAACACTTTAAACTGGAATCTCAGAGGAATTGGTTTATACCTCCAATTAAAATTTCTTGAGAATATACACAGAAATACATTTGTTTTATATTTTCCAAATTTAATTAATTTTCCTATGTAATTAAACATGATTATTTGCACTTTTGAGCTGCATTGACCCAAGTTGGACTTGGGGGTCCTTTGTAAAATTCTTCAGAATTGTGAAAGATATCTCCTGCATTAAAAATCTCAGAATATGAATCAAAAGAGAAGACTAGAGTTTTACTAATGAGGAATGAAACAGATTCTTTTTTTTTTTTCCCTTAATTTGTTTGGCTTTTTTGCAAGTGGGACTTATAAACACATTTCATGTTACTCCATGCCCACATGCAAGTCTAACAAACTAGTCACTGAACTTCTACATGTTGTTTGGCTACAAAGCCATAATTTAAAAGAAGCCAAGAACAAGCTAACAATGTTTTTAAAATTATTGCATGCAAGAGAAAACCAAAAAAGGTGTGATAAGAGCAAGCTGATTTATAAGTAGATGTACTTAGACCACCCTTTAAAAATATTTACTCTTTTCTACTTCTTTTTAAATAATGTCTATGTAAACACTATCAGAAGGTGGCTTTTGAAGACTTTTTCTATCTGGAAAATTTTTTTAGCTGCTACTGGGATAAAATTTCTACTTGCAGATGAGGTGTGGAGTGATACATACTAGTTGCAATAACAGTCACAAAAGGGAATATTGGATTTTAGGTTTTAAGAGAGAATGTGCAGTGTGCTTCTGAGAACTTCCTCCTGCCCTTTTAGTATAGATCTAGTAAACTAAGGGCAAGATTCTGTCAAGCATGTCTATTTTTATTAAATATCTAATCTTAGCAGAATGATGTGGTCTTACAGCTCAACATCTGCTGCTATTTACTCAAGGACTGTGAAGATCTGGATGGTGATCCTGGGAAATACACTAGCACTAAACAGAACCCCTCCTCACTTTAAAATAGATGATTAATCATTGCTGTATGGATAGCCAGTGAGTGCAGTGCAGTACTTATCTTCTAACTTTCAAAAGCATTTCAGTTTCTTTGCTTCTGTTGTGATTTTTCTGTTAGTTATTTCCCCAATGAATATTTTTTGATTCTTGGTGAAATGGGAGATTTTGGTAAGATTTTACCTTTCCTAAGCTTTAACCTTGTGTCACAGTTTAAACCTAGCTGGTAACTCAGTACCATGCTTATCCCTTTACTCCCTTCTGCCACCTCAGGTGGGATAGGGAGAAGAATCAAAAAAAAAAAAAAAAACCCATGGGTTGAGATAAGAACAGTTAAGAGCCAAAGTACAGTATACTACTAATAATAATGATAAGGGAAATAACAAGGGAAGAAAATATAAAATCAAAAGGGGAAAAGTGGAAAAAAAACCCCAGTAAATCCAAGTGATGTACAATACAACTGCTCACCAGCCACTGACTGATACTCAGCCCGACCCAAGCGGCAATCTGGCCCTTATGGGTAACTCCCCCTAGTTTCCGTACCGAGCATCAAGTGCTGTGGTATGGAATATCCCTTCGGCTAGTTTGGGTCAAGTGTCCTGTCTCTGCTTCCTCTTGGGTTCTTCTGCCCCTCCCCACCAGCAGAGCATAAGAGGCTTAAAAATCCTTGATCAGGGTAAGCAATAACTTAACTAACAACTTAACTTGTTACTTAGCAACAATGAAAACATTGGTGTGTTACTAGCATCGCTCTCAGACTAAAGCTGAAATACAGCACTGCACCAGCTACTAGGAAAAAAATTAACTCTACCCCAGCCAAAACCAGGGCACCTTGTGAATTCAAAACTCTGTGTGGTATCTAGTACTGATTTCAAACTTGTATTAGGACAGTTGTGCTCTAGGGTAAGGATTCCCTCCTCTGTTCCCATATTGTATTTTATAGCAATTTTTCATTTTTCTAAATGCTGTATTTTGACCTTAAGTTAGGTCTAAAGAAGAGACTTTTCTGACTGAGACCTTATTTCAGCTGCTGAATAGGGACACTTTTTCCATCTTGAAACAGAAAACCATGTAAGCCATCCAACAGCACTGTGAAAACATTGCAAAAACAAGTAACTTCAGTTTTGCTAAAAGGTAAACTGACAAGGTCATAACATGTAGAGTTTGTGCTTACTCATTCTCTCAAGATACAATAAAACTAAAAAACCAGTCTAAAATAACAGATTTTAAGCACTATGAGCTGGGTTTGTTTGCATTAAGTAAGAGACTTGGCTGAATAAGGAAAATGCTGTTGAGTGCTTTTGGAAAAACTTTTCTGTCAGTTCCACAAAATGGCTCAATTTATATAAAAAAAAAATATATATGTACACCTCATTAATTGTGGCATTATTAGGGGAGATATTCAGAACTGCGTCATTCATAGAATAAATGTAATGCAATGAAAAATAGTTCTGCGGCCTATTGGAATTTATAGCCTGAGCTGCATTAGCCAGTTGAGCTAACCAATATGTATTACTTCAAGTCATTATTAAGAATGTTATCCGATGACATCTAATCTTTTTTTTGTGGAATGATTGATCTTTTCTGCCCTTAGCTGAACTGTCAAAAGAGGCTCAGTGACCTAGCTTGAAATATTTAATCTTATGGCTTTAGGGATTTCAAAGGAAATTGTACACACTTCCTAGTAATAGCTGCAACTAACATGCCTGATGCTGCAGTACATGATGGGAGTCATTATATCAAATGCTAGTCTACATTATTTCCAGGTCAATATCTGTTAGAGAGATTTCACTTGTAAGTGTAAATTCTGCTTTCCATCCAAACCCAGTCATATTTACTACACTGCTATAGGAGGTAAGTCCTATGCAACTCCTATACTAAGTAAATTGGATGAGACGCGAACCCATTCAGCTTCTGCTTCCTGTTGCTATTAAATATAAAAGACGGATTTTATGGAAAAGGCACATGACCTTAAAAATGTTTGAAGGGCTTATTTTGCATGTAAATAGTTTGCATTTATGCAAGGAGTAAACAACTTTAAATAATTTTCTCTAAACATTAAAACTGTATTGATTTTTCTACCTTTATCCATTAGGCTGATCAAATTTACTGCTGAAAAAAGAGCACCTATAAAAACTTAAATATATATCATAGAGGAGTGTTAAAGTAGTAGCTCTATTGATTTTTTGTTTCTTTCCTCACCATCCCAAGTCTCCAATTTCCTATTTTATGTCAGCTTGTCTGAACTAAGAGATTTATACACCACCTCCTTGAACAGTAAAACCATTTGCCATTTGGTGGAACTGGCTGACATTTCATTTTTGCTGTGCAGATTGCAGATAATGTTGACATTATTTCACTGAGCTCTGTAGTACTTCATTAACATACTGTTCATGACTGAATCTGAAATGCTTTCACTCTTGTAGTGTAATAACCTATATTTTATCTGTTAAAGAAATGATGTAGATTTTGCTGAGAGAAAATAATTTTGCAGCATAGTAAAATAGAAATTGCACTGAAGCAGCAAAATACAATACTTAAGTATATGTTAAAAGTGAAGGAAGAAAATCCCGTAGATGATGTGCTTACTCTTGATATCTACAAATCTTGCATAGAAATGAGCAACATTCATGAAATAGGCTTAAGCCCAGACTATATCAGCATGGTAGCAATGCAGGACTTGTCAATTAGAGGCATATAGATTCCTGCTTGCATCACATGAATATGAACATTCATTTAAAGTTGTAGATATAATCCCATTCTTGCCCATAAGTGATTATTTTTGCTGAAAAAGAAACTAGCCAGCAGGATCACAAGGTAGTTTTGAATGACCAGTAGCATTGAAATTTTAGGCATATTTTCATCAAGCTGGCAGACAATTATCAATGAATTTATTTTTGCAATGTTTTAAGATCTGCATCTATAGATTTCTTTGTAAATCAAACACTAACTTTGAAAGTTGTACTTTACCTGCTCTTGAGAAAGAAAATGTGTGGGGGGGTACTTTACCTGCTGTTGAGAGATAAATTGTGTGTGGGGAAACTGGGGAACTGATTTTCAATTGTCTGTCACCCTGAGACGACACCTCCAGGATTCATCATTAGCATTACCAATGATCTTAGGTAAATTCCTTCTACTTATTTATCTCTGCCTTCTTGTTGGTTTTTCTTCATAGCTTTGATTAGGTATGTTTTTCCAGACAGTGGGTTTTTTGCTTCTGTAACACATTGGATCATATGATGTCATCCTTCTTCATGTTAAATTGTAACTTCAGCTACAGTAGGACTACTTGTCAACAAGTAAGATTACATTTAACAATGAAGAGGTTTCTTATTGCGATTAGAGTGACAGTATGCCATCTTGCTTGATTAATAGCTTTTCAACTGCATGTTCCACTTACGTAAATTCTTATGCTGACCAACTAGGTGCGTAGTTTTAAAAATACAAGATCCAAACAACCATCTACATGTGAGATTCTTTCCAAGGTGGACTAATAATATAGTTTCTTATAGTTAAGTAAATAAACTTATTTTTAAATATATGAACATAGAAGATGGATTCTTCATCAAAAGGAAATCTTTCTTCTGTGTTGAATCCTGCTCTGAGAAAAATCAATGGAAAGAAATTTAACTCCACCGGGGGATGGATAATGAAGGTTGTGACTAGTTCATAGCAGTTTCTCTCTGCTGTTCCTTCCTCCTCCCCCTTTTCCCTTGCTCCAGTGTGGGAGCACAAACTGCTTCTGTGTGGGTCCTCCACAGGCCACCGCTATTTTGGGAATATACACCTACTTTTGGCATGTGGGCTGCAGTAGACTGCAACAGTGTGGGTATCTGCTCCACCATGGTCCTCTGTGGGCTGCAGGACAATCTCTGCTCTGGCACCTAGAGAATCTTCTCCCTTCCTTTTGCTTTCACCTTGGTGTAAACAGGGTGGTTTCTCTCAGATTTTGCCTGTTTGGTTGTGCCCTCTCCAGCCTCTCTCCCTCTCCCCCTTCTTCCTTTATCTCTCTCCCCCCAGCATCAAGGCACAGATCTGTAAAACATCTGTAGTGTAAATACATTGATAAAATACTGATTTCTTTATCAGTTTCATGTAGACTAAAATTTTCACACATCTCAGTGACTTCATCAGCAGCTATTTATTTCCTGCTGTATATGTAGATGAATTACTTGTTGCCAGGGAGACAAAAAGCTTTTTCACTGTTTACAAAGTATATGCTGTGCAGAATAAGAAACAAATATTGCCTTAGTTGACATACTTTGCCATTAAGAACAAGTGCTATCTAAACTAAAATTATTTTATTTCAGCTCTGCAATGAAAAGTATGAAGTAATTAGACCTTAATTTTTAATAAATTTGTCCTTTTTTTCCATGGAGTTTGGTATTTCTGTTCTTTATTAATCTTAACTGGAAAAACTAGATTGAGAAGTATTTGTTCCCCTTCCCTCAGTAGTTTCTCACTTTAGAAAATATCTTTTTGAAGATACTTTCAAGATAGAAAAAATCTTAGGATTTTTCTAATATTAATTTTGTACAGGTAAAACTATTACTGACCATGAGCCAAAGCACTAGATCTATGCTGCCTGAATTTTTCTTTTTAGCATTCTAGCCAAACAGTAACTTTTTTCCCAAGTATTTTCTGGTTCCTGTTTTCAAGAAGCTTCAGTATCTGTAAAACATCTTGCCTGTCTCTCATGAGACCCCACTTGGAGTACTGTGTGCACTTCTGCTGTCCTCAACATAAGAAGGACATGGAGCTGTTGGAGCAAGTCCAGGGGAGGGCCATGAGAACAATAAGGGGGGTCGAGCACCTCCGGTACAAAGACAGTCTGAGAATGATGGAGATCTTCAGCCTGGAGAACAGAAGGCTACATGGAGACCTCAGAGCAGCCTTCCAGTAACCTAAGGGGGGCCTAAGGATGCTGGAGAGGGACTCTTCATCAGGGACTGTAGCAATAGGACAAGAGGTAATAGATTTAAATTTAAACAGGGGACATTCAGGTTATAGATACAAGGAAGAAATTCTTTACTGTGAGAGTGGTGAGGCACTGGAACAGGTTGCCCAAAGAAGTGGTAACTGCTCCATCCCTGGCAGTGTTCAAGGCCAGGCTGGACAGAGCCTTGGGCGATATGGTCTAGGGTGAGGCATCTCTGTCCATGGCAGGAGGTTTGGAACTAGATGATCTTAAGATCCTTTCCAACCTTAGCCATTCTATGAGTTTATGTCTATGTCATTTAATGTCTTTGGAGTTTACAACTTGGGAGCATGGTACTACATATGACACCCAAAGGTGCATAACTATATATGTTAACAGGTAAAGGTTGGTTGACTTTTTCTTAGTGCATACATATTCCATAGTCTTTAAAGTGATTTACTTAACTGGTAGATTTGCATTTTGGGGCTGCTGCAGGCAAACATGAGAGTATTTTTTCAGGAAAAGTGGATTATAGTAACACAGATTAGCAGCAGAGATTTACAGCAGCCCCATTAGAAACATAACATTCTTGTCTTGAAACCTCCTATTTTCAGAGATGATGAAGCAAACAAAAATCACGTGATTACTTAATGAGCTGTGAGAAACTGCCTTTGTGAAAAGTATGCTGTAATCCATTGTCTGTAGGGGCTTTGGCATGCTGTGCACTCTCCTTGCTGCTTCATCACAGCACTGATGAAATCACGGGGGCCGTGACTAATGGCAGTGCTTTCCAGGTTCAGTTTTCCACTTTGCCATAGATTTTTTTGTGCTCCTGAACATTGCCTTAAATTGATAAGTTAACCAGGCAGCTGAAATGGGCTCCTGCTGCTTTGCACTGCAAAATCAAATAGAAAGCACCTAGATTACCCTTAAATCTACAATACATAAGATGAATTTGAGTATTCTCTTTGTCCTTTTGCTATGTTTTCTGAGAAGTCACGTGATTGTTTTGTGTTTTAACTCTTGCCTGAAATTGAGTTTCAGCTAAGCCATCAAACACATGTAGATGGTTTAGCCCAGGGCTTTCCATGTGTACAGATGATTAGAACCAGGCATTATTACACATTTTACCTGTGAGTTTTCATACTTGTAAAAAAGAAAAAAGAAAAATAAAGTTGTAGTTTTCTGTCCTGTCTTTACTAAATTGAAAATAACTTTTAGTATTTTTTCTCTGGAGTAAAGGTTATCTGTGGACTTGAACAGATTCAGTTTCAGTAAAAATACTAAGTGTGGCAAAATCTGTTCCATACATCATTTTGACCTGGGGTTTGAAGGGGTGTAGAGAACTCTGTTGCAATCAAGCTGACTTAGACTTGGTACTGCAATATTGATCACCTTGATGTGTGGAAAAGATGTAAGAGAAAATACACAGGCTCACAGCACTTCTGAATTCTAATTTTCTTACTCATTCTGTAGTATGTGACTGAGGCTCCAGTCACACTGGGGTACAAGGCAAATAAAAAAGCAACACCCTTTATTTACCAAATTCACTGTTTTAAGAAGTAGTATTGATATAGTGAAAAATCTTTAAGAGGAGAAGAAAATGCTGTTGCAATTCCTGATAATTTTTTTCTTTTTCCTTGTTAATATTGGAATTATTTTAATATTTGAATTTATCCCTTTTGTATTTATGTTAAAAAAACATTTTCCATATGTTGGATATGTATTCTTTGTTATCTTAAACTATAAAATCAGTTTTACCAACACTCACAGCTGTGCTCCTCAGTGTCTTGGAACTAACCACGTGTGGTTTTCGTTAATACCTTTGTAAGTTGCTTGTACTATCTGGTGCTTATTCCTCTAGGACCTCTGCAAGAACCCTCACGTGCTCAAGCTCTTTTTTTCAAAGTTACCCAAAGGCTTTATTATATACTAAAAGCAGAAATCACAAGGGTTTGGTCATGGGCCATGTGGAGAGCCCTTGTGCAATACTGCACAACACCTGGCAACTCCCCTAACCTACTTCTTACCCAATATTTTGCTTACACAGCTTACCAGGTTGGATTGAGGAGCCATGGTTGGATTGCTGCCATGGTTATAGGCTTGACTCTCATGAGCGCAGTTAGGAGCCATTAAAAAAAAAAAGTTAGTGTTTTCAGATTTGTGAATGTGTTTCTCCATACTCTTCTGGATAGATATTTGGGTTATGCAGGATAAAGGTGAGGTGAGGAAAAGGAAAGAGAAAGGACACTTGATACTAACATAGGTTTAGACATCCAACTCCTAGGCCAGTATCAAGGATTATACAACGTTTCCTTATGTGGTGAGCAACAATCAGAAGTGTTAAGTACTAGAGTTCATATTAACAAAAGGTGTCATGTTAAGCAATAGCCATGACAGAACTGTGAAAATCAGCTTTCACAGAGGTGTGTTTTGAATTTGGCCTCCTCTAACAGATGGGCTTGAGGACCTTATATGAGATCAAAATAAAAAGTCTGAAACTCTCCTAAGATTCACTACCATACAGCTGTCCGTACAGAAAGTGAGGCAGGTTTGCATGAGCTTTCCTGGGAACAGGGACCAGCAGTCAGATTGTCTTCATTATTCTCAGCTGAATGAGCTAATGAATAGGTTAAGAAATTTGTGCTTTCTCCTGCTTCTCTTTGGCCATGTTTATTCCATCCTCCTGTAGAAGCTGTATTACAGAGGGGAGGGGAACACCGCCCATGTGTATATTCCTAGTCTAGATCATCTTCCAGAATGTAACATTTTCTTGCAAGGCAAGAAACATGGACTTGAACCCTCTTGCACAAAACAGGACTTGGAACCTCTGTCCCAGGCACTTTGACCTTCAGTGATCAGACCAAAAAAACACTCAATTTAATTTCACAGAAAATGGCTGTTTTGTCCAGAACCCAATAGTGCCGATGGCAATTTTGACTATTTGATAAATCAGGATCAAACATTATTCCACTTTGTGACTCTGACAGAGAACTAGTCATATTCTTAACTGACAGTGGCAATTCAAGTTGTTCTGAAGGAGAATTGAAACAGATAAGAAAATATGTTCAGGATTTTAATGCCTAAATCTAGATAGGGGCACGTCTTCTTTGTCTCTTGTGTTGGTTGTAGCTGTTATGCATTTGTATAAGGAATGCCATTTTCGGGATAACCGGGCTTTCTTCTGTCTCATGCAAAACACTTTCTCTCTCCAGAGCAGAAAAAAACAAAAGGTATTAAACTCTTCATGCAGATCATTGTAAGCCAACTCTTAAAGTCTGCGAACCAACTTGTGAATTCATAATAAAAACTTCAGTCATTTTATGCAGGAAATCCTTAAGATATGAAAAGTACTTGAGCAATAAAATGAAATTTAAGGGACAATTAACTGATCTTGAGTATGTGTAACCTTTGGGATAATTATAATTTCACTGGTTTTGGGTTTTGGTTTTTTTTTCAGCTGTATAAATAAATAAATAAATAATAGTGTTCCCTAAAGTTTAAGTCTCCATTCAAAAACTGTAGTTTGAATGTTAACTGATATATGCAATTTCTATTACTCTGTCTGTGGATCTTAACATTATTACACGAACTTAAATGTTTGAAGGTGGTCTGTAAGCTAGAAAAGACTGTAAGCTAGACAGTATTCCATGTTTTTTCAGATTTTTTAAATATGTCTAAAGATCAAGATAACTGACAGCAATTTTTTTTTTTATTATTTTTTAAATAATTATTCAAATAGTTTAGGCTATGGAAGAAAACTATTTCATTTAAGTTCACTGAGTGACTTCCTGAGCAGTGTAAGCTGTGTATATTCAATGGTTACTGCAACGTATCTTTAAAACTGGAAATTCATTTTCATTCTTGTATTAATGAGTTACAGTCTGGAAGCATCCTTGTTATAGGTAAACTGTTAGGTGATGTTAGTGTTTAATTATATGTTTCTTGAATAATTCTACTGTTAGTAGGTTCTAGAAAAGTAAATCCATAATATTCTGGGCTAAAATTTAGGGGATGATAGCATTTAAGGAATTTTATAGAGGCTTTTCAAGGTATGCATTAAGAACTAGTGCTAGTGATTCAGTAAGATATTGAACAGTCTGCTTAACTTCAAACATGTGAGTAATTTTTGAGTACTCATAATTTAATATTACAATATCAGTATGGTTTCAAAATATAATGCAATTGCTCTAGTAATGTTTTGCTGGATTTATAACATTTTTTATATTAACACTAAAAATAAGATTTTTTTAAAATCTTTATGCAAAAATTATGCTTAATCCAACATTCCAACACCATGTATAGATGCCTTGAGCCTTGCATATACAGAATAGTGCACTTTCTGTGTTTTGCATATTGAAACGTCTTTTTCTTTTTTAATATATCATCTTTTCTTTTTCTATGTTTAATATTCTCTTAGGAATGGAGATCATCTTACTTATGTAGGATACTGGTTTTATTATAAAGAACACGTTTACGTCAACACAAAACGAGAGATGGTGATTGACAGCCGTATCTCTCACAGATGCTTTTTTTAATTTTAAACCACATTTGACAATCTACATGTCAACTTCATGCAGATGTCCACCCTCTCTTACTCAAAGGTCAATGAAACAAATTTGGAGCAGATATTGTGGTTCTATCTCAACATATACTGAGGAGATTTTACACTGTTCTAGGCTGTTTAGGAGCTATGGTCCTCTGAAAGAGAAGCAGGAAGAAACACAAGCAGATTTCCCTCCTCTCATCCTGAGAGGTGGGAATAATGCAAATATAATTAAAAATAAAGTTTTTGGAACCATTTTTTTTCTTCCAATTAGTTTTGTGTATTTTCTTCACTGCTGTATTTTTTATTAGGAGTTAAATACTGCTTAAGTTCACCAATATCAGAACTGCAAAAAAAGCAGAGACTGTTTCTAATTAAAGATGTAGAGCAAGAGCCTGAGAGTCAGTCTTCAAATCTTATATAAAGAATAAGGCTAGAAGTCTTATAATTTAATGTCTTTCTCAACGCACACTGCTGAATCTGAGGCCATTGGATAAACTGCAGAGGAAAATGACCTATATAAATACTTCTAGATTGAAAAAAAACAAACCTACGTGCATGGGTGACTTAGCAAAAAGATTGTTTCTACAGAGGTTTTTATAAGTAGCAATTTCTTTCCTAGAACCCTGGTTTCTGCTTGCATGTATATACACTTCCCTCCGTTACCTCTCTCTCCCTGCCCAAATGACAGGGAAACATGATAAAAACTGTTCAGAAGTACAGTGCCTGAAGTCTTCAGTGCTTGGGATTCTAAAAGGGATTCTAAAAGGCATTTAAGTAGAGGAAAACATTAAAGATGGAAATGTTTAATTGCTAATAAACCAGTATATTATTGCTGATGATCACAACTGAACAAAGGTCCAGTGAGATGTCTTGTACCACATATTTTTCTCTTTTTCTTGAAAAGAGGATTCTGAACGTTGTAAGGGATAAAACAGGTTTGTTTTATTCTTGGGAAAGGAATCATCTGCAGTGACTGAAGGGAGAAAAAAAATCTAATGGGAGTTGGGTTTTGGGTTTAGCAGTCAGTAAGAGGAATTAACTAATAGATGATCACAGTATACAGCAGGTGCTAAAACTATACAGCCATGTAACTGGTGTCTGTGGTATCTGGGATACTCTGACCTCAGAGCGGGAGGTAACTACTGAACAATCACCTTAGCAGGCTCGTTATTCTTTAATATACAAACACAGGGAATTTTTACGTATCCTGTACAGCTAGCAAATCTATTTTTGTTGTTAACATCTGTTACAAAATTTTCCAATACTTGTATTCTTAGAACAAGTACTGAAAATTTAATAAGAAGATACTGAATTTCTGGAGTATGTCCAAAGAAGGGCAGCAAAGCTGGTGAAGGATCTATAATGCAAGTCTTATGAGGAGCAGCTGAAGAAACTGGGGTTGTTTAACTTGGAGAAAAGGAGAATGAGGGGGAGACCTTATTGATCTCTACAACTACGTGAAAGGAGGCTGTAGTGAGGTGGGTGCCTGTCTATTTTCCCAAGTAACAAGTGGCAGGATAAGAGGAAATGGCCTCAAGTTGCATGGGGAGGTTTAGACTGGATATTAGGAAAAATTTCTTCACCAAAAGGGTTGTCAAGCATTGGAACAGGCTGCTTAGGGCAGTGGTTGAGTCGAAATTCCTGGAAGTATTTAAAAGGTGTGTAGATGAGGCACTTAGGGACATGGTTTATAGGTGGATTTGGCCATGCATGGTTGAACTTGATGATCTTAAAGGTCTTTTCCAAAATAAACAATTCTATGATTCTATATTATGAGGAGTCAGATATGGTCTTTTGATGCACTGAGACTAGTAGCAGGCATGGCAGAAAAATATTTCTATTCATTACAGGAGAAATGAAAAGTTGGAAGGAGTTAAATTGACAAAGAAAGTTGATGGTACTGTAAATGCACTTTTAAGGTGATGTTTGGAACATATATAGGCAGAGTAAGAAACAGGTAGACATAACTCCATGGGTAGCTGCGTGATTATCTTTTTGCCTTTGCACAAGCTCAATGTGTGACCCTATTTTTTTCTTTTGAATACATTTCACAAAAAGACTGATTGAACTGTCCTTATAGTTCAATAGTTGAAGGGTAGTTTCGATAGTTTTAATACCTAGTTGAAGTACATTAGTTCTGAAAAGCTTCAGAAAAAAAATGATCAAAGATACTCAATGGAGTCCACGTAAGAAATAATTCAGTAAGACACTTCTCTTAACCTAAAACAGAGGACAGTTGAATGGGCTTATAACAGAGGACTGTAAAATAATGAGTAGTGTGGAGAAGGTGAACATAAAACTGAATATAGAATGGCTGTTCACCCTTTCTTCCAATACAAGAACCATGGAATCATTTGATGTCTGTCCTGGGTTCAGCTGTAGCAGTTGTTTTTCTCCTTAGTAGCTCGTGCAGCGCTGTGTTTTCAACTTTAGCCTGAGAACAACATTGATAACACACTGATGTTTTCAGTTCTAACAGGCAGCAGAGTTAGTGGAAATTTCTGCCACAAAACATTGTGGCTAGTAGAACTTCATGTGTATTCAGTGACTGCATCTTAACAGATCTTTGTTCCATGGATTTGCTTGAAGATACATCTTTTTCAGCAAACTGAACTGGTTCATGCCAAGGACTTACTAAACCCTGTAAAAATGATAAAATTATCCTTATGTGTATCTCCTTGCATACTGTCTTCCTAGATGACACAATTGGCCATTCATGGAGACAATATGTTTTGCTAGACAGATCTGTAATCTGACACAGTATCACTTTTTCATATGATTGTTGTCTGAATCCCTAGCTGAGTGATGTTTTTGTCATTATTGTCTGTCAGCTTATGTAGTCTAGTAGTTAAGAGTTTTGTAGGGAGTTAGTGTCCTCAGATATATATATATATATATAAAATATATAAATACATATATATTTTTTTTTTCTTTCCTCGAACCTGTAACATACAACTGAATGACACTGATCCTTTGTATTTTAGGATCATCCCAGCTGTAGCAAAAGCATTAGTGGAGAGACTTGCTGTACCATTTTTTTTTTTTTTTAAAGAATGGTGAGCTTGCCCTTCATTTAAACATTAAAAGCCAGGTAACAACCATTCATATTTATCAAGTTATTTTTATATTTATTTATAAGAAATATTTTGATTTGGGAACAGCTTTTAACTCTTCAGAAATACAGCCTATGGTGTGATGCTCTGCTCCACATGTGGAGATAAAAGGCATTAGGACACTGCACCATCATAAGAGCTTTCAGCCTTCTGGGGGAGAGCAGTGCTTGGCAAATATAACACACTAAAAGGGAAACCAATCTGAAATCTAGGATGTCATGAGAGCTGTGGATCTTGGTAAAGAAACTCTTTTGATTTAGGAGCTCCTGCCTTCTTTTTAACAGTGTTGAACAGTAGTAGAGCTTGTGATTAGTCTGAGGCTGTGTATTTTCCTGTAGCACTTGAAAAGTACCATATTTAATGACTATGTAAGCTTTAACAAAAAAAAAAAAAAAAAATCTCCTGTCTGGGTAGAGATTCCCCTCTGTAGTTCATAACTTACATTTATATTGAGCTGACTCAGTGGCACTCCAGTTCTCCCAACTGAATAAAAGAGAGGGAGGAACCCCACATAAATCACATATTAAGTAATTAGTTCTCTTGTTCTTTGATTTTAGGGGTCTAACAATGACAATATTTGTATGGCAATGTGTTTACACTTAGCTTCTAACTGCTGTAGCTGAAACATCCTCAGGGTGGTGAAATACTAGAATAGGTTGCCCAGAGAGGTGGTAGATGCCCCATCCCTGGAAACATTCAAGGTTGGATGGGGCTCTGAGCAACCTGATCAAGTTGAAGATGTCTCTGCTTATTGCAGATGGATTGGACTAGATGACCTTTAAAGTCCCCTTCCAACCCAAACAATTCTATGATTCTTTGCTGTCTGAGTCTAGAATGTCAAACTGCTGTTATGAGGAATTAAATAATATTATATATTGAACGCTGTTATAGTCAGAGAAATCTGCTTACCATTTATTAAAAAGCCTCATCATACACCTGCCTTAGGATGCTTTTAATATCATTGCTACTACTAATCAATAAGAATCATACTAAAGATACATTACTAATAAAGTGGCAATGGGTAAAAGCAGTAAGAGATCATCAGAATCATCTTGCATAAACAGCTTGTTTTGTACTGTAAATTTTCACTCACCAAACAACATTCTTATTCCTAAATGCTATTTAAGTGAATGTAAAAAAGAAATTGTAAATAATACCCATTGTGTAAAAAATGTCCAGAATATACAGGAAATAATGAACTATTGAGGGAGTCTCTTGTTGGGTTATGAAACCAGAATACACTTTTTTAATGGCACACAGTTGTTGTTTAAAAGGCATTAACCAATTTATCTTCCTAGAGGAGGAAGATATGCTGCAAGCTGTGATGAACTGATAGTGTCACGAAAAAATTATTTTACTTCGGCACTTCAGTGGGACTTAATATCTGCTTGAACATTCATGTCTTATAGATACTGAAAATCTAGAATAAAACATAATGAGAGTAACATTGGAATAGTTGAAGACTGGAAAGATGTGGAATACATAAACTATTCACCATTTTTTTAACACAACTGAGGAAAATATAACATCTTAATCACTTATTTAGGCAACTAGAGGACTAAACATCAATGATTCTTGTACACAATAAAACTTAAATTCCTGGAGTATGTGCCCTCTCATATAACCTCTTTTGGCATTTATCTACCCTCTACTTTGGAAACATATAGTTGTGGTTTAAGCCCAGAGAGTAACTCAGTAACATGCAGCCTCTCGCTCGCTTCCCCCCTATCTCCCCCTAACTCCTGGAGGGACGGGGAGGAGAATCGAAAGAATGTAACTCCCACGGGCTGAGATAAGAACAGTCCAGTAACTAAGGTATAACACAAAACCACTACTGCTATCACCAATAATAATAATGATAAGGGAAGTAACAAGGGAAGAGAATACAACTGCTCACCACCCACCAATTGATACCCAGCCCTAATGAGCAGTGATCTAACCCTTCTGGGTTACTGCCTCCAGTTTATGTAGTGGGCATGACATGCTGTGGTATGGAATACCTCCTTGGTTAGTTTGGGTCAGGTGTCCTGTCTGTGCTTCCTCCCAGCTTCCCCTCCTCACTTGGCAAAGCATGAGACTCAGAAAGTCCTTGTTCAGAGTAAATATGACTGAGCAACAACTAAAAACATCGGTGTTATCAGCGCTGTTCTCAGGCTGAAAGTCAAAACCACAGCACTGCACCAGCTACTAAGAAGGAGAAAAAAATGGCCGCTACTGCTGAATCCAGGACACATATCATTCAAACTACTTTTATCACAGTCATTTCTACTATGCTATCAAGTGCTGTGTTTGTAAAAAACAAATATTAGTGTTGGTTTTATTTATTTTTATAACATGAGATATGAACTTGCAGTGTTTCCAAAAGCTAGTTTACTATTATCTGAAATGAGTAATTGTCTCCTTTTCTGGAAAATATGTATTAATCTGGCAGAGGGAGTAAATCTCTGCCTTTTGGGTTGTAGTCTGCTCCCACAGTATCGTATTCTTCCCAGTAGTAACTCATCCTACAGTGCTTGATGCATGTCTCAGGAGCTTAGAATAATGAAGTAAATGCACATAAGAGGTTTCACACAAAGTCACTTAGAATGCCTAGGTGTATCTATGCTTGTATAGATGTTATTGTCTCAGGTTGTTTGGGTGGGTAGGAGTTGTAAAGCTGTCTACTTAGTCTCTTTTGAATTGTCTGTTTTAGTTTTTCTGTCTTTATCTTATTAATATTTGTCTTTGCCTGGGTTGGGCTCCCAAAACCTGAGAAACCTTGCTTGCCAACTCAATATTAGTTTTCTTTTCTGCTTATGAGAAATTATTCCTAAATTACATGATATTGTGAATGATATTGTTGAACAGCCAGCATGATGTAAAGGCTATGGACAGTCTTGCTGTATTGTTCTCACCTTGATACGAGATGGACAGGTTGCCAGAAATGTTCATGACCTTGAGACATGGTTATTCCCAGCCATCCTCTGATGTGCACTAGCTCTACAGTTGTGGGACAGCTTGCAACTGTCATCTCTGGCTCTAGAAAATGCATTGCTGGATTCTGTGAATGTAGATTAGTGGGTGAGAATTCTTGGGATGCAGTTGAAATGGAGTGGATGTTTTGGGGTGGGAGCTTTGGGTCGGAGGGGTTGAAATTTAATGCAGCGAGAGAGCTGAGCAGACACCAACACGAGCAAGTAGCTAGCAGAGATGGAGATGGCAAATATTTAACTGTCTTTCAGAGGTAAGCATTCAGATGGATTTAATAAAAGGCTGCAAGAATCTATATTTCAATGACATGAGGAATAGGGGCTATAATTTGAAAGTACAAGAGCTGAATGAGGCTTAAAAGAACAAAGCTTTATGAACGTATGCGAAGGAAATCTCTTCTGTTTGTGATTCTGAGCTTAATTCTATTGGGTTTTATGAGAGGGTTTTTTAGACAAGCAAACCAGCCCTCCAAGTAGTTTCCTCATCCATGTTTAACAGGCAAATCCCATGCACTTAGGTGAAAAGAGTGTGCTTGTTCTTCTAGAGTTGCTGAAAATACCACACTATGTTTGCAGAATCATGAATTTTACAGATGATCTTTACTTTCCTAGACTTGCTGCTTGCTATTTTGATGCTCTTCATCAAGTCTTCCTGGGCTTAAATTTTCATCCCTACCATCCACTTTCCTCTTAAGCATTTATTTTTGCATGCTGCTTCAGGTAGATTCTTCTTGCAGCCATAACACCTGTGGGCTTTGATGTGATGCTTCGACTCTGACATATAGCATTGTAGATTTGTGAAATCTAACACCTAAGTTATAGCATATTTTCTTTATTTTTTTTAATGACAAATATTTTTGATAATAATACTTTGCCTTACTTTCACTCTGGCTAAAACTTCTATTTAATGGAATGTTTTATTGATTGCATTTTATTCCTGCTTTCAGTAGCTGTGGCCAAACCTTTCAGTTCAGGTGCTATGTTAATGCAATTAATGTGCTTTTAACCTCACAATCAAGTAATTAATAGTTGAACCTGACAGCGATTCTCAGGGTAGGTATTACATTTGCCTTTTACTGCCCTTTGCTAATGGCACTTCTGCTGGCAAGACTGATTATGTCCCAGAGAAACAAAATTTTCAAATACATATTTGTGAGATCTTTTGTCAAATCAAATTTTTTGTAGTACAGACATGATGGACATTAATTAATTCTACTCTAGCTTGTGTTTGGAACAACTCCTGATAACAAACTATATATCTATATCAATCTATATATATCTATAGATTGATGCTGTGGGCAAACAGTTTCTGGAATGGAATACAGTGTTCCTATACTATCACAAAAAAAACCCCAACCTAAAATTAAAAGTGGAAATGTAAAAGTCATAAAAAAAACAACCAACAACCAAAAGTCATAAAAAACCCAACCAACCAAGTCAAAAACAAACCAGCTCTTCAAAATAAAAATTTACCATAATTTGCTGAAATTTCAAATCTAACTGATGTCAAATCTGTATTTTGCAAATATAAGTACAGAATAAAACATCACTTGATATCTAAATCACTCCTTGGATTTTTTTGTTCAAGCAATTGAATAGCTGTCATGGGTTCAGCAGTAGCAGTAATTTTTTTTCTCCTTGGTAGCTGGTGCAGCACTGTGGTTTTGACTTTCTGCCGGGGAACAGCACTGATAACACCAGTGTTTTCAGTTACTGCTTGGTAATGCTTTGGTCTGACCAAGGACTTTCTGAGTCTCATGCTCTGCCAGGGAGGAGGGGAAGCCAGGAGGAAGCAGAGACAGGACACCTGAGCCAAAGTGACCAAAGAGGTATTCCATGCCACAGCATGTCATACCCAGGATGTAAAATAGAGAGCAGAGACCCGGAAGGGTGGGGGTGCTCTGCATGGTCGGGCTGGGTTTTGGGTGGTGAGTGATTGTATTCTTTTCCCTTGTATTTTTCTTGTCATTATTATTATAGGTGGTAGCAGTAGTGGTTTGTGTTATACCTTAGTTACTAAACTGTTCTTATCTCAACCTGTGGGAGTTGCATTCTTTCGATTCTCCTCCTCATCCCTCTAGGAGCTGGGGGAAGAAAGAGGGAGAGTGAGTGAGTGAACTGTGTGAGGGGCTTAAACCATGACAATAGCTGAGCAAGCCTGTAACATATTTTATTTGAAGGACTCTCTAATTCTAGCAGCAGTGATTACCTGTCGTGGTTTAAGTCCAGTCAGCCACGCAGTTTTGCTCGGCCATGGGACTCCGTTCAGCCTCGGGGCCCGGCTTCTCTGCCGTCTCCTCCTGCCGCTCGGTAGCCTCCCCCTCCCGCGGCTCGGCAGCCGTCGGGCTGGGCTCGGTGGGGGGGCTCGGCTCCTGCTCCGCGGGTCCGCTCCCCCGGGCCGTTTCGGCAGCCCGCGGCTCCCGAGGCAGCCCCCCCTCGGCTCTCCACAGCCTCGCCAGGACGGTGAAGAGCAGCCGAACTGCCAGGTACACATTCGCCCCCCACGGCTTCTCGAGCCCGCCCGTATCACAAGCCATTCCAATAAAGTACAATAAAACAAGAACCTTAAACCAAAACCCATATCTGAAACATGCTAAGATAAGAAATACCGGCTGTAAGTAAGGTACAACAGGCTGAAACCATGAACGCAGGAGAACCAAAAGCAACAACTTTAAGAGCCAATAAATCAGCATTGTGACGAGTGGCTATTAATCCTGTCGTTATCTCAACCCTTCGAGCCCCACGTTGGGCGCCAAAAAAGAACTGTCGTGGTTTAAGTCCAGTCAGCCACGCAGTTTTGCTCACCCACTCCCCCCTCTATCTTGCCCCCCACTCCCGGAGGGATGGGAAGGAGAACCGAAAAGAATGCAACTCCCACAGGTTGAGATAAGAACAGTTTAGTAACTAAAGTATAACACAAATCACTACTGCTACCACCAATAATAATAATGACAAGGCAAATACAAGGAAAGAATACAATTTCTCACCACCTAAAACCAAGCCCGACCACGCAGTGCACCCCCCACCCTTCTGGGTCTCTCCTCTCCGTCCTCCATCTTGGGCATGACGTGCTGTGGTATGGAATAACCTCTTTGGTCAGTTTGGGTCAGGTGTCCTGTCTCTGCTTCCTCCCGGCTCCCCTCCTCCCTGGCAGAGCATGAAACTCAGAAAGTCCTTGGCCAGACCAAAACATCACTAAGCAGTAACCGAAACACTGGTGTTATCAGCGCTGTTCCCAGGCCCAAAATCAAAAACACAGTGCTGCACCAGCTACCAAGGAGGAGAAAAATGACTGCTGCTGCTGAACCCCTGACATTACCTACAATAAAGGATAAAGGACAGCACATGTGAAACTCCTGCTGATTAGAGTCCTTGCTGATTGCAGTTGCCCCTCATTTGCTAAAGCCATACAAGGCACAATCAACAAGCAATTTCTAGCCTGGAGCATAAGATCTTTGAACTCAATCATTCAGAACGGAGAACTGAGTTCAAATATGTTTAGAATGCATTTATTTAAATCTTTTGTTGCCTTTGAAGATCCATGAATTTAAAACTATGCAGTTATGTTGCTTCTGAAGGATCCAGAAACAGCTTGCTTGAGTGTCCAGCTGATATATCCATATTTCTTGTTTGTTTTGGATCAGCAGTTTGGTTATACATTTGTGAATTATATTTGCAGTACACTGCCTGCATATCTGTTCTCTAGCATGAGCAATACTGCATTCTATATACGGTCTTACATTATTGCACTTCATTAGCCTGCTAGTTCAAAAAAATAGACCTGCAAGCAGACTAAGTAGAGCAGAAATATACATATATTGCCCCATGTCTAATGAAAAGTTTTATTATGAAGCTGAGGGAAGACAGACTTTGACTTTAAACCTCTGTAAATTTTGAAAATAGCTATTAATCTAAGGTGTAAAAATTCAGAATGCCAGATTACAGCCAATCCTTAGTTACTCCTTATTAATTAGGTATCTCAACTTTCATAGCCCTATATTATTTTGTACCAAACAACACCATATTGAAAAATAAATAAATAGACTTGGGGAAATTTGAGTTAGAGATTAAAATCGTTCTGGAAAGTGGATGTATAAATTGTTGGTCTATAGGTATTATTAACGAACTAGCATGGGAAAAAAGGTATATGTAATTTCATGTTAGTATGAAGCCACATTAAAAAAAAAATCTACTAATTCACAATTGTTCAATTTATATGAAAAAAACCCCAAAAGTCACTGAAATTTTGAAACAGTTGCCTGAGTTTCTACATGTGCTTCTGGTTTCTTTTCTTCTTGGGTAAATACCTCAATGCAAGGAAAATTAAAGGTGCATTTTGGAGATTAGGCTTCAGCCAAGGAAAATGTTTTTTAAAGAAGCATCTTGCATGTTAAAGAAGCTTTTCAGTGGGGGCAATGTACAGACTTCAATGTAGGAAAAGCTAAAATGAAATGAATATTCAAGGTATCAAATAAATTTAGAAAACTGTTCAATACACCTGTGAAAAAAGGCATGCAAATAGTTTGCGCTCACCCAGATTAAATACTTAATTCTTCTACCTATATTGCCACCTTTCTGAAAAACAGAATAAATTACTGCTAGTTTATTTCTCAGTAAACCTGTTGCCATATGTAAAAGACAAAGTGTCACACTTCATTGTTTCCATGGCATAAGCAGCATTTCAACTAAGCTGTCACTGTGCATTTGAACAGGCCTTTCCACAGGTCTGAATCATTACAGATTTGAACTGAATTATAAAGAAACTGAGGCTAGAAAACCTGTTCTTCCTGAAAGCGGTCACTAATGATAGGCTAATAATTTAATACAGTTATTTAAATCTAATTTACATGGTATCTTTATATGTATGGCAACTTAATTCTGCCTTTTTTTTTTTTTTTGCTGTAGAGTGATGTGTTTCTACCTATGTGTGTCATTTCTAAACAAATTCCAGCTACTTACTGGGTACTGAAAACTATAATTTGTAAGCAAGTTTTACCCATAGTATTAATGGAAAGAACATTGCGTGGAATCTTCATTTTATTATTATTGGGGGCAAACAGCTATAAGAAAGAGGCCTCATAAAAGACAAATGATCTTTTATGAGAGCTATTTCTTTCAAAATGCAGTTAACTGTAAATTAAACCACAATAACAACCAAACCAGTATTCTGTAATATCAAGATAAATATTTATATCCTTTTTAAACAGGAAATAAAGGGTAACTGGTAAAAAAAATAAGAATAAAACCCCCACACTGGAATGTAAATATAAAACTAATTGTGAATATGCAAGTGTACTATGTCAGAAAGCTCTTGTTGTGGTAACAATATAAAGGTCTTACCTCATGTGCACATATCTCACAGATTCACATTCAGATACATACTTACAGAGGAAAACCAGCAAAGAAGAGGGTTTAAGGACAAACTTTAATTCATTTTATTCTGGTTTTATGATGAGAAGGAAGAAAAGGGGAGTGTGCCAAAAGCCTTTCAGTCTAAATATTTTGAATCAGTGTCTCCATATGCCTTTCTTTTTTAATATGGTGAGAAATATCATACTAACTTCAACTGTTTTACTGTAGGATGAATTTTGTACATGTAAGTGTATTCTGTGTCAGGTGAATAATTTTTAATGGGTAAGTTTTATCTTTAGAGATCTTTTCAACATACCTCCAGAAGACCAAGAAATTATTTTTATTGATAGGTATATAATGGTTTAAGGAAAATAATTTCTAGTGCAGGGAGAAAATTTTATTTATCTATATCAGAAGGTGGCAACTTCTGTAATTTGGTTTTTGTTAGCTATTTGACCAGTCATTGTCAAGTATCAATGTCTTAGCTCTCTGAAATGTGTAGCAAAACAAAACAAAATTTACTCTTTCTATCTGCCTGAAGTGGATGCAGGTCTGTGTACCTGAAACTGGCTAATACGACTTTGTGTGCATTTGTTTTGTATCATCTTCAGAAAGGCTGCTGAAATAACAGCTTATTATTTCTGTAGTAAAAAAGTTGGTGAGGTTCACCTGCAGGAAATCATTGAGGACTATGCAAGAGTATTTAGGAATGCTGGATTTGTATGTTAGTCTTGGTTTCAGCTATAATCGTTATTTATCTTCCTAGTAGCTGGTGCAGTGCTGTGTTCTGGCTTTAATCTGAGAACAATGTTGATAACCCACAGATGTTTTAGTTGTTGCTAAGTAGCACGTACCCCAATCAAGGACTTTTCAGTCTCTCATGCTCTGCCAGTGAGGAGGGGCACAAAAAGCTGGGAGGGAGCAGAGACGGAACACCTGACCCAAACTTGCTAAAGGGGTATTCCATACACATACAAGCATGTGATGCTTGGTATGGAAATTAGGGGGAGTTAGCCATAAGGGCCAGATCACTCCTCGGGTTGGGCTGGATATCGGTCGGTGCATGGTGAGCAACTGTATTGTGCATCGCTTGTGTTTTCTGAGCTGCCATTTCTTCTCTTGTTGTTTCCTATTATTATTATTGGTATTCTTTCTATTATAACTATATTTTATTTTATTTTAGTTATTAAATTGTTCTTATCTCAACCAGTGGAGTTTACATTCTTTCGATTTTCCTCCCCATCCCGCCCTGAGGCGGGGAAAGGGAGAGGTGAGTTAACGGTTGTGCGGTGCTGAGTTACCGGTTGGGTGTAAACCTCGACAGTCCTCAACAAGGAATGGTGGGGAAGCCTAACCTCTTTTAAATTGTCCTTTCAGAATATAACCAATCTCATCTTAAGGAAGGCTACAAAGGTTGCTTGTAATAACCAACCCGGAAGGGACATATATTCACCGCATAGAAAACTCAAATCAGGTGAAGTTGAATCCAACCCAGTAAATGAGATTCAGCTGGCATAATGTAGGTTCTTTGAGACATATTGTCTCCTGCCGCAGTTACAAAAGTGCTTGCAACTTTAGCGAGTTTTTTGTCAGCCTCTACAGGTTGCACCCTAAAAGAGCCTCAGGCAGTCTGAAAGGGCAGTAGATGCCTGTTTTCAGGCAACTGAGTCTTGCTTTGTGTCTCCCCTAAGCTCCTCTTTGTAATTCAGTGTTAAAGTATTAACTGTGAGTGGAAATAACCTTAAATGGTGAGCCCGAGATAAAAACAGACCAAACAGCAGCAACAAAAGCCTTTGAAACCAGGGCAGCATAACCTAAGCCTTTGGCTCAGAATTGTCATTGAGGCTTTACTAGTGGAAGATGTGAGCCTTTTTAAAGACTAGAAAAAGCTAAATGAACACTTTAAAGATAAAAATGGTCACATTGAGTATCTGTACTAAACTTAAGGTACTGCATGACACAAAAGTGTGAAGACTCTTGTTTTTGAAGTCACTGCAGTTTCTGAATGATGACAGACTACCAGCCATTGAAAAGGCTTGGGTACTCAAAAGGCTGGTGGTTTATGGTCTTAAATACTACCCAAAACTTACACTGTAAACTTGGTACAGTAATGAGGCTTTGATCGCTTCTGTTCCTAAACTGAAATCAAACAGTATAGCCTCAAAAAATCTGTTGGTTTATTCAAATATAAAAATTATTTCCATTTTTTTTCATATTTTAAAAAAAGAGCTTCAACACAGCAAGACTCATACTAATATGAAGACCTAAATGAGGGGAAGAAAAAAGGTCAGTCATGCTGCTGTTTGATAGAGAAGAAATGTGCCAGGGGTCTAGAAGCTGGTAAAAATGTAGCTGTGTTTTGACACCAATAAACTATTAAACATAATTGCCACTGAACTTTCTGTTTGATAAATTTTAATAACATATTTCAATCCTATTATGTCTCTAAAGGCAAGTTTAATTTGAATTTTTATCTGTCAGCTGAGCTTGGGAAATACTAAATTTTTAGACAAACTACCACTTTTTGTCAGCAAATACATCTCTCCAGTAAATATGAAATAAAGAGAATCCAAATAAGTTTCAAAGATATTCTCTCTCAGCGTACAAACCACCTATTAAGCAAACCTACCTATTACATGAAGTTGCCTACTGCAAATATCACAACTTCACATCATCAGAAAAAAGTAAAATTTCCTAGCTCCAGAAAAAAGGCCTATTTTTTCCTGCAATGTTATTGGATTTTAAGGCACTTTATCAGGCAGTAAACTATAGCCACTGATTGCTACACTGAAATGTTTTACTTGTTTTATTTCCCTAAATCATACCTGTGCAAGAAGTGAAAATTGGCAGTAAATACTTTATAACTAGCATCAAATAAGGCACTCTAGTTCTTTTATGTGAAGAAGCATTGAATAAGAAATATGTAGCCACCATTTGCATGCCACATATGTTTTTGCAGAACTCTATTTTACTCCAGGCTGTCTCTTTTCCAGTCTGAGTTATCTCTTCTCATTCAGTCCTATATGAAATTCATTATATACTTTGTTGCTTTTCTCTTTACCTTTTCCAGGCATCTTATAACACTTTTGAAATCAGCAGGACTTGATTCAAGCTTCAGATATATATGTATGCTAAGTACACAAACTCCCCTTTTAACCAATGGCAGGTAACAGACAAAAATGGGAGAGCTGTACAGATAAGCTCAAAAGGACTGTTAAAATTGAAAGTCTATTTGTGTTTTAGAGTCACCTGTGTAGTTAAGATGTGAGACCTGGGAAAAATTTATTTTCTGTACCAGAGGCCAGGAGGGGTAGCCTAAAGCATTGTCAGTAGCCCATATGTAGACATACCCATTGAGTCCTAGGTGATTGCTCAGGTGAACTGAACTTTTCTCCAAGATGCATTGATTACAATGCTTTTAGGCATCAGTGGTTAAAACTATGTGTAATGTACAAGGTATTGGCATGAAAGTAGAGCTTTCACATTATATGCTGTTGTAGAATTTATCTTCCAGATTGTTATTTTAAGCCTCGTTTCCTCCCTGTTTTGTTGCTGATGTTAAGACTGTTTGCCTAATGGAAATATTTGGGATGATTCTGTCAATATCCTGCCTCCTTGCTGAGTATGTTTCCATGCTCAAATACCTGAAAGCAGAGGTTGCAGAATTAAGTTTTGTGAAAAAGATGACTAGATAGCTTGTTCATATGCCTAAATCAGAATGGCCTTCAGTGGTTTTGTTAGACACTGTCAAATAACAGTTGTAAGATATAGATTCCTTGAGGAAATATTTTACCTATGATTCATTGACCATCATTTTCCTTACAAAAATATTGTCTTCTCCATGGAAATGCTTTTTAAAAAAAGAAAAAGCCTCATCATAGGGGTAAACCTGTCATACTGGATGAAAACTTAATTTCTTATTAAACCATGTAAATTAGAAGGGAAACATGGTATGTTTTTACTGTCTGATCATCTGTTGTTACAAATATGAGTCTTCTCATGAACAAAGTAATTTACAGCATTTTAGGTTTTTTTAGGTATATCCTTGTATAATAAAAAAGTTAATAATGTGGTCATAATAGGTAAGAGTATTCTGGTTAAAGATGTATCTGTCTGGAAGAGTTTGACAACATACTTGAAAAATACATAGAAGAGTGAATAAAAAGGAGAAGTTGCTTTATGTAAGGTAGCAGTTAACATTAGATCTGTGTATATATTTCAGATAAGGTAGGATGCATAATTTCCTGCCAAAATAACTTTTCAATTTTTCCCAAGAGGCTTCTAATTCGCTAATTAAAACTTCATCATCAAATTAATGAACAACTTTTTTAGAGCATAATTATCATGTTATCTAGTGATTTATTAACATTTAGACTTTTAATAAAACAAAATATCTGCATATAATTGATGATCAATCTAAACCCAAACTCTGGAAAATATCTAGTGCTGAAATCTCGGATATTGATGGAAACAAAATGAAAGGATATACTGTAGAAGTATCACTTGCACATCTAGATCATATTTGTGTCATTAGGTATGTAAACACCTTCCCTCTAATGGAAAAGTTAATTGAGTAATTATTAAGAAAACCAAATGGCAGTCAAATGTTCTGCAAATGAGAGAGGAGTGTAAAGAATTTAGTATCTTTGTGCTTCAGGTCAAATGTTTTTGACTTCTGATTCGGAGCTACACTTTCCCGCTGTCCCTCCAATAATATTTCTGCAGGCTGTGAATTAAACATTACTGGTTTATCACTGGAGAAGTGAATCAGTGTCTCAAATGTGTATCATATTGAAACAGTCCCTCTTGTTCCTCATTAAACATTTTTGCTTGTTTACTTCAAGATCCCACTAGAATCTGCTCTCCACATGAATCTGCCATAAATTCTCAGTTTTTGAAACACTCAATTTTAATATGCATTAACATGCTTTTATTGATATTTATCATATTAATTGAACGACTTTAGAAATTAATTTGTGGCAAAATTTGAGCATCTTTGTGTGATATTTAGAAGAGAAATAGAATGCAAAATCTTTCAGAGAGCTTTAAACTTAGATTTCTTGTTATTTATGGAGTTGATGTAATACATTTCATTAATTTCTTTGTGGATCAATGTTTTAATTTCTTCTGCTAAAGTTTTGTTTTTATACAACATACTGAGATGCATAATTTATCCTAGGTCACATTACAATTTGTAGTATGTTTCACTACTGTTGTACCTTACGAAATGGGTGAGCTAAAGGAATCTGAACCAATGTATTTTTACACCATTAAAAATAAATCTGCACAGTCAGGCAGCAGATACACCTAGTGTCTCTGCTTTGCTTTCAAAGAAGCTTTCTTTGGTTTTGTTTAATTTTCTCTTTTATCCACATTAGCATTGAACAGTCTCACTACAAATCTCTCTCTTTCTTGCTCCTTGGAGTTTTTATCAGCAGCATCTAATACTCGTTTGCTCATACTTTTTGTTTGTTTCTGTACTCATGGTACATAACTTTTTTTTTTAATTTATTTGTTTATACTTTTTTCCTTCCCATGGCTGAAGACTCAAAAAGAGAATCATTGAGAGAACACAGAAATACCATCTTTATGCAATCCAAGCAGCCGGTATACTAGGGAAAGTAATAGTGATGTTTTTTCCAAATAATAACCCATGATAGTTTTCTGAAAGCTGCTTCTAAGTATCTAAACCATAATCCCATAGCAGCACATACTGAATTTTAACCAGGGTAGTAATACTTTCAGTAAAAGTGATCTTGGTGAAATTGTCACTAAGATGAAAAGATAATAACTTAGTTTCTAAGCAACTATTAATTCAAACATTTTTGGAAACCGAACATTTGAGTACTGAAGTGAAACATCCTTAAATTTGACAGAGAATATGCTTGTCACATTTAAAACTTTTCCATCAGTCTAAGTTTGAAGTTTGTTTTTTAGTTCTTTTATGACTATTGTAACTTTTCCTGTTATTTCACAGCATTCCTACAGCAGTGATTTCAAACTGTTTAGTTGTAGTACTGTTGGGAAGCATTTTGAAAGAATGTTTAAATGCTCCAAGCAGTGCTGAAAAAAAATCTGTTTTAACAGCTTTAAGGACAAAATGGAAGCAATAAGCTGTTCCAGTTAATGCACTGTAACGTGGAAACATTAGGAAGTAGTAATGAATTACTACAAAATAATGTGAAACATGATGTAGCAAACTGAAATTTGAAAATATTTTCCTGAAATATAAAAATAACAGAAAAATTTCATTTTTTCTCATTTTACAGTGCCATACGGAGGACAAGAAATCTTTATTTTGTATCTCATATATACAATCCTTAGAAAGCAAACCCTACACTGGTCTAGTTACTGCTAAGCAAATGGATTCACCAGCTCTTGCCGATGCTTATTCCGGGATCATGGAAGAGTACTTGTAGAGTTCTACTTTTTTTTTTTTTTTTTTTTTAAATTAAGAAACAATTTTGTATTGATTCTTTGGATGTTACTTTGCCTATGAACAAGAAAAATACCACAATTATCCTTTTTGTCTGAAATGTCTCTGGCAAGAAGTATTTCACTAAATAATAGCAGTATGAGTCCTTTAAATAGGCAGTTGTAGCACCTGTTTTGTTTCTTTTTTTATAAATTCATTTGCAGGATCCAAGTTTAAGTCTTTTGTGATTGTAAATAAACTTTTATTGACTTTTTAAAATGCTCAAAGTCATGAGAGTGAATACTCTTACTGTTTATTTTGAGAGTAATTGATCTTTTATGATGTGTGCTGTAATTTTAAGCTTTTCTGGGTAATTTCAGTACAGTTTGTTTCCTTGTATTTTTAGAAAGAGGAAATGGATGCTACTTGTTTTGAAGATTTATGCCTATATTGGCATTGTGTGACAATCTGTTTTTTCTTTTTTCTTTAGGAAAAAATACAATTCATATTATTATAGAATCATAGAATAGTTAGAGTTGGAAAAGACGTTATAATCATCTAGTTCCAAACCCCCTGCCATGGGCATGGACACCTCCCACTAAACCATGTCACCCAAGGCTTTGTCCACCCTGGCCTTGAACACTGCCAGAGATAGAGCATTCAGAACTTGCTTGGGCAGCCCATTCCAGTGCCTCACTACCCTTACAGTAAAGAACTTCCTCCTTATGTCCAACCTGAACTTCACCTGTTTGAGTTTTAACCTGTTACCCCTTGTCCTATCACCACAGTCCCTAATATATATATTTTATGTCCCTAATATATATATATATATTATGCAATGCTCATTTGCTAGTTCCTGCAGGGCTTGCTTTGTTGCTTTTAAATTAGCTGCTGGGTCTTAAAAGGGTGAGTCAAATTATCTGGATAACTGGGAGTTGACTCTGAATGTCTTTCCGGCTAGCACATGCAAATAATTGATGCTGAAGATGCACTAGGAATCATTTGACCAGAAAGAGCGAGAAGAAAGTGACCTGACCATGTAACAGCAGTTTGGTAAGGTGCACTACTATTGTAGATGGTTTAAGTAAGAAAGCAAGTTGGAAGCTAAAGGCTGGGACTGTAGACTACTCAGAAGAAAACCTGAGCCCTGACCCTGACTTCCTCTTCTGTTTAAGCATTTTCTACAAGAAAGAAGTTGGATAAGAAGCGTATGATCTAGAAATTGTGGACTGGATCCTATTTCATACCTATCAGACCTATATAGGAGTATATGATAACTTCAAGCTTCCTCTGGTTTTCTGGGTCTTGCAGACTTAACATTGCTGTCTTATGTGGTAGCCTATCCAATCAAAATTGATAATTGTGTTACATGTCAGTATACTGCCTGCTGGTTAGGGCATTGGTCTGAACAGTGAAAGAGCATGGCTTCAGTTTATAATGGAATCTGTTTCCTGCTTTATAGGCTGGCTCTTTAACATGTTGTTTATTTGAAAAAAAAATAATAATTATAGAATCACAAGCAGTATATTTCATTGAATGTGTCTTTCAATGTGAGCTGTGCTTTGAATTTCTACTGAATAAGAGCCTACTGACTTCTGTGAAATTTAGGTGCTTTTCTGTTTCATCTTTGTATGTCAAGGGATACTACCATGAGTTTCTAGATTGCAATATTTGTATGTTGAAGGATCCTAGCATGAGTTTCTTATACTGCAATATTTCTCTACATGCTTGGATGCCTAGAGTTCCTAGGAAACTTTTCAGCCTTCCACAGAATTGTCAAGTGATTCCTGGTAACTGCTGAACCACAGGCTCTGGAAATTTCTTTGGAGAAGTTAAGTGTGCAAACTTTCTAAGCCCTGCTTCAAAAATGATAATGGAAAGCTTTGAGTCCTACATTCTTTCTTGACTATTGTTTACCTTATTAAAACAAAACTGCTCCTCCTTCCTCAATGAATATGAAAAAAAAAGCTGCTTTTGCTTCAGCTTTTGCATATGGAAGTATTAGTATTAAATAGCACGCTATTGTAGTAGTGACATTCAAAATACATTGACTTTTTTAATGTCTACTTCTCACAAGTTAATCACTTTTATTTGAAAAACAACTGAAAACCTGGATAAAATTTCCTTCACTGTGTACAGTTTGGCATCTCAAATGTGATTCCAGGCACAAACCAATGTTTGAGAAGATGGGTGAATAACATTTGGTGACCTAATGCAATATTGTTAACATTTATCTATGGTTAGTACTAGGAGGTTAGGGAACTGTTATTCTTAGTGTTCTAATATATATTTAAGACTCTTTCTGGAATAAAAAAAATGGTCTATGATTTATGTATCTTCAAACCTATAAGCAAGAATGTTTGAAGATTGTAGCTGCTCTGTAAGTAGCCTATAAATGGACAGAAGACTATTGCATTAATCCTTGTGAATGGGTTTAGGCAAAACCTGATTGTAATGTTTTAAAAGTTACTGTATCATTAAAAAATGGTGCTCATGCCACAATGTGACTGATATTACTCTTCATAATGTATTAATAAAAGCCTCCTTCATAGCTGTCAGTAAACTTGTGCAGATTGGTGCATGACAATGATAATATAGCTATAATGTAAAAAAATTATAGCTATTAATAACAGTGTATGTGTGAGATCTTTACCAAGTTGGTTTGATATTAGAAAAAAAAAAGAAACTTCATTTTACATCTTTGTATGAGGAAATCACATTTAAAATTGAAATTATTAATGATATTGTTTCCATAACTTTGTTAACATCAACGATACTATATTAGAATGAGTTCGTATTTAAATTTTTCTCTCCTAAATTCACATTTGAAAACCATGGAAGTTTTAGTTCTGTCTATATAGTTCATATACTTGCAGTGATATTAAAAAACTATTATTATAGCTTCAGTAACTTAAAGTAGTCTGTAAGCTTCATTTCATCTGATTTGTCAGGTTATGGTCTGAGATAATGTGGCCTTCTGTTAAGTATTTAAAGGTTTAATTTTTCAGAGGGCTGCGATTGTAAAATAGCCTGTAGCTACTGTAATTAAATAGCATTCATTTCTACTGAGACAAACTTGGAACTGTACTGGAAACATAGGAGAAATTATTTAATTTAGTAGCAGCCAAGTCTGCTAGTTTGCTTGTTTGTATTTCTACTCAGGAACTTTTGAAGCTTGTTTGAATCTATATTATTTCAAGTATGCAACAGTAGTTCAGGTTTTATGGCATGCCTCTGTTTCAGAAGTACTCCATACGTAAAATGAGAGATTTGTAACTAACTTGTTCCGGGACTTGTGTTCGTCTAGTGGTTTTGTGTAGTTAAGTACTTTTGTACTTTCTGCAGGTTTTATCACATATTGCATGTAGATGATAATGCAAAACACACAAGGTAGTGATCCCTAAAATGAAATGTTTTTTGGGAGAATACTTATGACCCTTTTATGGAATAGAAATGGAAAGTCAAATCATATCCTAGTTAAGAGCAGGACCAATTTTTGTGATGTTTCTCAAGATGTGTAGCGAGCTGATTTTTTTCCTTTTTCTGTCTGGATTTTGTGTTTGAGAAAATGATTTGAAGATTAGAGAAAACCAAGATGGCTTGTGAACTAAAAGTGGTAATTCTTCAATTTTTTTTTTTTTTTTTTTTTTTGGTGGAAAATGCAGACTTTTTCATTTGAACAGTCTCAGAGCAAAATTTTTTAACTTTTTTTTTTAGTTCAGATTTTCCTTTTGGCAATAACATCTATGTTACTTAGACTAATGTACTAATTGTTGTATTTTTTTGGATAAAATATTACTGGGTTTTTTTTCAGTAGTTTCTGTTTCCGAAGAAACAGTTACTACATCAGTATTACACTGGTGACTGGATTTTCCCTATTACTTATGGGAAATAATCATAGAATGGTAGAATGGTTAGGGCTGCAAAGGACCTTAAGATCATCTAGTTCCAACTCCCCTGCTGTGGGCAGGGACACCTCACCCTAGACCATGTCACCCCCTCAGCTCTGTCCAACCTTGCCTTGAACACTGCCAGGGATGAAGCATTTACCACTTCTTTGGGCAACCCATTCCAGTGCCTCTCCATCCTCACAGTAAAGAACTTGTAAACACAGTAAAGAACTTTCGTTGTGTCTAACCTGTACTTCCCCTATTTTAGTTTGAACTCTTTACCCCTTGTCCTATCGCTACAGTCCCTAAAGAAGAGCTCCTCTCCAGCATCCTTGTAGGCCCCCTTCAGAAACTGGAAGGCTGCTATGAGGTTGCCATGCAGCCTTCTCTTCTCCAGGCTGAACAGACAAAATTTTCTCAGCCTGCCTTTGTATGGGAGGCTCTCCAGCTCCCTTATCATACTCGTGGCCTTCCTCTGGACTTCTTCCAGATCCTTCTTATGTTGAGGACAGCAGAAGTGCACACAGAACTCTGAGTGGGGTCTCATGAGAGCAGAGTAGAGTGGCAGGATCACCTCCCTCGACCTGCTGGTCCTGCTCCTTTTGATGCAGCCCAGGATATGGTTGGCTTTCTGGGCTGTGAGCGCACGCTGCTGGCTCATGTTAAGTTTCTCATCAACCAACACCCCCAAGTCTTTCTCCGCAGGACTGCTCTGAATCTATTCTCTACCCAACCTGTAGCTGTGCCTGGCATTGCTCCAACCCACGTGTAGGACCTTGCACTTGGCATGGTTAATCTTCATCAGGTTGGCATCAGCCCACCTCACAAGTATATCAAGGTCCCTCTGAATGGCATTCCTTCCCTCCAGTATATCAACCAAACCACACAGCTTCGTGACATTGGCAAACTTCCTGAGGTGCACTCAATCCCATTGTCCATGTTGCTGATGCAGGTGTTGAACAAGACCGGTCCAACACCGACCCCTGAAGGATGCCAGTTGTTACTGTTCTCTAGTTGGACTCAGCCCTTTACTGCAACTCTGCATGCAGCCCTCTGGCCCATTCTTTATCCATGGAGTGGCCTGTCCATCAGATTTATGTCTTTCCAGTGTAGAGACAAGGATGTCATGTGAGACAGTGTCAAACACTTTGCACAAGTCCAGGTAGACGATGTCAACTGCTTTGCCCCTGTCCATCAGTTTTGTAACTTCATCACAGAAGGCACCAAATAGGTCAGGCATGATTTGCCCTTGGTGAAGCCATGTTTGCTATCACCAGCCACCCCATTGTTTTTCATGTGCCTTAACATGCTTTCTAGGACAGTCTACTCCATGATCCTGCCAGGCACAGAGGTGAGAGTGGTTGGTCTGTAGTTTCCTGGGTCTTCCATTTTCTTCTTCTGAAAAGGGGTGATCTATTTCCCTTTTTCTATTCACTAGGAAGTTCACCTTACTGCCATGATTTTTCAAATAAGAACTTGTTATATAAATATTTTTTCAATGTGACAACTGATGAAAAATTGTAGTGGATTTGAGATCCAATAAAAGTGGCTCTGGTATATTGAGATTAATAGAGGATCTGAATTATCCTGGATGTCCCTGCAAAAGATACAGTATTTAAAGATTGTTTTACAGTTGTTCATGCATATCTGGCTTGCACTGCTGTGTCCTAAAAATTCCTCATCACTGTGATTCAGATGTTGATCACGACTAAAATCTAGTGAGCTTTTGCAAAGTCGTTATCATGACAGTAAAGACTTGAAGTGTTCAGCTATACAGCAGTCACCTACTGTACACAGTCAATAAAACTTCATGAGCTACAGATTGAGCTGTAGCTACACAATGCCATATTCCCTAGCATTACTGTTTAAAGCAGAGATAAATTGCCATATTGTTAACACTGTAAATGGAGTCATATATGAGACCATTAAATCAAGCTAAGCATCAAATACACATTTACTACTCCTTTTAAGTTTTTTGTCTCTGTTTTGGGGTGGCAGTGAAAATACATCCATTTTCTCTAGGATGTGCTGTTGGTTGTGTATGACAACTGATGTTTTTGCCTATTATGGGTCTATAAATGATATCAAAAAATAAGACAAACCCCAACACCTGCATTTTTCAAGCTGTTAGGCAGTGATAGTCACTGGCTTTGCTGCTTGTCCACATATTGTTGTTAAGATTTATGACTTTTCTGTCTGCTTATCTGAGAGAAGGCAGTGCATTCCTCAATTTGGCTATTAAGGTGGCTTTCTTGAATACAAGACACAACAGCAGTAAAAAACAACCTGCCTTGGCGAGAGCAACATGACTTGGTATGCTATAACAGCCTCAGGAAACCACTATCCCTTTATACTTAAGTATACCTGAAATGTAAAGCCAATCGTTTTCATTAATTTCTTTTCCATTTTATAAAAAAAACCCCCCAAACAGTGTAATTTGTAGCTTGTCTCCCAGTATTAACCCAGTGGATTTACACATTTTCTTTAGAAATATTCAAAGTATTTCTTTTGTTATTATTTACATATTCAGTAACAAACAGGAACATAACAGTAAGACCCAGGCAGTTTAAAGTTTCCAAATAAGTTTCTGCTTGCGTCTTATACAGCACTGGAGAAAGCACTCTTTAAGGCTTCCCATTCCTGTCAGTCTGAACTCATTTATGTGCCTTTGCTGAGCATCCTGAAAGTGTCTGAAGCATAGACTTCCATGCACACTTAAAAGGGCTCACACCTGGAGAATGAGGAGCTGCATTGTGACTACTTTCTGATACTCAGAATACAGCCATCTGTCTGCCTAAGCTCTTGCTCTTAGTGTGTAAGTTCAATGTAAATCACTTAAATGCTTAGTTGAAAAATGGTGATGTCCTGTGCGCAGTATTAGGTTGGTCAAAGCTAGCAGCTGTTGCTCATTACAGAGGACCCTGTCACTTTCAGCCATTTTGCACATTAGCAGGACATGGTTCACTTTGAGAGCCTGTTGATTGGAGCCTCTTCTTGGTGTGAAGGTTGAGATGAGCCTACACCTGCCAGCATCCAAAATACTGAATTATGGGTTGTTCCTTCCCTGCTGCTTGAGCAGACAGATATGAAAGTAGCATAAAGCTGAAATGAAAGGAGGCTAGTGGAAGTTGGACACCCTATAGGTAGAAAACAGCCAGGAAACTGCAAGTATATGGTCTAATCTAGGTTCCTTTAGGGTTTTTATTTTTAATTCAGCGTCTATCCAGTGTAAAATTTGAAAATACTCAGGAGCAGATATTAGAAGCTGTGTTTTCCTTCCTTCTAGTAAAATATCCCGATCATAGGACAACTGAAACAGAAGATAGGCTGAGAAAGTTGGGGCTGTTCAGCCTGGAGAAGAGAAGGCTGTGTGGAGACCTTATAGCATCCTTCCAGTATCTGAAGGGGGCCTATAGGGATGCTGGGGAGGGACTCTTCATGAGGGACTCTTCATGAGGAACTCTAGTGAGAGGACAAGGGGTAATGGGTTCAGACTTAAACAGGGGAAGTTTAGACTGGATATGAAGAAGAAATTCTTTACTGTAAGGGTGGTGAGGCACTGGAATGGGTTGCCCAGGGAAGTTGTGAATGCTCCATTGCTAGCGGTGTTCAAGACTGGATTGGACATAGCCTTGGTTGACATGGTTTAGTGTGAGGTGTCCCTGCCCCTGGCAGGGGTGCTGGAACTAGATGATCTTAAGGTCCTTTCCAACCCTAACTATTCTATGATTTTACCTGTTTTCTTTGGGAATACAAATTTATTCTGAGGCAGACAGACCATATGCTGCTAGATTTGCTGGGGATACATTTATCACAGGTACAGAGAATGTGTGAGTGAGGGAAGAAACTACTGAATGATGCACATGGGAAATTACATGTTGTTGCCACTCGCTACAGGTAGAGACTTTGTCATCTTCGTAAAATTGGCTTACCATATGATGGACTGTCACTACTATTAGGAATCACCCAGATATGAGAGGTCAAAATTCATATTTATTTTATCTTACACTGAGAGTAATGGCTGCATCTTTGAGAGGGAATTCCCCATCTCAAGAATTTAGAAATAAACAGAATGAAAAATACAGGAATAAAGAATGAAGATTATATTTACCTTCACACGCACTGCAATAAGATATCTTCCAGTGTAAATAATTCAGATAGAAGAAAGAGCTATTGTAATGCCATTTATCTTTATGAATCCACTGTAACTTAGGGTATATATATATTTTAATATCTGTTTGTGTGATACTGTGTTATACAGATATATTTGAACAGCTGCTTTCTGGATGCCTTAGGAAAGCCTATAAAATCTACCTTAATTTTAATTATGCTCGTGGAAATGTCTTTTTATTTTTCTTGTCCCTGAGTATCTATACTTCTCATTTATTCACTAGTTTTTAGCTTTCTGCAGCAATTTTTAAATATTTCCCCAAATCAAAATAGGATTCTCTTATGTCACAGTTTGATTTATAATGTTTAGATGCTGTAAGTCTTAAGCAGTCCTATCAGACTATGTTTTCCTGAACAGAATACTTCCTTAATTTCAAAAGCAGTGGTTGCCTTTCATATTAATATTGAATTATTGTGAAAACAAACATGGGATTTTTTTTTTCTATTTTTTGTGTACTATGTCTATATTTGTCTAAGCATTATCCAAGTAGCTTTTGCTTTAGCTTCTGGAGTATTGTTAAAATTGGTTACTGATTATATACACATTCTATGCTCAATCAGTTTGGATCATTTCCCTAGATACCTATTTTTTTGCTTAAACAAACGCCTTTCTCATCAGTGTCTCAGTCTCAGTTTTAAATGATTAATGTTTAAATAATTATTAGTCACATCTTATCTCAGCGGTTAGTTTTTGTGCTTTTAAATTAATATTATTTGAGCATCTGCCCCTAGGGCTCTCACCAGCCATTGGAGGGTTCATCTGCAGGAAAAAAGTTAACACCTCCATCCTATAGTGAGAAGGGGGTTGAAAGAAGCGGCAGAATTACAAAACTGAAAACCCTTCTCATATTTAATAGTATCAGAAAGGGAGAGTCTATAAGTAAATACACAGACAGGTTTTCATTGAGGTTAGCTTGATTTGTTGGTGGGTTCTATATGGTTTGTCCCAGACCTCACCAAAATAATGAGATAATTTCCTAAGTTGCACTGTATGAGGTTTATTAAGTTTGTTTTTTTTCTTTCTTCTTTCACAAACAGGAGGTATTTTTGAGTGTGTGGAATCTGGTCCAATGGGAGCAGAAGAATTAGCCTTCAGATTTGCTGTGAACACAATCAACAGAAATAGAACTCTTCTGCCAAACACCACATTAACATATGACACCCAAAAGATAAATCTCTATGACAGTTTTGAAGCGTCCAAAAAAGGTAAACTTTTGCATATTTAATTTTTTTAATGAGCAACTAAGACTCACCTAGTTTACCTACCTGAAAAAATGTCTGTTCAATAAAGACATATGCTGTAAAAATTTGTGGCTGACATCAAACAGCTGCTTTAAAGATGATCACTCCTGGAAGGCTGTAATGGTAACTGTTTAAAAATTATGTTGTCATCTTTGCTCCCACTGTCCTTGTCTAAAAGCTATATCTTTCAATACTTAAAACCTGAAATAAAATTTTCTGAAATTGTAACCAACTCTTTTGGAGTGAGAAAACATTATCTCCAGACTTTTTCCTGAAAAATGCCAAGTGCCCCCAAATTCTAGTCAACCTACAAGAAGGCTCCAATTCAGTTTTAAGCATTCAATTACTTCAGTACATCTCTACAAATACCTTTAGCATATGAATGTCTCATGCAGTTTATCAGGTGTGTGCTCCGAAGAGGAGCAAGTAGTTGGAATTTTGTGTGTCTCATGTCAGCATAGAATATTAAATATAAAATCTGCTCTTAAGAATATTAAATGTTAAATCTGCTCTAAAGAATATTGCTATCAGATAAATGTCTAGGCCTAAGTTCAGCAGTTTTCTCCTAAGTATAAATATTTTTTTTTAAAGAAAAATAAAGACTATTTTGAAACTGTTTTTCTAAATTTTCAAATCTTGGATTCTTACACAAATTGAAGTTTCCATATTGCTTTACATTAAAATCCTGACAGTAGATGTAAGTTGCACTGCATAATTTCCATATCCTAAAAGCACAAACCCCAACAAGCTCAGTATGTATTTATAGAAGAAAACAGAAAGCCTGGTGTCAGAACTCTGTAGGACTGAATTTTGCATTGTACTGCATGTTCTTTGAAAAAACATTTTTTTATAAATTGAAGAGCCAATTTCATCTGAACGTTATTCTTAACAACAATGAAAAAAAAAGTTAAGTCAGAGGTCAACCTGCATTTCTCATGAGAGATTTCTAGCAAAATTTGTTAAGTGATCTGGTCACAGTGTGCTATTCCAAGTCTTAAAGACTGAAAGCTTTACACAATAAAATGGTTTTGATGTTATAGTAAGCTGAATAAAAACAGAGATGAATAAAACATTTGATGCCACCTTATAAATACTACATATGGAAAAGCTGCTGTGTCAGGATGAACGTACATTGAAGTATATCTGAAGTGGAATATGATAGTGATTAAAAAATTTAGAAATTATGAATATTTTTTTTCTCTTTTGCTGTAACATACAAAGTTAATATTGCTAACTTGTTTTGTCTCTTTGTCTCCTAAATAAACAATTCTAACTTAGGCTATTGTTGTTAGGTATGAAGATGTACAGTATCTGTATTTGTACAGAAATACACACAGTTTGGTCATTGTAAAGTGCTTTGATTTATGAAAAATATTATGAGCTAAATATTTTTGCCTAGCAAGATAATTTCTTTGCAGAAGAGGGTTTGTGAAGAAATAAAAGGAAAACAACACTTTTTAAAATTTCTTTTTGAGTTGTTATTCTGGTGTTTTGTTTCATAGATTAAAGTAGGCTCCGGGAAAGAGTACTCTTTCCTTTTCGTCTTGGCCAATGAATAAATAAATTCTGACCTCTTCCCTCTTCTTTCCTCCTCATCTTCCAAATTCAGCTGTTTCCTGACTCCAGAACACACTGTCCTGTGAAATTCAATAGGACAAAGTATCTCAATTCCTGAGGGAGGGTGTAGATAGCAGAGAAATTTATTCTGCCATATTTAATTCTTTAAGCCTTTCCTGAGACAATACAACTACTTTCAGCACTTAAATGAGGTTTACTTGAAAGCGAAAGCTGGCATGTTGCTGATTCTTGATAGACTATAGTAGCTGAAGTTAGAATGGCAACATGCTATTGATTCGACATATTGAATAGATTGGACATATTCATTGTTCCCACTTGCATCTTGGATGAGAATGCAACACTTTATTTGTAACTGGTCAGGCTGTATCAAAATTTGTGTAATCTTTCAGTGCTGATAGCCTTTTGCTTCATCAATTCACAATACAGCCAACTATGTTTGTGCTGACAGGTGCTTTAGTTCAGAATTAAAGGCTAAAGGTCAACATAAAATGTCAACATAAAATGATTCATTTATGATGGCTCTGAAGCAGAGTTTTAACAATGAGGCTTAAAAATTTGACTCATTTTGTGTCTCATGATTATGACTATTAGTGAGCAGGCAGACACTGCATCAAAAAAAGCCTGTTTAGATCTCTTTGTAACACATAGTTTTGAAGTTAAATATAAATGAAATATTAGTAGTTTTTTAAAGGTATTGTACGAAAGAGCAATCTGAAGATAAGACGGTATTACCAAGATCCCGTTTCAGTGAAGAATAATGTAAATGCAAACAAAATATCCCCAATGCACTAGCAAAATTGGTATGTGTCTGATGGAGCCAGTGCCATATTAAATCACGTGTGAAAGCATTATTCAAATTTGCATTATTCAAATTGCAGAAACAGAAGGGGAAAAAAAAAGCCTATTGAAAAGCCATCTGGTAGCTATGGCAGTTGTTAGTGATCCCGTTTACTGACATTTGCATAAAGCTTGTTGATTACTCTTAGGAAGGGCAATATTAGCATAAATGTTTTTTTATCAAGCTACTCATTTAGGCCCTGATCTGATGCTCAGAAATGGAATGGAGACCCCGTATGTCTAAGAAAAGTTCATTTAAGCCAAAAGTGCTCTTTAATAATGAAAAGGTATGCCAGCAAAGTTTCTGGAATGCACTTGAAAGACTTAGCAATATTTTCATCATGTTGAAAAGGGTGTGCACAATAAAACAACTAATTTTGATTTGATGAAAAAAGGAATGTGTCAAAATGTATTTCCACTGCTTGTTTCTTCAGCTGTCAAGAATACTAATGGTAGAGTCACAAATTTAATTAATCAAACTTCATACAAATACTTGCATATATTGGATTAAGGAGATACTTTTCATTACTTCTCTCTACTAAATAGGGTATTTTCTTTGAAGACAGAATCTGATGTTTTTCTGATCTGCGTGTCCCAACTAATATTCTACAAAGTAATACTGGAGCATACTGTGGGAGATAATAAATGACCAGAGACTACTAATGCACTGTATAGGTAGGGCCACCCTATTTTGGAAAGAGGAGAGCTAAGCTACTTGAATGCAGCAGTATCGTGTCAGTGACTCTCAGGGTCAGTTTTATCTGTTAATGCAGGTATAGGAAAACTTGAGTATTTCCAGTGTTTCAGAAGGGACATTGATTTTTTATTTATTTACTTATTTTTCATTAGCAGAGAGCAATTTAATTTTTAATTTTAAGGAAAATATTGTCTTTCATATTTTGATAGTCAAATTCAAATGACAGAAATTCAAATGTCCATTTCAATGAAATTAATAATTTTCCTAATAACTGGAATCTACTTAACACATGCAATTTCCAAGTAATTAGGATCTCACTAGAAATAGTGTCGATTGGTTGAGGAAGACTGTCCCATATGGACCTTTTCCAAATGTAAGATGCAGCTGAGCATAAATCTCTTGTGTCTTTTAGAAGATGCACAACTGCTGGCCTTTGTGACTTCCACTGACATAGAGGTGTTTATTAAATGTAGCTGAGTACTATTTTAATAAGTGTTGTTATTCATCAGCTCATAGTGGAAGCTTAGAAATGTCTTTTGAAATTGAAATCTGTGCAAAGTGAAAGGGTAACAACAAGGGAGCTCTGTCAGCAGTGCACTTATATTTCATGGAGTGCCTTTTGGTTTCTATGAAATGTGCAGTACCTTCTGGCACATTGCTTTCTTTCCTCTCATCATTGACAGACTTCTGTCTCCTCTTCAGCCTGCGATCAGCTGTCCCTTGGGGTGGCTGCCATCTTCGGACCATCCCATAGCTCTTCAGCTAATGCTGTGCAATCCATCTGCAACGCTTTGGGTGTTCCACATATCCAGACCCGCTGGAAACATCAGGTGTCGGACAACAAGGACTCCTTCTATGTCAGCCTCTATCCAGATTTCTCTTCACTCAGCCGTGCCATACTTGACCTTGTGCAGTTCTTCAAGTGGAAAACAGTAACTGTTGTTTATGATGACAGCACTGGTAAGGCTAAAGCATTAGACTATGTGCAGATGTATTCACTTGTACAAAGAGAGGGAGGAGGGGTGTCACTACTCGTATTTCTTAATTTAAGAGAATTAAATTATAATAATTTATCAGCAAGGTAGTGTATAGCAAATAATGTACATTTATTAGTATAAGTATTTTCATAAGTATGCCTTAGTTGCTGAATTCTGTGTTTGTGCTCACAGGTGTCAATAACATCAGTCACATTCTATTTGCATTCTCTGCAGTGTCTTAACACTTGTGAACAACTCTGTCTTTTAATTTTATTTAAAGCTTTGAATTCTGAAGAAGAATATGGTAACTTGAGAGATGTACCAGTATCCCTGGTGAAACAGAAGACCTAAATTCTAGCACTGTTTCTGGCATTAGTTAAGGTAGAAAACAGATGCCATATTGTTTGTAATTTCAGTATCTGCTTTTTTTCAGAGCAAGTTCTAGAAGGAGCTCTGGTTTTAGCTGCTAGAAATTGAAACCAAAAGAGGTTTGAAGACTTGTTTTGCAGATGAGTTCCATGAGTTAAAAATTAACTCCTGGCTTTCCAGCAGAAACATACCAGTTTGCTACCTTTCCCTTACCTTACCCTAAAATATGTTTTGTCTCAAGGAAAGTTGACAATGAATAAGGAGACTCAGGTATTTAGTTTATTTTAAAACCATGAAGAATTATTTCAGGAAATACTCACTCTACATTTTTATTTCTTTCTGGATGGCTAGACCCTTCATCTTAGGACACTGGTTGATCCTGCTGATAAACTGTCATGCAAGCTACAACGTCTTTTTTTCTTTAAATCTGTTGTTGTTGTTTGAAGAGACAGAAAAAATTATCAGTTTTGAAAAGCTAATCCTCTCTTTTGTGGCATTTGCTGCAAGTAAATTGAAATTCTACTTTAAGACTGTCAAGTTATCTTTATTAGTAAGCATCTTCTGTGAATAATTCAAAGAATTCAAAAGCAGGACACACTGCTGGGAAGTCTGCAGCATCTCTTGCCTTTGAAGTACAGATGGGAACAACTCTTAGCTGTGAGAAACTGTCAATCGTAAAGAAGTAGAGCTATTTGTTAGATAAATTAGATTAATTTGTTAGATAAATTGTGTTAGAATGCAATGGCAAACTGGTGTTGTTTGAGACAAGGGGTGGGAGGAGAGGAATCTTTTGAAAGGAAGTCGTTACTTCAGCTGAGGAAGAGGTATTCTGCCCCAGGATAAGATAAACATTCAGATACTCAGATGTGAACCTAAGGCTAAAGCTGGATATGATGGTTTCAGGTAATATTTTGAAACTATGTTGCAAGAATCCTTGTGCCATTGTAGACAATTCAAATCCATTAAAATGAATGCAGACAGAAAACCATCACTGTTTACATCTGTTTCTTCCATTTGGCCAAGGATTCCTTAGTGTAAAATAGATATCATTCTTATTTCATCCTTCTTTGTTTCTCTTTTAATCACCCACATTTTACTCTCCTTTATTAAAAAGTTTAGGATTTTTTTTTTAATTTTTAACTTTTAGGAATTTTTTTTTAAATGTACTCCATCTGCTGTACAGAAAAAAATTTGGAATGAGGCTCTAGAACAATTTTCTTGCTAGTCTGAACATAAGTGTTGCTTCTTGTGATCATTCTGAGTGACAAAATATATTCCTTTTAACTAGAATTTCCCATTAAAAAAAAAAATCATCCCCTCACCCACCTCCCCCCTATCCCCCCGAAATAAAAAAGCACCAAAACCTAGCAGGATGTAACGAGAGGTTACATAGCTTTGGGTTTTTTTCTTAAAGTAATTTACGGTCTCTTTGTTGATGAAATACCACTAAACTGTCCCTGGATAATAATTAAGTCCTTTCAGATTTACAGATCTGTTATAATCAATTGTCTTTAAGAAAGAAAAGTGGGAAAAAGGCAGTATGTTCATCAGCTGCATGTCCTAATGGTTTTAATTGGTCTCAAAACAATAACTTAATTTCAGGTACATACTCTAATCTCTGTGCTAAATAAAACAGACTAGATAAATTCTAAATAAGTTTGTAATGTTACAGAATTCCTAAACAAAGAAACATGAATAGTTAAGTGCTTTGGCCTTTAAATTATAGTGACAGTTATATTGCCAGCTAATGCTTTATGAAGATCAAGTTGATATAAACAGGGCTCTGAGCTTTTTTTCTCAATTAACATTTGTTTTGGTCTTGGGTGAATGACTATAAACACCAAAAATGTGTCGTGTCTATGAACAGAAGCCAAAGTAAAAGCTGGAAAAAATTACTTCAGAAATAAAAATGTTTTGTGTTGGTTTTCAGTATTGAACCTTGTGTTTTAATTCAAATGAAGGAAAAAGATGCAATTTTTTTGGTATTTTTACTGTAGTGTACAGATAGCATTGATTTGTAAATAAAACTACAATTTCTTTCTTTGGACCAGTATTTAAGGTTGTTGTGGCCTCACCTTGAGTATTGAAAGCAGTTCCATACCCTGAGATTTAAAAAGAATATTAAGGTACTTGAATGTGTCTGGAGGAGGTCAAAGTCTGGTGAAAGTCTGGAAGGCATGATGAGCAGCTGAGGATGCTGAGTTTGTCTAGTTTGGAGAGAAAGAGGCTGAGGCATGACATCATTGTTCTCTACAGCTTCCTGAGGAAAGGAAGTAGAGAGGGAGATGCTGAGCTCTTCTCACTGATATCCAGTGATAGAACTCATGGGAATGGCACAAAGCTGCATCAGGGAGGTTCAGACTTGACATCAGGAAACATTTCTTTACCAAGACACTGGAACCTTCCTGGAGAGGTGGTTGATGCCCCAAGCCTGTCAGTATTAAAGAGGCATTTGAACAATGCTGTTAGTAATATGTTTTTACTCTTGGTTGGACTTGAATTGGTCAGGCAGTTGGACTAGATGGTTGTTGTAGGTCCTTTCCAACTGAACTATTCTATATTTCACATATGTTATTTCTAGATTTCTTGCATCTTGTTGTTCAGTGTGTGTGTTTTCCTCCCCTTTGTTTTATCTTGTGCTACTACAAAAAAGGGTATTCATCGTTGCAGTTAATGTAGATTTACACTAAGGTGAATTAAAGATCTGGGGGGTGAAAAGGATGTGGGGTGAAAAGGATGTAGGGTGATGGCAGATGGGCAGTAATGCTAGAAGATGAAGGAAAAAAAAATAAGTGAGAAAAGGCAAGGGAGAAAACTTCGTTTAAGGGGAACATACATAGCGCACTGTGAAGGTGAGAAAAGGTGATCAAGAAACTTTAGAGAACAGGCAACTGAGGAGGACTATAGAAATTGAGATGGTCTGAAAAGTTTGCTCATCTTTTCAATAAATGAATTAAGCAACTTCTCAATTTATGTGAAAAGCTGTTCTTGTTTATAAACATATCTGTATAACTAAAGGTCTAAGCATAATGAGAGAGAAGGAATGAAATGAGAATGCTGCATTTGAACTTTTGACAACTGATAAAATAACAGTGCATTTCACTTGAATTTAGAAGACAAGACTTTCATCTTGGTGATTTATAGCAGAAAATTATGAAATTACAAATTGATGTGGCTGGCACACAGTAAAATATTATTCAAATTTTGAAATCTAAGGGTAAAGTTTGTTCAGGAATAGATGGACAGAAATAGGGAGAGATTTCTTAGAGAAAATCTGGGGTGCTCAGTCCATAATACAGTAGGAGACATCTGCTGCGAGCAACAGTGTAATTATAAAAAACATGAAGGAGTATTGTTATTGTGATTTGCATTGCTCTGCATCAAGATCCAAAACAAACTACTAAACCAAGAAAATCAAGTGGACAGGGCTTTTTCTTCCCATCCTTTTCAGAGTCATCTCACAAAAGTAACCAAAGGCAAGGCTTTAATATTGACAGATATATTAAACTAGGGGTTTACTGGGGAAAGGATTATAGAGGGACTCAGTGCTTACAGTATTTTGAGAAAGAGTTATAATGTTTAATACTGAAAAATACAGAATGTCCAAGTATGAGATGTTCTTGTGGTATTTCTGATAGCAAATTGATACTCAGGAATGGGAAATAATGGTTTATTATAAGAAAAATGCATAACTGCAAAATATATTTAATAGAGTTCAAGAAAGTGAATGTCATTAAAACTGGAATTTCTGCCAACAGCATTAATTTGAGTCTAAACCAAAGAAGTTTCAAATCAGTTGATAATTTTTTGAGTAATTCTGAAATTGCATAAAACAAAACAACAGCTGTCACGGGATCTGAGTTTTCGAATCTCTTGAGTAAGAGCCTTTTGAAAAACTTTAGGATGAAGTAACCTTAAATATGTTAATAATTACTTTTTGAAAACTTATGGCTGCTATATGAACTTCTAGAAATCTGTAAAAGGTAGACAAGCTCAGATTTATTGCAACTTAGAGCCTAAAACTGGGTAGAATAAAGTGAGGCTGTAGTACAAGGTTGTTTTGTTGTTGTTTTGTTTTGGTTTGTTTTTTTTTGTGGGGGTCGTTGTTTGGTTTTTGTTAGTTTTTTTTAATATAATTTTTGTTTATAGACCAGTCAGCTGAATTTCTATTCCTGGAAAAGTGCTGAAGTGCTGGTAAAATAAACTATTTATTTGTAAGCATTTAAAAGGTCTCAAACTGACATATAACTATCCAATTTGTTTTCTCAATTGTAGACAAATCATTTACATTTACAGGTAATGTAAAAATTCCTATTTTGACAGGTCAGTGTGCTTTATGGGTAAGGAAAATGCAATGGATGTGATAAATATTAAATTAATAAAGTAACAGTGCTTAATATGACATTTTTATATACAAATTAGAGAAATAAGTTCCTTATGCAGCTGTTGTCAAATGTGAAAGAAGAGCAATAAAGTGAAAATAGGTTGGTTAGAGCTTACTGCAAAACTGAGACTATGTACTGCAGAGGTTCATTTTCTGGTGTGGAAAGTATGCAAATTACATATGCAGGTGATAAGATCTGAAATTACAATACTCTAGAAAATTCAATTTGTGTTGAAGTGTTTTAATAGTTCTCTATCAAATATAAGATATTGTGGATAAGCCAACAATGTCATTATGAAAAGGAAAGCATAACATATGTATCACTTGGAATTTAACGCCTAAGAAATTCCCAGATAATTCCAATTTAATCTGCATATGAAAGACATCATATTATATTATATTGCTCTTTGCAGCTAATTGTGGTAAGTGGATGTAGGTGGCTAGTTTGATGTATTTCTTTTCTATGAAAGTTATTGCGTAATTTTTTCAGTAAAGTTCAGAAATATATTTTATGGTGCTATATAAAAATATCAGTGGTAAGGAGGGTGTTGTGAAGTTAAAATTTCATTTTCAAACTTTTTGTCTTTTTCAGTTTCGAAGTTAATTATTTTAGCTAACTGTTTAACAAAAAGACAGATAAATTCTGTTATTCTTTTTGATAAACAACCTGTAGTTTTTTGAGAATAAATAATCCTATGGAGATCTTAATTAATTTTTGAAAAAGAAAAGTGAATGTCATCAAGTTACACAGAAAAAACTTATATATTTAAAATAAAAATGAATTAAATGCATAAGGTAATTTACTGTGTTTTTTTAATAAGCATAATGAACAGAAATGGAGGTATTATTTCCAGAAATTATTGCATTAAAAATAAACATTTTCAAAAAATTCCAAATGATACTTTAAATTGTTTTTCTTTTGTGAGTTTGAATAAACTAAAGAATCTAAATCTTAGAAAATTGGCTAAAGAACTTAGAATTATTTTGATAATTTCTTTCACTGGAAAATTTTATTTACTATTTTCAAATACAGAAAATATAATGGGGAAACTATTTAAGTGAAAAATGAAAATGGGAAAATGGAGACATAATCAGTAACACATCTTGCATGAGACATAAATTTAAACTCAGTTTTATCTAAATTGATACCTTAACTACACCTTTACTCCTAGTTCTGTATTATATATTTTGTCCTCTAGTTGGAGGAATATTGTGAAATGCACTTGAGGTGTCAACCCCTTTTCTGCATTGCTGTACATCAGTCTCAGTTTAAATATCCCTGTCTTAATACATTTTAGGTTTGATTATAGATTTTTTTCTTTCTTGCACTCTATCATTTTTTAGCAAAAATATAACTGCTTTTGTTTCCAAGAATAAATGTATTTACCTAGTGTAAACTCCAGTTTAGAATGCTCATCTATGTTTCTTTGCCAACCAAGTCTATTTCCATTTCTAGCAGATATTATTTTTTATTTAGTTTTGTATAATTTGATACAATAGTGATACTTCTGTGGTATGGCTAGAAATTGCTAACTTGTTCTACTGCTTCCTTTGTCTTTGATTCTGACAGCTTTGTCAAAAGCTGTTTTGTCCTTTGTAGTACATCTCTTTTGCCTTCTCACCCTCATTAAACTGCACTGTTCATAGATGTCAGCCACTTGAGAGATCATACTTCACACTATTACAAGAATTCTTTTGAAATGCCCAGGGCTGTTAATTGTCGTTGCTGTCACCATCATCACACTGAATTAAAGATAAAACTTTCTGGAAATATTCAAAAAAAACATGCTCAGAAAACTGAATAATAAAATTTCAAGTCAGGCATATCATTAATAGAGTCACATGTGTAAAGAAATGTCAAATGTTTCTGGAGACTAGAAAAACATGTCATATCTCATATAAAAGGCTTAATGTTTACTTAGTGTTCAACAATTTCCTAAATTGTTATTTTTTCTTTTCTTTTCACACATGAGGTGCAAAGGTGAAAGGTAAGGGAAAGAATAGACAGCTCTACTTTTTTTTCTGCTTTTATTTATTTATTTATTTATTATTAATTTCCTTCTAGCTGCTCTATGCTGCAGCCAGTAAGTACTCAGGTGGTATGAAAAAAACTTTTCTTCATCTTGTTACAGTGACGTGCAATATCAAAGCCTTTCCATGAACTGAAGGTCTTTTGTGAACGCAAGCAGCATGTTGATTCCCTCTTGTGGAACTGTGTGGGATGGGGTAGAGGGCTTTTTTCACTGCAGTACCCACAAGCCATTAAAAATTAGAATAGATTTTTTACTGGAAATAGGCTGAATTGGGATTGAAACTAACTATAAAAGATGTGTAACCTGCTCTAGGTGGTCTGGCCTTGGCCACCTAGTCCACCTTGCAGTTGGACTAGATGATCTCCAGAGGTCACTTCCAACCCTAATGATTCTGTGATTCTGAGTTAAACCTGGATCCCTAGTTTTCTTGTTCAGTGGTTTTGGGTTGTTTTTTTTTTTTTTTTTGACCCTTAGGCTAGTCTCTCCTATACATGGCATTTTAGTACCCGCCACTTCAATATTAACTATAAATATAATTTTAAACACTTTTTCTTTTCTATACTAAGTAATGGCTTCAAAATGGACTTTTTCTAAAAAAAATTTGTTTTTAGTCTAGACACTTTCATATACCAATAATGAGATTTGTATTTCAAATCCATATACATATGTACATACATACATCTAGTTAAAAACTTAGTTCTGTCCTTCTTTGTTTTGGAAAGGAGCATTTTTATTAGGTCATAGTATTACTGTGCTCTAAGTCCTCCTGAAGTGCACAACTGTTTATATCAACAGCATTCTGTGGAAGCGCAGGTCAAAGAGTTAAAAGAAAAGTCTCCTCAGTCTGGTGACACATACTCATACCATTTGTATAACCAATCTTGATGTTAGCTTTTCCAACAAAGTAGTCTATTTGTTGAGCTGACATTGACCAAAATGGGTAAAACTGCTGGAGATAAAGGTTAAAGGTGCTGAGTTGGGTCCATACTTCTGTGTAAAAGTAAGGATTACCTGAAGTTTGGGGCTGTCCTTTCTCTCTTAATGTGCCCTAAGGCACTAATTACTATACCTGAGCATGCAGGTGAATCTGCATGTGTGTCAGCTCTTTAACCTTTCAAAGCTGAGGTCAAATTTTGAAACCAAAGACATTCAAGTATGTCCTTCCTTCCCATATACACTTCATCTTTGAATTAATTTATTTTGAACAAAGGAGAACGTAAAGCCTTTAAAATGAAAATAAATATTGTCCTGGGTTCAGCTTTAACAGTTATTTTTTCACCTTCTTGGTGTCTGGTGTAGTGCTATGTTTTGCTTTAGTCTGAGAACAATGCTGATAACACACAAATGTTTTAGTTGTTGCTAAGTAGTGCTTACCCCAGTCAAGGACTTTTTAGTCTCTCATGGGCTGCCAGTGAGAAGGGGCAGAAGAAGCCGGTAGGAAGCAGAGACAGGACACGTGATCCAAACTTGCCAAAGGGGCATTCCATACCACAGCACGTCCTGCGCAGTATATAAACTGGGTGGTGCCACCAAGAAGGGCAGATCACTGTTGAGGTTGGGCTGGGTATTGGTTGGGGGTGGTGAGCAATTGCATTGAGCATCACTTGTGTTTATTGTGTTTTTTTCCCCTTCCCTTTTTAGTTTTATATTCTCTCCCCTTGTTATTTTCCTTATCATTATTATTATTATTAGTAGTAGTGGTGGTAGTAATAGTTATAGTAGTTTTACATTATACTTTAGTTTGCATTCTTTTGATTCTCCTTCCCATCACACTGGGAGCAGGGAGGGGAGAAGGGAGGGAGTGAGTGAGCGGATGGCTGCATGATTCTGAGTTACTGGCTGGGCTCAAACCACAACAAGTATCTAAAATATTTCTGTTGTATGCTCCTAAATATTGAGCCTTAGTGCTCATGCAAAACTGTCTGATTGCCTTGATAGATGTTGAGCTGTGTGTGAGGCAGAATAGCGCGTACCTCAATATGTGAGCATGACAGCAAAATGAATGTTGTGAGACTGCATGATAGCTACAATTATGGAGAGTTTTAGAGTGAGGCATAGTTCTTTAGCCTTAGAAATCTTGTTTCAGCAGACAATTAAGTCAGTAAATGGATTGCTGGCATCAGCACTATTATTCTATGTTGAAGTTATTTATCTGGAGCAGATTTAGTCTCAGCTCTGTCCAGGCAATAAGCACTATGAGAAGATGCTGATTGGGAAAAGAAATGCCAGGAGGGAAGTAGCTACCTGAACTGAAATGTTTTCTGTGATTACTGGCATGGCCACCATCCAAGTTTTTGAAAAATATTTTCAGTTGAACATAACTTTTATTTGTCCTTTCCTACTTGGTGATCCAGAACTGGCTTTTCAGTGTGACTAAAATTTTTTAGTAATATGCTCAGAAAAAATATATTTCCTCAAAACAACAACCCCCAAAAACCAGCAAAAAAAAAAAAAAAAAAAAGAAACAACTAACTTGATGGTCAAATTATTTTTCTAACAACGTAAACTGCTGGTTTTGAAGCACTGTACCTTTTTTAAGTGTGCGTATAGCTGAAAGGCCACACATGGAAAAAATGAAGCTTGGAATGAATTCATCAAGATATTATAGAACATGTCAACATAGTCTAAAGGTGTTCTGATTTATAACCAGGAGTTCTGTAACTCTGAAGAGTTGAGGGCAGTGGGTTACTATTGTATGCTTTGATAAGGAGATAAGTACATTGTTACAGGTAGCTTGACATTATAGAACCTCTATATGTCTACATGGTTTTCCCCAGAAGGTAATTTTGTCATCCAAATAGACTTCCAGAGTTCATTCTGGCAAATACTATTATTATCACGGGTGACTAGTGTGTCTTGGCTTGCCCTAAGGAATCCAATTTGCAGATTTTCAGCTGAAGTTATTCTAAATAGAGCAGCTGTATTTCTTGACAGAGGGCTTGTTAAATAGAAAAACTACTATTGAAGTCAGTCACCAGATACATCTCTTCTTTTTACTGATACTTTGCTATAATTTTCTTGGTAGGAATTATGGTTAACAATAGAAAAATAATTTAAGTCAACATAATAATAGATATCTTTAACCTTTTTTCATGTCACCTCTACTAATAGTAGTATATTTTTTAATATTGCAGCTTGCAAGTGGCATAAATCTCTAATATAATATCTGTAATATATATTCATGTAAATGCATACACAGGGTTATGATTATTCTCCAATGTTTAAACTACAAAGCTGGAAAATTTTGCTAAATTTTTGGACTCTAAAGCCTGTAATAAGGAGTCGTACTATGTTTACAATAAGAAAACAAATTTTTCACAATTGCATATCTTAAAGCTCTTCCTTCATTAAAGACACTTCACACTATTGGTATTGTATTTAAATGGTTTAAATATAACTGACAACAATTTTAAGGATGCTTTACAGTGCCAGAATTGGACGAAATATCTTAATGTAGTAAAATCTTAAATAGGAATAAATGAGAAAGGTCCATCAAGGTGTTTCTTCATCTGTATTTTTCTCATGGTGTTTCTGTATTATGCTGTTATAGCCAAAGAACGCACAACATACCACTATTTACTTAGCTCTGCTAGCAGACACAATTTTTTAAAAAGTTTTATCTTTTTCTCTCTTTTTCCTCCCCACTCCACTCCCCATTTTAATATTTTTACTAGAGATGTTTTTTAAGCAGAGGATGAGGATGACAAAACTAATCTTGAGATTTCATGGCTAATCTTTCAGGATCTTCAATATCTGTGAATCATTTTATAGCAATGAACAGCTCTGGTTGATGTGAAGCATTTTATCAATGCTGAATAAACTGGCATTCACCTCCCTTCTACCTGCGCCCCCTTCGATGCCTGACACACAATGACAATCTTCTGAATCAACTAAAAAAACTAGTCAGGAGACTGTCAGACAAGGAGGAGTGAGAGGAAAAACTTACTGGAAATAGAGAAACTATTCTGGTAGCTCTATAAAGCAATACATTATTATTTTTGAAGTTCTTGAGATTCTTAAGATAGGAGTAGCCTTTGAAAAAGCATTAGTGGTCTTTTGTACAGAAAAAGATTCATGAGTTCAGGCTGTTGCAAAGAGCATTTGCTTGCATTCTTCCTGTGCAGCACAAAGACAGCATTAATGGAAATGATAAATAGTTTGATGAGCAGGCCAGGTGGCATAGCAATGGCTTGCAAGACTGCTGAGCTGGAGACACAGGTTTTAAAACAAACTTGGGGCTCTTGCTTCCTGGACTGGTTGAAGTTGAACATGTCAAGGAGGTAATGTGATTGATCTCTTCAGAGGAGGATGCCAGCTGGAGAGCTCACAAACTGCTCCTTCAGGATTCTCCTTAAAGATGAATTGATGGCAGCTTCTGAAAAGAGTTACTCACACCACATTCTTCCTAGCCATTCAGAGGTAAGACTCTATCTCAGTGGTTGCTAAAAGAAGGAATTGAGAGTTTAAAGGGACAGGAAAAAGGTGTCCCTGGTGAAAGAAACTGCAGGAAATACATTCCCAAAATGCAGCTATTATTTCTATACTATTTTGTTGTTGTTGTTGTTTTTGTTGTTGGTTTTTTTTTTTTTTTTTTTTTTTTAGGAGCTTGTCCACAGAAATGATTGAGGTTTTTTGCTTTCCTTTTTTTTTTTCTTTCAATTTTTTTTTTCATTACACTGGGATTCTGTATTTAATAAAATAAGAAGTCAGAATTTCATCTGTGGGCTGTACTGAATTTTATATTGTAAATCAGTTATTTTCAAATATCATGTGCTGAAATTTGTGCTTTTGCATTGGTAAGTAGCTCTTCAAAATCATGATGAAGAAGGGACCTGTTTTGTCCTTAGCTTGGTTGTCCTTGTAGTTTACATATTATGTTCTTCCTTTCATTGGAGGTTCTGGTACCTCTTTTTTTCTGATTAACTACACATGAGCTACATACATGCCCTTTTCAAACTGTCCCTTGCTGATCCAAAGGCTATTTCTCATTTCATGACAGCTTGTTACTTTGATCCTGAATGATCAGCTTGTCCCTTTCCTCAAATGTCAGACAACAGCAATGAAACTTACTTTGGGATTAACAGTAGCTTAGAAATTTAGATTTAATGTATAAATACTCCATGCCTTTTTGACCTAAAACTAACTTACTCCTTAACCATATGTACAGAGGGCAGAAGGGTAGAAATGGAGTCCCACAGGCAAACTGGATACAGTAGAAAGAAGCAGTCTTCCTGGAGTCTCTGGAATCTCCTTCATCCAAATGAACCGTAACAGTATTAGGAAGAAGTGAAAACACCGATCAAATTTTGGCAGCATCTGAAAATAAAAGCAAACAATGAAATTGTCTGACTTCATCTGATGTGTTCAGGACCAGATGATAAAGAGACTAAGTAAAGCAGAGCTCATTTTTGATTGCTGAAATGCTCTAGTTTTACTGCAAAAAGTCTTAAATGCATGATGTCTTACAGCTGTGAAAAACTGAACTCCAAACACATTGTTACTATAAGGGGAGTGTCAGAATTTATTTGTATCTTATGTGAATTACGTGGTTACTTCTCAGTTGTGCAATGTTTTGATCCCCTGGACCTTTTTTTTGGCCATTGCAGCTACTCTTTTGCAGAAACCAGGATGTTAAGGGTATGGCAGTATAGTGGGGAAGAGAAGATCAGTAACAGGAATGGGAAGCAGCTACCCACAGCTAGACCCAAGTGCTGCAATTTACATGTAGAAGCTTGTTCTTTTAGGTTATATCTTTTCAGTGTCTAATTTTTTCATTGGTTACAAATAATGACCTCATTTATATTTAACCAATGTTTGACCTGGAAAAGAGGGCGGGAGGGAGAGGAGGGCATTAAACAGCTCAGAATAGTTAGAAAACACTGCAGACAAGACAGTCAAGAGTCAGGGTTTTTTTACTCAATTACTTTTAAACACAAGATTTGTATCACTCAATTCGTTAGTGAGAAAAAGGGCATAACTACATTTTTCCTCCACTGGGAGAAAGGAAACTTTGTATTTTCACTACAGTTTATACGAAGTCTTTCAATATTTCGCTGGGAGGTTACTGGGGGAGTAGCAGGCTCGGGCTGTTTTGAATAACTGTTTCTGCTGCTTTGAGTGTAATGGCTTTTCCTGATGCTCTGGGCTGCAGCGCCTCAGGGGGTCCCTGCCCTAGCCTGGGGCATCCGTGACCACAGCTGGCCTCTCTCTCCGCTGGGCTCTGCTGTGGCAAGGAACTCCCTCCCTCGAAGAGGGAATCTCCAGCCCAGAGTGGTGGCTGGTGTCTTTCTTCAATACTTTTGATCAGGGCTGCCTCCCTTTGGTACCCAAGGGATTTTTTTCACTGCGGTTTAGTGTCAGCTTGAACTAGCGACGACAAGTTCAGGGCAGGTCACGATGCATCCTTTTATACTTCATGCCTCACAGAGGCAATAGTCTGCAACCTATTTCAACTCTTGTACCTTCATCCAGGCATAACAGAGAGGGAAAGGCAAAAAGAATACTGATTTTACTTTTTTGTTTGTGGCTGTGGTTTCTTTTTTGTATGTTGTTTGTCCCAGATTATGCCTTTTTCGCAGGAAATAATTTAGTGGGGTTTATTTTCTAGGAAGACTAGGCTGCTCTTTGCACACTTTATGTAACACAAATACGGCATGACAAGTGCTAGGTACAATGTGGAGGTACCTTTCAGACTTTGATTTATATTTGAAAGAGCCTGATTTTGAAGTGTGATCTGGGCCTGGAAAGCTTTTACTCAGTCTCAGTTCCCACTAATGCCTGAATGTGGAAATGCTGCTTCTCAGCACTTTAACCATGAGTGCTCTCACATAAAAATAAAAAGTACCAGAGAGAGGTATGCTGAGCATGGCCTGATTGGGTTTTATTTTGTTCTGCGTGGAGCTGTGAGGTGCCTGTGCTAGTGGTACTTGCTATCCATGACACAGCTTCATGGTAGCTGCCCACACCATGCGCTCCGCAGTGTGCATGTCCAGGGGACTCTGTGCAGGAAGTAGCAGCCCTTACAAGTGAGGAGGGGGGTTCGTTTTCTGAAATTCCTGTGAGAGCCCAGCAAGCTGGAAACTGTTGAATTTGTGCCAGCAAAGATTGATTTTTTTAAGTATGGATGAGGATGAACAAATATTCCTTGTAGCAGATGACCTGGTGGACTACTGAAGTGAGCCATTTAGTAGACTGGAACATGTCTTGTGCCCTGTGCAATTCATTTGAACTTTATAAATGCTGGTGGCTGGAAGCACAATGAAAAATTATATGTCAAAATCTTAAAAATGGAAGTATATGTTAACTGTAAATATTACTAGAATTAAAATTCTATGAGCAACAGTGCTACAAAATAAAAGCTAAAGGTTACTTTTTCTTTATTTCACATTGATGAGGACAGGAGAAAAAAGCTTTGAAACACCTGGAATTTGTTTATGTCTCAGATTTGCTTTATGTTAAAATGTTTTGAGAAAGCTCACTGATTACTATTTTTGTTTTCTGACAGTTATTGAAGGCATAAATACTTGTTTGTTCGCATGCACACCTGTACTGTCCCAGCACTGAGCTCCAGTCAGTGCACCAGAGAGGTGAGCATGCACAGGTTTTCTTCCACCATTCTTGCACTCAGGCTCCTCTGGTAGCCTCTACAGCTTTTGTGCAGCCTTCACAGTACAGGGTGGTACTTTGTTTATTGCTCATTGCTTCTCTCTGATACATAGGTAACCTAGCAAGCGCACACTATGCTTATCATATATACTCCTTGACAGCTTTTAATTACTCAGGTGTTATTTTCTGCAACTGTAAATCTTCTATGTCATATTTTGGTGCGATTTTTTCTTTCTGTGGGGTAGCCCAATTATGAAAAGATTTATAAAGAGGAGGAATTTCTTCTTTTAATTCTTGAAGAGCTCGGTTAAGCTCTTGAGGACCTCACCTTCTTGGGTAATGCTCTGAAATAGAACAGAGATTGGAAGAAAGCTTTTGAATTCTCTCGTTCCCTGCATTTTTTGTCAGCCATACAGTAGATGTTTTATTCAGAAGAGTATTGTAAGACATTTACTTCAGAAGCTCCTATAGGCCACAAGACACTTCCTGCAGTGGTGCAAGACATGGGGCTAATAAAGGGACTTGTCAATTTTTAATGTCCTACATTTTTTTAGTAAAATTTTGGAACTTACGAACTTCTTACAGAGAAAATCAATCTCCCTTTTTCCTTTCCTTCTAACCCATCTTAATGCTCCTTGACAATCTTAACTGTCCGTCCCGTCTCCAGAGGTGTAAGAAAGGAGTTTGATGTAACGCCTGAAAATGAGCAATTGATACAAATTAGGCACTTTGGTCTTCTAAGTAAAGAGCATTTTGTAAGAGCCATTTGCAGTCAAGAAAGAACAACTAGATTTCCTTTTAACCCTTGATATATAAAAAATAATACAGTACTTATATGAAAGTTTTGAACTTCATGAATCACTTTAATGTCAAATACAACCAAATTAATTTTACATTTGCTTCCACAGACATATTTTTTGTTCTGAAGTGATTCTGATTCCAAAACTTGCACAATAGAGTAAAGCTGCTTTTGTCTCTTGATGTTCTTGAAAAGAGGTTCAGTAGAGAAACATGAGACCAGGGACTAAAGCCCAGGTGTTTCCTCTCTTAGATGATTATCATAACCATCATACTAACAAGCGTCTATTTGTCTCCTACTAGCAACTCCAGCTGCAGATTTGAATGACAGCATACTTGCGAATAGTCTATAATGCTTCATTCATTTCTCATCTCCCCAAAAAAATAAAATTTGATTCCTCTGGAAAAACAAAAACCCAAATATATTTCGGATCACAAAAATCCTGAGGGAAAAGTCATCATGTTATTATCAAAAAAACAACTGTGTGGGTGAAGCATAGTTCTGATTTTCCTCATTTTGAGTAGATGTGTATTTTGTAATCATTGCCTCCATCTGAGACTCAAACAGCAGTGCAGGTTTGAATCTCACAATTTCACCAATGATGTTTAAATAGGTTTCAATTTTTCTGTACATCTCATGGATGTGATTTTTTGAGCAAATTGTGGACTTCTGCAATTTACTTAATGCTCTCCCATTGAAAGATCAATAACTGTTTTGCAAAACTGATTATAATCTCTTTCCTACCACATAGAGCTGTGTTTAAGAATTTCATGTTGCTTTAATCTCTAGTACTCATAGTACACTTTCCTTTTTTCTGGTAGAGACAGACTACCTGTCCCAAATTGCTACTCTTGTGATCTGTAGTTCTCAACTGGAAATGCATGGATATCAGAGCAAGTGAACAAGTGGCAGCACTTTGTCTTTGAGAAGGACTCTGCTTTGAAATGTGGCCCTAAATTTTTTGACTGCAAGCACATACATTCTAGTTGCTCCATTTTTCTCAGTCTTAAGGAAAACAGGAAAGACAGGGACAATCCTAAGTGTTTTTCTTGACATGTTATTGTCAGTTATTTTTGATAAAGTGGTTAACGGTTATGGGGTATGCCATATTTTTCAAACCTTTAGTTTCCCATATTTGTCCCAGATTATCTGTAAATGGTAATAAAATGCAGTAGATCTATAAGTTAGAAAAGACACCTCTACTATTTAGCTTTCAAGTATACTTGTTCAAGATTTCTTGGCAATCAAGTATGAAATCTATTTAAGTTTCTATTAGATACATTTACATAACATGAGTTAATGTCATTATGGGTTTGAAGTAAATGTGGCAATTCTGTAAAAATCTGAAGTAGCATTGAAATGTACTCTTTTCACAGCCATGTAGACTTACATCTGCCATTTATTCACACATCACATGTAACATGGCTGTCACTTCTCTATGTCTTAGCAAGCACGTACCAGATCTAGGGACCAGGTCTAGTCGTGAGAAAGTACTTCAATTTTCACATCTGTTCTACTCGCAGCATGTCTACTAAAGATTGACGGTAAATATAGTGATGTTTCTGTGATTCTTTAATGGTGGTTTTTATTTAGTTTTCAAGGATAAGCAAAACAAAATGAAACAAAGAAAGAAGGACAAGTCTAAAATTATTTACAAGTTATTGCTCTGTACAAAAGGTTTCAATTGTCTACTTTTAGCAAACAATGACAAATAATCTGGAACATGTGGAATTATTTTTTATCCCTCTTGAGTTAAAACATTTTACTTTGACTTTAAATTTTGATATATTGTTGTGTTATGTATTAAAGGCAGTTGACATTATTCACATTATAATTTTGTATGGAAAATATCAGCCTGCACTGGATTACTGGATTTAGTTCTTCACAGTGTGTAAGCTGTTAATAAAGATCCTATATAAATGTTTTTAGAAAATGAAAATTTGAGATAATTTAGCTATCAGTAGCAATTGTCTCAGTTTGAACAATACACACATTGTTGAGAAGGTGTGTGATGGGGGTATAAATGAGAAATTGTGATGAAATAGGAGATACTGTATCTGTGACATAGACCTGTGAGTGAAGAAAAAACTCCTAAATTGACTAAATAGCAAGGTTGTCTTTCCCCACTCTGGCTTTGGGCCTAAGAGATCTACTGGAATCGTCTGCCAGATCTCCACAACTGCAGTCTTAATTTAGGAAGGTTTTATATAGTAAGGTGTAATTCCTGTTCTAATTTCAGCTAATTTCAGCAGAAATTGTTGAAGGAATATGTTGATCCTTTGCAGGGTTAAAAGGTGGGAATGGTGAAACAGAAGAGATTGATTTTATCTTTCAGTTATATTCTCCACTGGTATGGTTCTGCTGGAAATGATTAGAGCTAAATTTTTTTACAATCTAAAATCTTCATAGCAAAAAACCATAGCAATATTAAAATATGTCAGTGTTATGTTAATTAAAGTACAAGGTATTTTGAAAAATTTCATTTCATTCCATGAAAACAAGACAGCTGTGACTGAATATCTGAAGAATATTTACAGATAAAATAAAATACCAATTTTTTTTTTCTTAATACTAGATAGTGCTGCCTGAAATAATGACTAAATAATAATTAGTCACCTGTTAATATTTTTGTGAAGTGAGCTGTTTCAGATTTTAGAAGTACTGCATTTATGCCTGGAATCTAAAGTGAAACCCTAATCAGAGTTTCCATTTTTATGCAATTGGGCGTATTACATATGTGCCGTGCGAACATAATGATGATAAGTAACCCATGTTACTGCCACTAAATGGAACATGTTCCAGTGCAAGAAGTAAGTTAGCAGAATACTTGTTTTTCTAATACAGAAATAAATTGCTAACTTATAGGAGACCTGTTTTGACATTTTAGTACAGTTAATAAACCTAATATTTAATATTGGTCACAGACCAGTCAGTGACTTGTAAAACACACCACACACTATCATACTGATGCAAGCATTCAGATTTTTTGGAGAAATGGTGCTGCATCTAATTTTAAAGTAAAAGTAAAGTAATTCAAAATGGAAATGTAGGGTATTGATGATGAATGAAATGACATGAGTCATTTATTCAGCCTCTTTGCCGCTGCATATATTTTATTACCTGTGTAATCAAGGGAAAAAAAAAATCCTCTTGTGAATTATGTGAGGGTGCTCTACACTGCTGAGATGACTCACAGCTTCATATGTAAACCTGACAGATTAGTTAGGAGACTGGCTAGTCTGATTACAAGCTATAGTCTGGGATACTGTTTTAATTGAATTAGAATAATTATACATTCCTAAAAGAAGAATGCCACATTTGCATGATCATGCTAAAAGAAGATTTGTCTGTCTTAAGGTAATCCTAACTGAGGCTTCTTACTATCTGTTAATATTGAGAAAGACTTGTGATAAGAAAGAATTTGTAGTGCAGATACTTAATTTTTCTTTTTTCTTTTTAAAAATCAGTTGTGTGTCAGTTGCAACATACTGAGAAGGGATCAAAATTCAGGAAACTTTGAATGTTTATAGTAAGTTGTCCTGCTAGCAGTTCAGGTTCTTGTATTGATAATTTTCTTTTCTTTTAACTATGTTTTCTTTAAGGCCTCATTCGATTACAAGAGCTCATCAAGGCTCCATCACGATACAACCTGAGACTAAAAATCCGTCAGTTACCAGCTGACACAAAAGATGCAAAGCCATTGCTAAAGGAGATGAAAAGAGGCAGGGAATTCCATGTAATCTTTGACTGCAGCCATGAAATGGCAGCAGGCATCTTGAAACAGGTAATCCTCATTTTGCTTTAGATGGCCTAATCTTTTTCATTCCTAATAAATAAAAATAATGGCATTTAACAAGCAGGGAAATTGTATGTCCGTTTACTGAGGCCTAACTGAAAATCAGTCAAGATTTTAGAGATAATTTTACTGGTGACATTAATAGTAGCTGCTTTCATTATGTTTTTTTAAAGAAACAGATTAATCAGTTCACATACAGGGGAAAAGGTACATCAGTCTTTCAACTAAGAAAAATTGGTACTTTGGAGAAATTATGTTTTAACCAGTATTTTAAATGCTTGCTTAGATTTTTTTTTTTTTTTTTTTTTTTTTTTTTAAATTGAAGCCTCTATATTGTGACTTTTAATCAGGTGGTGATATTTGCATAATATGTTTCCGGCAGGCCACGCTAATGAGTTCTACTGAGAGGACAGAACTAACAGATATCTTTTAGAAACATATTTTCCTTGCACTACTAATAGGACTACAAAACACTTGAAAGCATTTGGGTAGGTGGTTTGAAAGTATTTGCTTTGTTGTGTTCAAATAAGATGAGTAGGTGTGACACAACAAAATCACAAATTTAACTGGCTTTATAATGAAGAAGACAATTCCAGTGATGTCTTCCAAGAGAAGGTAGCAATATAGTAGTATGCAAAGGCAGTATAGTGGTATGCATAGAAGACAAGCCTGTCTGTGTCTTTAGTTTAATGAGCTAGCTCCCAAGACTGGAAATTTCTTACGCTCAGAGGCCATTTTCCCTATAGTTTTTTAATTGCACTATGTCTTTCCATAAGGAGGATAGGAAGAGCACCTAAACCAAGACAATATCCTACATTTATTATGCATAGCTTTTAGTGACTTCATGATTTTATTATGTTTGCTAGCATTGTTTAAATAGAAAACAAAATGTGCTTAAGATTTGAAATTACATTTCTCTTTAAAGGTACTTAAGGGTATTAGTTTTAAATATTATTGTGGGATTCTAAATGAACAAGTATAGGCATCTGTTAGAAAAGTGTTGCAGTTTTTGTCAAAGTCTTGTCTAAAATATCATAAAACCTAATCTGCAGCTGATATTTGGAATTCATTTTAGCTTTTAACTTTTCTTTGGACAGGTTACAGACTAATAACTTGATAATTTTTCAGATGATGTCAAAAGTAAAAAGGTTCCCAAAGCCTCCAGAGCTCTGATGATTCTTTTGTGTAAAAATTCTGGTATTGTGAGAATTGTTTAATTGTTGCCTTCAGTATATTTAAGGAGGTGTATATGGTAGCAACTTGGCAAAGAATTCTGTTGATAATTCCTGGAAAGGAAAAAAAAAGAAATTTTTACTTGTGTAGCTTTTTTACAGTGCTAAAATTGGGTAAAAATCATTGTAGATACTAAAATGATTGAATAACTCATACTAGTCTAAGGCAACTTTTGTGCAGAGCATGCAGATGTGGCTTTCAGGTGAACATGTGCTTAAGAGTGATGACACATCCATAGTTTATTCTTTTAAAATTGTATCTACAAATATTTGTTCTTATGCTAAACTGTTCCTGTAAAAATGAGCAGTTAACCCAAATCTATGTGGTACTGCATGGTTGGCAAGGCAGGTGAAGGTACTTGATAGACATCTGAGTTTCTAGAGTAATGTTGTGAATATTTGTTCTTCATTTTTACCAAAGTATTATGCATCTCGCTGTTCCAAACTTGACTCGAATATTTTCTTCCATGGCTGGAAAAATGTCTACACGTATAATATAAGCCTGGGTCCTTCTTTAAAATGCATAGCATTTTTCATCAAAATAGAAAAAATATTTCCTATTAGATTGTTCTTTTTAAAGGAAAGATACAATAATGAATGAAAATATTGTCAACTCAAATTTTGTGTGGCAACTTAATACATCCATTAGTATGTAAAACTATGATGCTCTTTCACATTTACTGCACTAAACAGTCTAATAATATTCTTTCTATCAGAAGATCTGGTTCATAAATTCCTTTAATAGTCAATAATCTGCTCTAACTGCTAGGAAATTACTTACTTGACCTAATTTCAGTATAATTCCAACCCTATAGTCTTATTCCAGTAATGTTCTTTTGCAGCTTTTCATTGGCCATGTAAGTGTGATAAAAATGTATTATGTGACCTCAGAAACATTAATATTTTGTTTATTTTTTCAAGGCTTTAGCTATGGGAATGATGACAGAATACTATCACTATATCTTTACCACACTGGTAAGTGTCTTGTGAAAACATAGTGATGACATCTAACAAAGATGTTAGTTTACTTAATTATATTGACAAAATGAAAAATGTCTCCCTGGAATGGGGTGTGAGTACAAGATGTTTTCTCTGTTTCTTATGTTCAGTGAAAACTCATCAGGATGGTTTAACAATTGTTCAGCAGTGTGCCCTGGGAAACTGATAGTACTGAACAAGCAACTGACTCTGTAGTGCTGCAGTTTTTAACTTTCAAGCAGGGTTAAGTATATAATTCACAATTGATTGTTATGAATTTTGTACTTCATCTCCTTTAGATTGTTGTATGTGAAGATTTTAAACTTTTGTATTCCATATTTTTAATACAACATTTTACAAGGTAGCTCTTCACTGTCATATAATTCCTGAATAATTTGGTGTGAATATTAGCAGCATTTTATTTAACAGTCCATGTGTACTTTTTAGGCACATGAATTATGCAGTACTCTTTGGTGTCCATTGTAAAAGTAACTAGGAAGGAACCATTCTTGGAACCATCAGATTTAACATGTGCATTAAATGAACATTTAAAATGAGAATGCTCTTACAAAACATAACAAACATGTATGTGAAGTCCTTTTTTATTGTTCACCACAGTCTAAGAAATAGTTCAAAAGTTGATAAAATAGTACTTTACAGTTGTGCACGTTTCTCTTTTTTCCATTGTGTTCAAATTTGCTCGTTTAGATTGCAGTTCATTAAGGTTCTTAAATTACAAGTCATTTAAAGCACGAGACAGATGTGCCTTGGTAAAACCATGCTTAAAATGACCTATGTTTAAAGTCACGTAGATGTTTAAGTCCTTATAAAAATACATCCTTTGTGATGGGATGGAAAGTTCATCTCAGAATCAAAAAAAGAAGTTCGTGGAAAGTATTAGCATGGAAATAGCTTGTTGATTAGAAATTTATTGCAAAATAATCTGTGATGTTCATTGGAACTGTAAAGGCAAAATATCCTGAGCAAGTGGCTGTCTTACTTTAGAAGAGCAAGTTGTCTATCACTTACAGATTTAGGATTGCATACAACAGAATTTCTTTCAATAGTCTGTCAACATGGATTCTAGATTATTCCAGGGAATTTTTTATATCTTCGCTTTTCATTTTTCTCTTAGTGAAAACAGCTTCTTTGAGTGGTATGCTGTCCACTGGCATTTAATTTTTACACTAAAGGCTATGTTTAAAAATCATGGGTTTCTGTCATTCTTATTTCCTTATTAGAACATTAACTTTTTTTTTTTAGGAGAGACAAGTATTATATTGACTTGGAGCTATGAAAAGGTAATTTAGTGTGCACAAATGGATGGTAGATTCGCAATGTAGCTTTTGAACTAGCATCAGACTTCAGTTGTTTAATTTATTAATTGTTTCTTATCTGACATGGTGAGAGTCCTGTCAAGTAGATTTTTTCAGTCACAGTGTCTTCCATGTATTCTCATCTTCATTGATTCAGGGTCTAATGCAGTATCTCGTTAATATACTGACCCATGTGTATTTATAATATATGCATAATATCGTTGTGCATATTTATTATATTCCAGTGTAAACATTAATGTGTTTGGATGAAATAATTACATCTGAGGTTCTGACTTTTTCACAGTAAAACCAGAGAATTTTTAGAGGAAAGATGTAATATAGTTGAATATCTCAGGAATTATATATGGAAGATGGTATCATAATTGCTAGTTGTAATTAAAACTGGCTGATATTTTTGTGGGCTTATTGATGTTAACAATGAATAAGGAATTGTAGTCTGGCTTTCTGTAGTGCAGTATTTAATCTTCTTCATCTCTAACCAATAAATAAAATGGGTTCAGAAAAGTGTTACACCTAACACTTCAATTCCATGGAAATTTATAATATGTTAAAGCGCAAGCAAAATATTAATTAAGAGATTGAGCTGAATGACTATGAATTATGTGGAAAATTCCTATGTTCAATTAAATTAAAATTATGTTACAAAACAGTAATGTCTTACATAGAACCTTGGTTATGTCACTTAAAAAAATATTTAAAATGAAACAGAAAGTTTGTTTATAATGGACAAAGCTAGGCTTAGTGACTCATGACTGGTTTTTTTCATCAACTTCATATTATTTTTTATTTCCCCATGTTGAAAACATGATCTTAGACCTGGGTTTCCTGAAGACAAGTACTGGTTTTACATTGTTTCTAAGAATTCTATCAAAAGATTAGGATAATCTTAACTCTACTTGTTTGATCTAAAATTTGATTAATTTTATATATATTAATTTATATCTACCTCTTTGTGAGTTGGGGTATTAAGTATACAGACACAAGTATGTATGTCTTGGAATACATTAATTGGCAAAGTTTATTCTTGCAAAGATAAATTTCTAGTTAAAGATATGTCCATGTTTGGAAGTATGAGTTACAGCTGTGAAAAATTCTTTTGGTTAAATTAAATCCAGTTACCTTCCCCCTCCTCCTTCTCCTCCCCAGTTTATCATATAGAGATCAACGTGTTCAAGTTTCATAGAAAGTGAAGGTACAAGGAAAGTCTTGTTCTGTTTATTTTATGATCTGAAGTCTGTTATGGTAAGCCAAAGAAGTAGCAATTAATAATAGTATTTTTAGCAAATAATAATAATAATTTTTAAGCTATTTAAGTAGTAGTGGATACAGTCCTGCAACTGGATTTATCATTTCCTGAAAATTTGGTTTATTTTGATTTGTTTGGTTTTCAGTTTTTGTTTGTGGTTTTGTTTTTGGGTTTTTGGTGGTTTTGTTTTGTTTTCTTTTTTTTTTCCTAAAAAAGGCAGTTGAAGCTGTTCTTCCTCTCTGAATCAGATTTCTCCCACTATAGGTTCCGCTGAGTTCCCTGCACACAGTCACAGGCTCCAAGTAAACAAAGCATATTTCCTAGCATATGTGTATATATATAGCACTGTTACTCTGCAAATTTCAGTGCTCTCATCTATGGAGATGGTCTAACAATTGAAATGGGAATTACAGTGTATTAAAGAATTTATATGATGGCCATTTTTTTCAGGACCTATTTGCTTTGGATGTGGAACCCTATCGATATAGTGGTGTTAATATGACTGGATTCAGAATTCTAAACACGGAAAATACCCAGGTGTCATCTATCATTGAAAAGTGGTCTATGGAGCGCTTGCAAGCACCTCCAAAGCCTGATTCAGGTTTGCTGGATGGATTTATGACGGTATGAATATCAGTGTTTAGTTCCTTTCTTTGTATATATTTGTGAAGCTAAAAGAAAACTTTGAACATTTTATTTCTGTTGCTAAAATTTTTTGAGGGTATGAAACCAAACATTATTATAAATATGAGTAAGAGAGTAACTGCGATGTTTCTGTTTATCTGTAGACTGAATACATGGTCATATTGACTTTCAAAATTACACTTACTCTATTTTCTCCAAGTGATAATGCCATATTTTAAATATCTAACTCATTTAGTCACAATTTACATATATGCAAATAAACTTTCATTTCTAGGTTTTCAGTGAGTTTCTGCTCATTACTTGGAATTAAATCTAGAATTACAGTGTCAGGAAGGGATTTATTTTAAAATATAGCCTACATTAGGAGCCTCTTGGTTTCAAGTTTGTTGAAAGGTCTGATATCTGCTTTGTCCATGAGCAATTTCTTTGCTGTCAGAGTTCCACTGTTCTTTGGAATTTTTTTTATTTTTTTTTTTTTAGAAGTGTTTTCATGTTCCATTTGACAAATAGCAAATTTTGTTTCTTGAAGTTACTTCTCAGTTATCTATCTTGTGTTAATTGAGCCACATAACATGGCTAATCATTTGAACAAAATTTTTCTACTTATAAGTTTCAAAGTTTTTATAGTCATTAGATACTAAGTGACAATTGACATTTTAAGAAGTTAATGTCCTTTTCATCTTGTTTTTAGAAAATTACCCTTTGTAGAGCAATAAATATCTTAGCAATAAACCTGCTTAATGGGAGTGCATTTTGCCTGAGCCACATAGTAAAATGACATTTAATCAGGTACAAAAATTCCTGAAACTTGAGAATTTGCCAAATAAAAACCTGATGTTTGCATATGTCTGAGCATTTAGAGACCTCAGTGAAAATTATCTGGCTTCCAATGCAGTTGTTTTCACTAAGTTGTAAGTGCTGGTGGTGTTATGCCCTCCTGCCTCTGACTTTGACACTATATGCCTGACTTTCACGCTTAGCCGTCAGGACAGAGTTAGAACTACGAATTTAACTCTGACATTGCATTCCCTTATTTATGATTCATAAAGTTCCCAGTCATAATTCTTGTTTCAGTTTGTTTTCTGTAGTCTTGTATAACTCTCTAATTACTATGTAATTTTCCTATAATTATCTGACCTTTAGCATCCCAATGTGATAAAATGTGGGTATAAAATTTCATCTTGTTTCTTTGGAATGTTCCAAGTCAAATTTCCAAGTGTGGATCTTAAATTATAAAGACTGAATATTTTTGATAAATAATAACAGTATTGTCATCTGTACTGTATTAATGGAAAATTATTCTGGGAAGTAGAAGAGTGACATACTGTCGTGGTTTAAGCCGTAAATCACGCAATCGCTCTCTCACTCACTCCCCTCTCTTTCTTCCCCCCGCTCCCTGGTGGATGGGGAGGAGAATCAAAGGAATACAACTCCCACAGGTTGAGATAAGAACAGTTTAGTAACTAAAGTATAGCACAAGACCACTACTGCTACCACCAATAATAATAATGACAAGGCAAATACAAGGAAAGAATACAATAGCTCACCCCTTCTAATACAAAGCCCGACTACTCACTTCCCCCTCCTTCTTCCCCCACACTCTGAGGGGGGGGGAATTGGGAGAAGAATCAAAAGAATGCAACTCCCACTGGTTGAGATAAGAACAGTCCAGTAACTAAGGTATAACACAAACCACCGCTGCCACCACCACCCACAACAATGACCAGGGAAATACAAGGAAAGAGGATACAATTGCTTACCACTTGATGACCGAGCTGTGAACTGAACTCTTCCGGGTTCCTGCCTCCACTTTTACATCCTGGGCATGACGTGCTGTGGCATGGAATAGCTCTTTGGTCAGTTTGGGTCAGGTGTCCTGTCTCTGCCTCCTCCTGGCTTCCCCCCCCTCCCTGGCAGAGCATGAGACTCAGAAAGTCCTTGGTCAGGCCAAAACATTCTAAGCTATAACTATCAACATCGGTGTTATCAGCGCTGTTCCCAGACCAAAAATTGAAAACACAGCACTGTACCAGCTACTACGAAGGAGAAAAATGACTGCTGCTGCTGAACCCATGACACATACTATTTTCAAGAAACTTTATTTTGGTATACTTGACTTCTTATTTTTGAGTGCATACAAGTAGCACACAGAAAGAGAAAAGATGCCACAAATCCCTGAGCATAAATGATCTCATATATTTATATATGACAACTGTGATTCAGACCAAGCACCGAAGAGCATTAATAAAGTGCTCTGAGTTCAGATTTTTTTTACTGTATAACTATTAGTCTTCCAGTTTACTGTGCATCAAGTCAGAACTTAGCATGCGTAATTAAGATGACCTAACAAGCCCTGCTGCTTCATTAACGGAAAGTTGTCCTTCCTAATTGCTTTTGCTTATAGTCTGATTTGGCTATCTGCTTTCATCTTACATGGAAAAGAGAGTACTTTTTGTATTCTGACAATTACTTCTATTGTTTTATGTTCACTTTAGTAGCGGTATATGGCAGGTGCAAGAAAGCACTGTGCTATTTGATGAATGCTATAGCTAAAGTCAGTATTAAATTGTGTTCCTTAGAAAAATCATAGTTTTGATCTGATATTTTTTGTAGGCTGCTGTCATGGTTTAGGCCCAGCCAGTAACTCAGAACCACACAGCCACTTGCTCACTCCCTCCTCTTCTTCTCCCACTCCCGGAGGGATGGCGAGGAGAATCGAAAGAATGTAACTCCCACGGGTTGAGATGAAAACAGTCCATTAACTAAGGTATAACACAAAACCACTACTGCTACCACCAATAATAATAATTATAAGGGAAATAACAAGGGAAGAGAACACAACCGCTTGCCACCTGTTGACTGATACCCAGCCCAACCTGGGCCTTCCAGGTAACATCCCCCAGTTTATATACTGGGCATGATGTGCTGTGGTGTGGAATACCCTTCTAGCTAGTTTGGGTCAGGTGTCCTATCTCTGCTTCCTCCCAGTTTCCTGTGCCCCTTCTCACCCGCAAAGCATGAGACTGAAAAAGTCCTTGATCAGAGTAGACATTACTTAGCAACAACTAAAACATCAGTGTGTTATCAGTGTTGTTCTCAGACTAAATTCAAAACCACATCACTGTGCCAGCTACTAAGGAGAAAAATGACTGCTGAACCCAGGACAGCTGCCTAGTGGAATGAAGCGTTATTTAGCTGTATGTTTTGTCTTTCTGCTCTTAAATCTCTTTTTCTGCCACTACTCCCTTCCCCCCTGCCTCATATATTTTTTAAAAATTTCTCCTTTCTTTTCTGAACATAGAGTGCTTTTCAAGCTTTGGTGCTCTCCACCATGAAACAGTATTTCTCAGGAAGTGAAATCTATTTGTAATAAAATATAAGAATGATATTAAATACTCAGGGAAAAAATGTAGAGATCTGTTGCATATCCCGGATGGCTCATTAGTGTATATGAGATTTTTATCTCCTTAAAAAAAAAAAAAGAAAAAAGGTAAGATTTTATTGATAAAGTTTTAAAATTTTAAAATCTGGTGTATGGACTGTCGTGGTTTAAGCCCAGCTGTAACTCAGAAAAACCACACAGTCTCTGGAGTCTACCCTCCCCTTCCTCCCTCTGCTCCCGGAGTGATGGGGAGGAGAATCAAAAGAATTTAACTCCCATGGGTTGAGATAAGGACAGTCCAGTAACTAAAGTATAACACAAATCACTACTGCTACCACCAATAATAATAAAGGAAATAACAAGGGAAGAGAATACAACTGTTCTCCACCTGACGACCGAGCAGTGAACTAACTCTTCTGGGTCCCTGCCCCCAGTTTTTACATCCTGGACATGACATGCTGTGGTATGGAATACCTCTTTGATCAGTTTGGGTCAGGTGTCCTGTCTCTGCTTCCTGCTGGCTTCCCCTCCTGCCTGGGAGACCATGAGACTCAGAGAGTCGTTGGGCAAGACTAAACATTTCAGCAGTAACTGAAAACATCGGTGTTATCAGTGCTGTACCCAGGCTGAAAGTCAAAAGCACAGTGCTGCACCAGCTACTAAGAAGGAGAAAAAAATGACTGCTGCTGCTGAACCCAGGACAGGACAGCCTCAGATAAGGAGAACAGATCCAGGGGTATTGTCTATAAATACATAATTGTAATAAAGATGCAAAAATTATGAGGAAAAGTACTAATACCTTCATACATTGTACTTAATTGAGAAAATGCAGATGTATTCACTCCACAGAGCTGTCTAGGAAATTCATTTCAAAAATAGCCATTTCGAGGGATACAGTAAAAATGCTGAAGTTATAACTGCTTTGGAATTTGAGAATGAAAATGAAAGAGAGAATAGTGTTGGATTCGTAAATGTGTAGGCATTTTCCCCTAAGGAGCTCTTCATATTTGCACACCTAAAGACTCAGGGAACACATTTAGATATGCTTACTTTGTTCTCTATTTCCCTTGATTAACTTTGCTAAACAACCTGTCAATGTCCAGACCTTAAGAACGCCCTGTGAAGTCTAGTTTATAGAATCATAGAATAGTTAGGGTTGGAAAGGACCTTAAGATCATCTAGTTCCAAACCCCCCTGCCAGGGGCAGGGACACCTCCCATTAAACCATGACACCCAAGGCTCTCTCCAACCTGGACTTGTACACCGCCAGCTATGGAGCATTCACAACTTCCCTGGGCAACCCATTCCAGTGCCTCACCACCCTTACAGTAAAGAAGTTCTTCCTCATATCCAATCTAAACTTTCCCTGTTTAAGTCTGAACCCATTACCCCTTGTCCTCTCACTAGAGTTCCTCATGAAGAGTCCCTCCCCAGCATCTCTATAGGCCCCCTTTAGATATTGGAAGGCTGCTCTGAGGTCTCCACACAGCCTTCTCTTCTCCAGGCTCAACAGACCCAACTTTCTCAGCCTATCTTCTTACGGGAGGTGCTCCAGACCCCTGATCATCCTCATGGTCCTCCTCTGGACTTGTTCCAACAGTTCCATGTCCTTTTTATGTTGAGGACACCAGAACTGCACACAATACTCCAAGTGAGGTCTCAGGAGAGCAGAGTAGAGGGGCAGGATCACCTCCCTCAACCTGCTGGTCACGCTCCTTTTGATGCAGCCAAGGATACGGTTGGCTCTCTGGGCTGCAAGCGCACACTGCCAACTCATGTTCATTTTTTCATCAACCAAAACCTCCAAGTCCTTCTCTGCAGGGCTGCTCTGTATCTCTTCCCTGCCCAGCCTGTAGCTGTGCCTGGCATTGCTCCGACCCAGGTGTAGGACCTTGCACTTGGCATGGTTAAACTTCATCAGGTTGGCATCAGCCCACCTCACAAGTATATCAAGGTCCCTCTGAATGGCATTCCTTCCCTCTAGCGTATCAACCAAGCCACACAGGTTGGTGTAATCGGCAAACTTGCTGAGGGCGCACTCAACCCCACTGTCCGTGTCACCGACAAAGATGTTGAACAGGACCAGACCTAACACTGATCCCTGAGGGACACCACTTGTTACTGTTTTCCAGCTGGACATTGAGCCATTGAGTGCAACTCTTTGCGTGCAGCCGTTGAGCCAGTTCTTTATCCACCGAGTGGTCCACCTATCAAATTGATGTCTCTCCAACTTAGAGACAAGGATGTCATATGAGACAGTGTCAAACGCTTTGCACAAGTGCAGGTAGATGATATCAACTGCTCTACCGCTGTCCATCAGTTCCGCAGCCCCATCATAGAAGGCCACCAAATTGATCTGGCAGAATTTCCCCTTAGTGAAGCCATGCTGGCTGACACCAAGCACCTTGTTGTTTTTCATGTGCCTTAGCATGCCTTCCAGGAGAATCTGCTCCAAGATTTTGCCAGGTGCATTATCTGAATGTTCACCTTCTTAGCTTTGTTATTTTAATTCAATATTCTCAAAAGTTTTGTTGAATCCAATGGTAAGATGAGAATTGCTAAAAAAACCCCAAGAATGGTTGAAGGATGAATGTAGATACACAACAGTGGCATATTTTCAGTTGCATTAAATCTATGTGTTTGAAAAATCCTAACACCATGTATTGAATTGGACCAGTACATGAAAACTGTGTTAAATGGTCAGCTCTAATCAGGTAAATCAGCCCAAGAATCATGTTAAGCTAATTTGGTTTAACTAATGCAGCTGGAAAATATACTTTATCCCACCATGAACAAGACTGGAAAAGATTAAGAGTGTTAAGGAAGGCTTTGAAACCATGGCACTTGAAGCTTAAGACCCGTCTGAAACATAAAAATCTAGAATTAAAATAAGTGATTCAGTTTTTCTATTATGATATAATCAATGCTTAATGGTGGAAACATACTCTATTAACAATATTAGTACTTTGTATATTTAGTTCATTTTATTTTTTAATAAAATTTTTTCTGTACCTCAATTTCTTAGTTTTTCATTCAGTATTCTCCAAAATTCACTGTTTTGTTTTCCTCCCAAATGTAGCAAAAATTTATGGCATCATCCTGGGTTTTCTTTCAGCACACTTCTGGAATTTGACTTACTCAATTCATCGTGGATGTAACAATATTCAATAATTGTATAAACCGATATAGATAGTGGGGTTATTACACTGGGTACAAATTCTGCACTGAGATAGGAAGTTCTCAAATTTAGCTTTGTTTTGGTTTTTTTTGTTTTTTATATTTTTTTATTGAAGATAAGACTTACAATATGTTGTTACAAACTAGTCATTTTATAACTCTAACTGTAAAAGGATATTTGTGGAACTATTTCTTAACTTTATCTAACAATACAGAAATAACAGTTATATTTGAGATAGAAAGTTAAATAATAATTTAGTAACCACAAGCAAGCACTGCGTCTGGACAGTATTTGATGAGAAAATGGTGGTGTTCAGGTTCTTGAGGGTGAAAAGATCCATGAAAATAAAAAGAAATATTAATTATAGAAATACAGCTTTGGATTCTGATTTAGAGCTTCAAAGAGGATAGCTTGTTATGTAGACAGCTTTATAATTATCCCTTTAGCAAAAGGAATTTTCTGGATTTGCTGACGTGTTTAGTAAAATAGTGTGGCAGCAAATGTGTACTTCAAAGGAAATACTAAACAATTACTTTTTACTGCATTACAAGCTAGGAATCTTCCCTAGGCACAGTTAACTTCATGAGTTTAGGGACTATGCACAATTTCATGCTGTAAGATGTTTTAAAAAATTTATGTCCGCTATCTTGAGAATTAATCACATTATTAAATGCTTGACTCTTGTATGTAGTCTTTCTTGTTATTTTAGGAGACGTGACCTATCAGAAATTTGTAATCCTGTCCCAAAGGAAAGATACACCTGAGTGTTGTATAGAATTTAGCAGAAATTATATCTTCTCTCCTATGGGAGATTTCATTGAATTCTTTCAGATGTTGTTTGAGGATGTATGCATATATTTAGAGATATAGTATGATTAACATGGTTTTATATAAAGCTTTCATGTTTGAACAGTCTTGCTACATGTTTACAAAGTAAAAGAGGGAACTCACATAACAGCAAGCAGGGAAATGAAAGAGCTTGTGCAACCGACAGAAGCTCCTATGAAATCTGTAGGATTAGCTGAAGCATAGGTTGTTCAGAAAATGAGTTCCTTTACTCAGGAAACATGCGAGTGTCTGCACTGTATGAAATTTTAAGTCTGAGGACTGTAGCCCAGTATACAATAATTTGTCCAAAGAAGGGAAACAAAGTGAGTGAAGAGTCTAGAGCACAAGTCTTATGCAGATTGGCTGAGTCTGAGTGTTATTTAGTGTGGACAAAAGGAGGCTGACAGGAGCCCTTATTGTTCTCTTACAACCACCTTGAAGGGAGGTTTTAGGGAAGTGGGTGTCTATCTCTTTTCAGAAGTCACAAGTAATAGGACAAGAAGGAATGACCTCAAGTTGTGCCAGGGTGGTTTAGATTGGATATTAATAAAAACTTCTTCACTGAAAGGGTTGTCAAGCATTGGAACAAGGCTGCACAGGGGAGTGGTGGAGTCACCATCCCTGGAGATATTTAAAAGAAGTGTACATGTGTAGATATCATGCTTAGGGGACATGGTTTAGTGACAGACTTGGCAGTGCTAGGTTAGTGGTTACTCTATGATCTTAAATGTCTTTTCCATCCTAAATGATTCTATGACTCTATGAAGACAGTTTTCTTAGAACATGCATTCTGAAATTCAGTTTAATAGTTTATTTATGTTTGCCATGGTTTAAGCCCAGCTGGTAACTCAGAACTACACAGCTGCTCGCTCACTCCACTCTTCTTTTCTCCCACTCCCAGAGGGATGGGTAGGAGAATCAAAAGAATGTAAATCACATGGGTTAAGATAAGAACAGTCCATTAACTGATGTATAATACAAAACCACTATTACTGCCACCAATAATAATAATAATGATAAGGGAAATAACAAGGGGAGAAAACATAAAACTTCAAGGGGAAAGGGAAAAAAACAATAAACACAGGTGATGAACAATGCAATTGTTCACCACCTGCTGACCAATACCGAGCCTGACCTGAACAGTAATCTGCCCTTCTGGGTGAATCCTCCCAGTTTATATCCTGGGCATTACATGCTGTGGTATGGAATAGCCCTTTGGCTAGTTTGGGTCACGTGTCCTATCTCTGCTTCCTCCCTGTTTCCCATGCCCCTTCTCACTGGCAAAGCATGAGAGACTGGAAAGTCCTTGATTGGGGTAAGCACTACTTTAGCAACAGCTAAAACATTGGTGTATTATCAGCGTTGTTCTCAGACTAAAGTCGAAAACACAGCACTGCACCAACTAGTAAGAAAGAGAAAAAATAACTGTTAAAGCTGAACCCAGGACAATAGTCCATATCTTTTGTAACTTTAGGAAAAGTGAAGCAAAAGCAAGATTACTTTTATGCTCTTTGTTGTTATGGTTAAGGAATGTGGTCTTTAGGAGCTGGTAATCAGCAGGCTTGTTTGCAGGAATGAACAACTGTAGCAGTCATTATGGCTACAGGTGTTGGATATGGAATGGTGAGAGGATAGCCATGCTAGGTTAAGAGGCAATGTGAACCATTCAATTTGTGGAGAGAAAGGATTGTCAATTTAACCCTTATTGTGTACTCACCAGCTTCAAAGTGGCATTGCCTGTTAGGGCTGGTATGCACTTAATTCTAGTGAGGTTTAAAAGTATGTACTGGGCAAAATCCTGATCCTTTGGAATCAGTATGTATGTGCAATTTGTCTAACCTTTAGTTTGCTACATGGATGTTAGGCTTAGATAGGATAATGCAGATGCAGTTGATTTTTTTTTTTACTGGAGTACTAAATACTACATACTTTAATGGAATGAAAAAGAATAAAAATCATATGTAGATATTTGTCCCTGAATATGAAAGTGATTAATTTGGGCATAGTTTGGAACAGCTGACATGCATGGTAGAAAGAAACAAGCTTCTGGGCATACCATCCTCTCTGCTAAAGACCTGAAGGGGTATGTGTTTAAATGGTTTTCCATTTTTTTTTTCATTTCCAGATGTATATGTGTTTATCTAATGAAAGATACAACTTTTCCAGACAGATTTTTTTTTTCTTCTTCCTAAGCTGCAGCCCACTATTTCTAATTTTAAATGGGTTCATACATTACACAGACTTCCCTGGGACTTAAATCCAGACCAGATATATAGTTATTGCTTAAATCCATTTTCTGAAGGGATAAATCTATTTCCCATCCAGAACATCATGGACTCAATTTTAGTGCTTTCCAGATGCTACAGAATATTGTGCCAGGCCTCCACCTGCCCCTAAAGAAGACCATGGGTCCCCTGTAAGCCCAAAGTCTGTCCACCTTCTGTGGATGTTTTGCATATCCTTGAGTATTCCAAGTGGTGCTGTATGCATGCATTAGGGCTGCTTAATCAAGTTTCTACCTGCAAAGAATTATAACAGTAAATATATTTTCTACCTGAACTGTCTAGTGGAGATATGGTTGCCGGAAGCACGCATACAGAGCTATTAAACAGTGCCTAGGAAAATTCAGGCATGAGCTTGAATCTGCATCTGAATACCTTTATGTCAGTCTGGAAACAAAATTAATGTGCTTTCATTATTATATTTTTTTTTGTGAACCTGAGACCTCTGCCTTCTGAACCCACATGCAGCATAGGAAGTAGGTGAAAAAATAACATACTGAATGCACTGAAGGGAATTAAGTATCATGAAGCTGTGAAACAGAGATTTCAGATATTATTGTTTTTATACTCTTCATACTCCCACTTCCCAAGGCCTGAGTATATCTTTGCGTTTTGCAGAATATCTTTGGGTTTTGTTCACCCTTGAGAACAGAAAGCTTAAGGGAGACTTTATCACTATGTTCCAGTATTTAAATGCTACAAAGCTACAAAGAAGCTGCAAAGAAGATGTAGACTCTATTTTTATGAGCAGTCACATGGAAAAGATGAGGGGTAATGGGTGCAAGTTAGTGCCAGGGAGAACATTAGTGGAAAATTTTTCACAATGAGAAAAATCAGCCATTGGAATAATCTGCCGAGGGAGCTGGTGGACTCCCCAGTGTTGGACACTTTTAAGATTTGGCTGAACAGGGTGCTGAGTCATCTAGCTGGGTCATGCTTTGCTAAGAAAGTTTGGACTAGATAATCCTTGAGGTCCCTTACAACACGGTATTCTATGATAAAGCTGCATCTTATTTCAGATAATGAGAGGCTATATAACATCCTGGAAATAAATCTTCAACTTATTTAAAGAAAGTTCTTATTTTGATGCTGTAGAAACATTTATTCAAACCTGGTGGAGAAATGCTATTGGTAAGTATTACTGAAACCCTAAAGGATATTCTGCATATGTAATTTCTTTCAATGTTGTTTATAAAAACAAAATCTCATGTTATCTTTTTGTCTTATGTAGCAATGGATGTATTATTCAATGTCTCTTTACTGAGCTGTTCATTGAGGTCTCAGTTCAACAAAATGTTCAATGTGCTTTCTTACTGAAAAAACAATGCAAACCTTTTCAGTTGTCCTGTTCAACTCAGCTGGACTACTTTGGCACTTAACGTGGAGTATGTAATTTTTTTAAATGGGACTTCAAAGGTCACTCATGTAAAAGAAGTGGCTTTAGGTAAGTTACTTTGTTACATTTCTTCAGTCTTATTTTGAGTGAAAACTGAGAGAGAATTCAAAGATATTTCTGAACACAGGGGGCAATCATTTTTCAGCCTTTTAATAATAAATTACATAATCCAGAAAATACCACTTTGCAAATTGTGTATGCGTGATGATATGATTGTTCTTGCTGTTTACATAAAAGGCAACTAATATTAGCTTTAGACTATTCTGGATTTCTTAGCCTTCTTTTTGCTTAAAATACAGAACAGTTATTCTGATATAATTCCAAAGTTTGAGTAAGATTGTAATTAGAATCCAAATAAAAATAACAGCAACTGAAGGAATATTCTCATTTGCAAGGTTGCTGGAAAGAAACTATTTTTTTTTTTTTAATTCATCTTCAAACCAAAAATAAAACTTAACACCAAAACGAAAAATAATCAAAACTTTATTTGTTACAGTTCTCATTATTTCAGTCATAGTTCTTAAGTAGCGTGTTTCACACAGTATGATTTTTGTTAACATGGTTGCTGGAAGTAGGAGGTCTTCCTGAGCAGGGAGTTTTGCAGTAGTGCACATCTAGAATTGAAGCCAGGGAAAATCAAGGTAGCAGCTGGATGACTGCTGACCAGTTATTTCTTGATGTTGTGTTGTGGTTTAAGCCTCTCTAACCACGCAGCCCGTTCTCTCACTCACTTCCCCCTCTTTCTTCCCCCCACTCCCGGAGGGATGGGAAGGAGAATCGAAAAGAATGCAACTCCCACAGGTTGAGATAAGAACAGTTTAGTAACTAAGGTATAACACAAATCACTACTGCTACCACCAATAATAATAATGACAAGAGAAATTACAAGGAAAGAATACAATTCTCACCACCTAATACCAAGCCCGACCACGCAGTGCACCCCCCACCCTTCTGGGTCTCTCCTCTCCGTCCTCCATCTTGGGCATGACGTGCTGTGGTATGGAATAACCTCTTTTGTCAGTTTGGGTCAGGTGTCCTGTCTCTGCTTCCTCCCGGCTCCCCTCCTCCCTGGCAGAGCATGAAACTCAGAAAGTCCTTGGCCAGACCAAAACATCACTAAGCAGTAACCGAAACACTGGTGTTATCAGCGCTGTTCCTAGGCCCAAAATCAAAAGCACAGCGCTGCACCAGCTACCAAGAAGCAGAAAAAATGACTGCTGCTGCTGAACCCATGACATTATCCACCCCTTATTCCATACCATTCACGTCATGATCAGATCCCACATTTTCAATATACCATCACATGTATATATATATACATACACACACAGAGAGAGGGAGAGAGATCATCCCTCAGTGCATAGACCAATCCCTACAAAGCTGCTGAGTCCATTCGGTCCGTGACGTCAAGCTCCATCTTCTGTAACAGCCTTTCAGAGCAGGAGAGGCTGTGTGCAGAGTTCACACTCGTCAGTAACCTGTGCCACAGTGTCCATTGCCAAGTCCACCCCTCGATCATAAGTCCATCTGTATGCTGCATCTCTGCCCTGATGGCCTGAGGTGTCATGGGCCCACCAGGCTCAAAGTAATTCACTCTCCCCTCCAGCAGTTTCTGCAGCTTGTCACTGGGGACTCCATACAGCTGCCTTCCATCTCCAATGCTTCCAAAGCACTGGAGGGGCCCAGTGGACTAGATACTCGCCCATACTGTCCCACACACCCTGCCACTCATGGCTGTCCAGGCTTGGGGAAAATCTCTTAGTCATCCTAGATTGCAGATTAACCCCAGACAAGGCCCACACCCCACTCTGCTTAACTCTGGGGACCAGACAAAATGGTTGTGGGTAAAACACACTCTGTATGCATGCCACCATGCTGATCCCCATCACAATCAGCAGGCAGGTCTCAAGGGTACCCAAAGGCCATTCAAACCCTTCAGAGCTCTCAAATGAGGCTGCTGTGCTTGCCACTGGGGCTGGTGTAGCTGCTGCGCTTGCCGGCTCTCTCACCACCAGCTGCTCTTTTTCTGAGTCCAGAGCTTCCTTCTCTGCCTTGCTGGGAAGTGCTGCGGGGTCTCCTGCGTTCTCCTGCGGCTCCGCGGGCAGCTGCCGGGGAATGCTCTCGGCCGCCACGAGGCTGGGCTCGGCCACGGGACTCTGTTCAGCCTCGGGGCCCGGCTTCTCTGCCGTCTCCTCCTGCCGCTCGGTAGCCTCCTCCTCCCGCGGCTCGGCAGCCGCCGGGCTGGGCTCAGTCGGGGGGCTCGCCCCTTCTGCTACCTCCTTCCTCTGCTCGGCAGCCGTCGGGCTGGGCTCGGTGGGGGGGCTAGGCTCCTGCTCCCCGGGTCCGCTCCCCCGGGCCGTTTCGGCAGCCGGCGGTTCCCGAGGAAGCCCCCCCTCGGCTCTCCACAGCCTCGCCAGGACGGTGAAGAGCAGCCGAACTGCCAGGTACACATTCGCCCCCCACGGCTTCTCGAGCCCGCCCGTATCACAAGCCATTCCAATAAAGTACAATGAAACAAGAACCTTAAACCAAAACCCATATCTGAAACATGCTAAGATAAGAAATACCGGCTGTAAGTAAGGTACAACAGGCTGAAACCATGAACGCAGGAGAACCAAAAGCAACAACTTTAAGAGCCAATAAATCAGCATTGTGACGAGTGGCTATTAATCCTGTCGTTATCTCAACCCTTCGAGCCCCACGTTGGGCGCCAAAAAGAACTGTTGTGGTTTAAGCCTCTCTAACCATGCAGCTCGTTCTCCCCTCACTTTCCCCTTTTTCTTCCCCCCCCCCCCCCCCCCCCCCCCCGCTCCCGGAGGGATGGGAAGGAGAATCGAAAAGAATGCAACTCCCACAGGTTGAGATAAGAACAGTTTAGTAACTAAGGTATAACACAAATCACTACTGCTACCACCAATAATAATAATGACAAGAGAAATTACAAGGAAAGAATACAATTCTCACCACCTAATACCAAGCCCGACCACGCAGTGCACCCCCCACCCTTCTGGGTCTCTCCTCTCCGTCCTCCATCTTGGGCATGACGTGCTGTGGTATGGAATAACCTCTTTTGTCAGTTTGGGTCAGGTGTCCTGTCTCTGCTTCCTCCCGGCTCCCCTCCTCCCTGGCAGAGCATGAAACTCAGAAAGTCCTTGGCCAGACCAAAACATCACTAAGCAGTAACCAAAACACTGGTGTTATCAGCACTGTTCCTAGGCCCAAAATCAAAAACACAGCGCTGCACCAGCTACCAAGAAGCAGAAAAAATGACTGCTGCTGCTGAACCCATGACATGTTGCTAGACTAATTTAGAAGGTTTCCTGACTTGACTGACCTGAACTCCTTGGAGAAAACTGGTATACCTTAATACATCTTTTGTCCAGTGGTAAAATTATAGAACAATCAAGTTTGATGGACCTTGAAAGATCTTTTCCAACCTTTCATGCTACAGGGAGCCAAAGTGAGATTATCTTGCACCCTGTCCAATTGTGCCAACTGATGAGAATTCCGCCATAACACAGGGCAGATTGTTCCAGTGATTGTTGTCTCTGTAAAAAATTCCTTCAAGATAAAATCTGTTCTGGTGCACCTTGTACCAATTGTCCTTTGTTCACATCACGTAGCTCCTTGTGGTGAGAAATCCTTTATCTTCTTTTAACTGCCTTTTAATTACTGAAAAAATGTGATGAGATCCTTCCTGAGCTTTTCTTTCTGCAGGGGAAAATAAACCTAGATCCTTCAGGCTTTTCTCAGAGGGCAGGTTTTCCAACACTTTGATTATCTTTGTAGTGCTCCTTTGGACTCTCTCCAGTGTGTCCATGTCTTTTTTGAATTATGGGACCATAACTGGACAGAGTACTTCAGATGCAGCCAGACAAACACTGAGTCTTATGATCACGTCCTTATCTCTGCTAATAATATCTTTTTGGATGCAGCCCAGGATCTGCTTTTCCTTTGTTGCTCAATCAGCAACTCACAGCTGACTCATGTTTAGCTTGTTCACCAGGACTTCCAAGTCCCTTTCAACAGGGCTGCTCCCCAGCCACACAGATCCTAACATGTATTGGGCTCTTTGGTTTTGTTGTCTTACCACTTGTCTTTGTTAAACTGCAGACAGTTCTTGCTAGCTAGCTCTTTGTAAGATGGCTTTAACTCCTGTCGTGCCTGCTTATCACCCCTCTTAGTATCATCAGCAAATTGTTTATCAGTGGGCCTACGTCTTCCTTGTGCATTGCTTACTGGTCATGTATCTGAAGAACCCTTTCTTGTTTCTGACATCTTTGGCTAACTTCAGTTCTAGTTGAGCCTCAGCCTTCCTGACTGTATCTCTGCATGTCTAATTAAGGCTCTTGTAGTTCTTGATGGGTATTTGGCCACTTTTCCATAGCTGGCATGTTTTTGTTGGGTTTATTTTCCTTTTTTTGGCTGTTAAGCACACCCAAAAGCTCATTGGTAAGCCAAGGTGCTCTTTTGTTCTGCTGCCTTCCTTTTACTTTGTAGGGGATACACTGTTCTTGTGTTTCCAGGAGGTTGTTCTTCAATAACTTCCAGCATATACAAGCTTCTTGGCCCTCCATGGATGCTTCTTATGGCTATTGAAATTAGTTTTTATAAAATCCAGGTCTTTGTTCTAATACTAGTCTTCATTGTGCACAGTAGGAGCTTAATCTCCACAATGTTATAATTGTTGTATCTGAGATTGATATTGATAATTATGTTGTCAAGTGAATTGTCTCAGTCTGTGAGCAGTAAATCTAGCAATGCATTGTTCTTAGTTGGCATGTCCATCAACTGTAGCAGTAATCAGTCCTCAGTGCATTCCAGGAACCCAATGGATGAGTTGAACACTGCTGTGGTATTTTCCCAACTGTCCAGGTAATTGAAGTCACTCATGAAGACCAGGTTCTCCTGTTCATGGCTGTGTATAGAAAGAAGCACAGAAAAATCAGTGACATACTTGTATGTTTATAAACTTTAAAGTCTACTATCGATAGGTATACCAACAAAATGTATATACAATTTCAGAGAAACCATTTAGTAATGATACTTTGAAGAAGAAAATGCAGTGACATTTTTTAACCTCTTGTCATTACGCTTACTTGAGGGTTGGTTTGACACTGGACTTGAGGGTTGATTTGACACTGGACATTTTTTACTGTTATTAGAATATACCTCTGTGAAACACAATACAAGGGAACATACCTCTGTGATCTTCATGACTTTTGTGTCCCCTATGAATATTTCAGCTCTGTTTCTGCCTTTGATGAAAATTTTTTCTTTTTTTTTTTTTTTTTTTTTTTTTTGTTCTTGGAGAAGAAAAGAAATCAAGTACATAGAAGTATCTGTTATTGAGTTGGATACATTTGTGTTCACCTTCTAAGTAAATATGGAAATGTAACCACTGACATATCACTTTCTTTTGAAAAGCATTGTCATGCATGTAAAGGCCTCAGCCTGAAGTTTGCTGCATGATTATGAATTGAAAAATAAAATCTATATTCATGGAAAGAGAAGGTTCCATCTTGGATTGAAAGATTTATAGCAACATCTGGCAGCAATTAGAAAGGCTTTTCCATTCTTTGGCACAGATAGGTCTTCATATTTTTGTACAAAGCAAAGATGTGCTTAATGATTTCAACAAGTGAATGCTTAAATTTGCCACAGTTTGCAGTTAACAAGGAAAATAACACAAAAGTTTTCTTTAAAATTGATTATTCCTCCATTAATGTTAATAAAAGTTGGCTTCTCTACCTTTTTTTGATGGGTTTAGTCCTGAGACAGTATTCTAAGTGAAAAACCTAAATAGACAAAGAAAAATAAATGTATCTTTTATTGAAATTTATGTCAAGTTGCATCAGAAAATATTGTCTCTGAAATTTGTTTTTTTCATTGAACATATTTATGTTTCTTTGCCTTTGCTGTTCCACATCTGACTTAACCATTGACTAAATACTTGTCTTAGCTAAAGGTCATTGATTAGGAACAAGCACCAGCAATATTAAGAAATTGTTTTTAAACAGCTTTAAGGGGTTTAAATGTGAAGATCTTGAAATAAGTTCTCTTTAAATTAAAAGTAAGTCATAAGGTCTCAAGCACAACTGTTTCATATAAAGCAAACATTCATTCAGTTTGTTTATAAACTCCAACATAAGGAGCTTTATATGTAGTTTTGCAAGACTGAACATGAAGCTCAGGTTTACTTTGATTATGAATGAATACTTTATTAGCATTCATAAGGACATGTTTTTAAACCTAGTAATGTAAAAAGAAGTCAGCGCTGATTCTGTCTTGTAGACATGGGTGTAGAATACTGAATGACCTTGTAGTGGGCTTAGTGACTACAATTTTGCTGAAGGAAGACAGATTAAAAAGTAAGGATTATATTCTTTTCTACACCCAGATGAAGTACGTGTTCAGTTCATTTAACACAATCGGCTGTATTAGGTTAAAAATTAAGGTATTTGTCAATTTTATCAAAGTTACTCTGAATTTTATGAGATCAGATTATCATTCAGAGTTCATTCCTAAAATAAAAACCATGTGGGATACTCTTTGATATATACAAATTAAAGATGAATAAAGTGAAACTGTAAAATGTGAAGCACTTCAATAAAGTCTATCTGTACACTGAAGTTTAGCTGAGATAAATTAAAATTCAGGAAAAATAAATTGGTAGCAAATTAGTGAGTTTTGTTAGCTTTTGCATTATTGCTAGCAGTTCTCTAGGGCAAAGATCCCACTTCTTTTATAAAGCTGTGAATCAAGACTTATAAGGGTGATACTTGAATGAAAATGTATTGCTGAATGAAAGATCAGATGAGAGGGGATTCCAGGTATAAAAATACAAGCTGATTTTAAATTTTATACGTAGTGGAGTTTGGTTTTCTTTATCTCATGGATGCTGTGTATGGATACACATTCCTTTTACTTTTGGTCAGATTAGTCTTAGAAATCAAAACATTTTAGATGATCTACATGAAGTTTATTTAATGCTGTTGATTAGAATTCGAATCTGTATTGACCTGACCTGTATTGATTTCTAAGTATGATCAAGGGAGAAAGTCCATTAGTAGAGCAATGGAAGATAAAGCACTTTCAGGACAGAATCATTTCTGTCAGAACACTTGGTATCACAGTTACAGAAAAATACTGAAGGGCTTTTCTGGGAATATAAATTAACAACAACTAGCCTGCCAGATCTAAGACAAGATTTGCTAATGATTTGCTCCTAAGGAGTGAGCTGTTTTCTGAGAAGGTGTGTTCATCTTTTGCAGAGATCTGTTCAGCTTTTCAGAACTGCTGAAATATCATTTTCTTTGTATTCTGTAAGTTGTGATAAGTTTGAAAAGCAGTATTTAATTTTTAAGAAGTTTGCATTATTACAGGTAGGTGACTAAGATTCAGACAAGTGCAGTTCAATGTAAGATGTATAGAAAATGTTGAAAATGTTTCCATTTAAGGTTTTGTGATAGTGTAAAAGCTTTCTGTTATGTTTTGGGGTTTTCTTGTTGGTTTTTGTTTCACTATAATCTATTTTTAAATTTTTATAAACAGCTTATAAAACTATTTTTAAATTTTTGTGTGTGTGTGATAGAAGCATCACTGGGAGCAATCCATTGCAAATCATGGAATGGTGGCTTTCTTAATGTGACTCTACCCTCTTCAAAATAGATTCTCTGATATTTAGGTTTGTGCCCTTTCTTCCTTTCCCTCTCTCCCTCCCCCTGGAGATAATAAAGAATTGAAAAAAATACTTCAGAACTCAAACAAAACATTGAAGCATTTCAAATGTTACATTTAGAAGCACGAACACAACATATCCAGTAACTTCTTTGTGTGAAATATCTTGTGATCTTTAAATTACAAGCAGCAACTGCTTATGGCAGCCATTTGAAAGATTCATCTCCAGTAGCTCAGTAGAGCACTATTTGATCTGAGGGAAGCTCTCCAAAAGCAACAACAGTAAGAACTGTGAAATTGAAAGCTGTATTAATGAAGAATAATTGTAGCTCAAACACACAGACCATCATATAGTTGGTAAACCAGAGTACCAGTTCTTCCTTTTTTTCTAGAAGTTGCTTCTTCCAAAACAGAAGGGCATCTGCATCATTTTCTGGCTTGCTTGTATTTTAATGCTAACAGGCATGTGAATTTTTCAAATTCTGAAAAAAATTCATTAAATATAGCACGGTTTCAAATATAACTTTTTAAGCTTTTACACCACACAAACTTTAAAAATACTGCAAATTTAAAAGGGTCCAGTATTTAAAATTATGAGCACACCATAAAAAGAAACAAGAATCATAGAATCAGAATGATTTGGGTAGGAAGGAGCCTTAAAGATCATTTAGTTCCACCCCCTCTGCCATGGGCAGGGACACTCTCCACTAGATCAGGTTGCTCAAAGCCCAGTCTAACCTGGCCTTGAACACTGCCAGGGATGGGGCACCCACAACTTCTCTGGACAGCCTGTTCCAGTGTCTCACCACCCTCACAGTGAAGAATTTTTTCCTAATATCTAATCTAAGTCTACTGTCTTTCAGCTTGAAACCATTAGCCCTTGTCCTGTCACTAAATTCCCCTGTAAAAACTCCCTCTCCAAATTTCTTGTAGGCTTCTTTAAGGTATTGGAAGGCTGCAGTAGGTCTCCATGCAGCCTTCTCTTCTCCAGGCTGAACAAGCTCAGCTCCCAGCCTCCCTTCACAGGAGAGGCGCTCCAACCCTGTGATCATCAGTATGCCCCTCCTCTGGACTCGCTGAAGCAGGTCCACCTCTCTTGTGTTGGGTGCCCCAGAGCTGAACACAGTACTTCAGGTGAGGCTCTCATGAGAGCAGTGTAGAGGGGCAGAATCACTTCCCTCAACCTGCTAGCCATGCTCCTTTTGATGCATTCCAGCATACAGCTGGATTTCTGGGCTGCAAGAGAACAGTGCTGGCTCACATTGAGCTTGTCATAAATCAACCTAATAATTCAATACCCTGTTCAGAGCATAGCTGGTTTGCTGTGTTTTTATGTGAGGAGAGTTATGAATTGAGCTTGTCTACATTGTACAGTCACAAGGATAGTGGTAAATCTGCCTGTCAGCTATGCAGCTGTTGAACAGGCAACCTTGCAGAAAGCTTGGCAGGAAACCATATTCAGCCTTTCTGGGAATGGCTAGTGGTCTGCTAAATCATCCAGAAATGACTTGGAATATTCATATTCCTTCATGGTGGTAGCCATGTCTTAGGCTTCATTTGTTTCTGTTTGCATGTAAACTGTCCAAAGAACAAGTTTAATATCCTTTGCCTGTGCTTCAGAGAGAACTGTACATACATTCTTCCCTATGAAGATGATGCCCAAACAGTATGTGTGGAATTCATCCCTCCTAACTTAATCTGTAAAATTCAGATGTCTAGTAATTGCCTATATTTCCTCTACAATCAATAGAGGAAAAATACAGGAAAAATAATGCATAGACTGAATTATTGAAGATATGTCTATAGAGAGCCTAGATAATTGGCTGGGCAATTTGAAATATCTGAACTTAGGTGAAATGATTCCTTTCTGATGTGGGTTTTGCATATACAGAACTCTCTCTTTCTCCCCTCTTGCATTTTTATTTTATTGTTCTTTGACTTTTGATGACGTGCTTACAGTTCCAATCTGCCTTGCTTGCAAGTCTAAGGAGATACGCACTCTTTATATGGACTGAAGGAATTTCTTAACAATTAATCTGGTTGGATAGGACATAGGTAGCAAAATTAATAACCATATCAGAAACTAAGACACTTTACTTTCTTCCTGATGACATTTAGTGAAGACTTTCACCCCTCATCCCTCTAAACCAAACTACACATATTTTGTAGAGACCCAACAAAATTATCTTTCCTCCCATTGCACTTTGTAAACCTAAAGAGTTTAGTTCTTGCCAGAGATGGAGAGAGGGAAGGATGAGTTTTAAATTCTTCAAATAGACATAGCGGTTCTGTATGTCTGAAAACTAGACAAAACTTGAGGTCTTTTCTTTTGATAAGATCCTAATTTTGTACAGTACTGAAAATATTTGTGAGGTTCCATAACATTTTTAGATTAACTAGAGGCTTCACTGCACAAGCTAGTAAATCAAATCTCCACAGGCTAATTTATTGTGATGCTATTGTTTCAACATGTCTTCTCCTCATTATCTGGACAATAACAGTAATCCAAGGGCTGTATGTTTGTTTTAAAAAGGAAAAAAACGAGTACATTTCAGTAGTTGTCCAACAATTCATGTGACCTTGAGATCTCTTAACTAGTAAGATAATATAATTTAGGTGTAACTGTCATGGTTTATTCCAGTGGAGTAGTGCCTTGTGGGAAGACAAACTAGGGGAGAAAAATTTTTTTTCTGAGTATGAGCCGTTAAGTAGGCCAAGATTAGCTAATGAGGCCTTCAACAGCCAGTAATGGAATAACATTAAGCCTTTTGAGTTCACTGGGCAGTTTGATGTCCTAATGGAGGTACCATGCTGGGAAAGCATACATTTTAGTTAGAATTTCTTGTGAGGGGCTGATTGCACATTATGATATGAATAGCCGTGCTAAATGTATGGAAATTTTCTGCCAGAAAATTAAGGCCCCCTCTACCAGATAATGGCTCACTGGAGGAATGTAATAGTGGTGAAGTAAAGTCTGAAAACAGATGATTTGCTATTTAATAGTTCATTGACTTTTCTTCTAGAGCCATTGTCTCCATCATAATGGCAACGGTCTTAATTTTCATTTTGTAATCAAGTTTAAGCTATTTTGGTATGACTTGGGAAGGTACTACTTCGTTGTTAGAAAATGGTTTAATTCACTAAAGTATTATGTTTTTCAGTTCAGGTGTAGTTGCTCATTTCAGTTGGATTTTCACTAGTGTGATTGAATTGATCTTGCATAATACATGAAATTGTTCTTTTCAGTTTTGCCATCCATAAATGTCTCCCTCATTTCAGTATAAATGACTATTTCTTCTAGTATCCATTTGAGTCTCCAAACGTTTAATACTTCCTGGATGGTTCTAATGGCTCAGCTATAAAGCTTTTCATAAGTGTTGGGTTTTTCAGGGTGGTTTTTTTGGTGAATAATTATTAAGCTTTTAGAAGGATAAATGCATTAATATTGCTTCTAACACCTGGTAAAAATTTTGTTCTTATAGTGTACTGTGAGCAGATGTATTATTTTAAAAAAATCTGATTAAGTTTATCTCTGTAGGACTAACTGTCCTTCTCACTCCTGTTGATATTTCTGATGACAAAAATAGCTTTCCTATTTTTCTCCCAACTACAATAGCAAAAGCCATACTTTTCTAGGAACTGCTATTCTGCAAAATTTTCCATTCTGTCACTCAGCAAAAGATGCTTAGAAGGAAAAGTATAAATATTCTGCATGTATCAAACATACAGAAGATTAGATGTTGTCTAGTGTCCATTGTCCACCATGCTAAGTTTGCTGCCCTGATTTCTTTATAAAACCTACCTGTGAATTGATAACTGAAATTTTATTATAAAATCAGAATGATTTTCCCTGATAGACAATTTAAGGAAAATTGTGATTAAGTATCTCAAGTTTTCAGAAATATGTGTAGAAAAGGATGGTTTGTATCTAGAGCAACAAAAAAAGTAAATAATGAGACTTTTTATAAATATAAATCTATAGAATTATAAACTTACAGAATGGTTTGGGTTGGAAGGGGCCTTCAGGGCTCATCTGGTCCAACCCTGATGGCATAAGAAGAGACATCTTTCACTAGATCAGGTTGCTCAAAGCACTGACTGAAGTACTTCCAGGAATGTGAGGTATGTACCGCTTTGTGATCCATACAGTTTCACTTCTGGTACCTGGGTGTGCCAGGCACATTTCCTTCTGGTGTCTGCAGAGCTGTAAACTGGACAACAAGAAGTAGTAGGTGCACAGCTCCTTTTTTTGACTGAATTTCTGCAAAATTACTGCAGATGACTATACTGTATAATAATAGAAAATACAATCTCTGTAAGTCCCTTTTGTTTTTCAGGATGCTTCTCTATAATAAAATAATCATCTCCTTTAATACCTCTATTATCTTTTTCCTACCCTCCTCTCTAATATGTTTGCCATGCCAATGTTTAATTTTAGTTTTATGCTATACCTACTTTTTTTAAAAAATGCGATTTAAACACTTGGAGTAGGGTTTTGACCTAGTAATAGAATAACTCTCTGACAGTGTTGGTTCAATGGTTTCCTGTAGTGTTAAAGGTAGTATAGGTGAACTGTTCTCACAAAGAAAAATATTCTGTAGGCAGTAGACTTCTTACGAGAAGTAAATCTTCAGTTACATTACTGATGGCATTATGACAGCAGTCTTAGCTTTTGATTGTTGTGGAAGCTAGTGATTTTACTTTGGAGAAATGTGAATAATTCAGAGATACCTGATCGGTAGATAAGCTAGTTATATGACTATCTGATAAATATCAACAATGTGCAGAGAAGTAAAATAATTTGCACTTAAATGACTGAATTATAAATTGACTTTATCACCTGAGATTATTTTCTTCCTAGTAGCTGATGCAGTGCTGTGTTTCGGTGTGACCAGCAGGTCGAAGGAAGTGATCCTGCCCCTCTACTCTGCTCTCCTGAGACCTCACTTGGAGTATTGTGTGCAGTTCTGGTGTCCTCAACATAAAAAGGACATGGAACTGTTGGAACAAGTCCAGAGGAGGTTCATGGGGATGATCAGGGGACTGGAGCACCTCCTGTATGAAGATAGGCTGAGAAAGTTGGGTCTGTGGAGCCTGGAGAAGAGAAGGCTGCATGGAGACCTCCTAGCAGCCTTCCAATATCTGAAGGGGGCCTATAAGGATGCTGGGGAGGGACTCTTCATTATGGACTGTAGTGATAGGACGAGGGGTAATGGGTTCAAACTTGAACGAGGGAAGTTTAGATTGGGTATGAGGAAGAAATTCTTTACTGTAAGGGTGGTGAGGCACTGGAATGGGTTGCCCAGGGAAGTTGTGAATGCTCCTTCCCAATCAGTGCTCAAGGCCAGGCTGGACAAAGCCTTGGATGGCATGGTTTAATGGGAGGTGTCCCTGCCCCTGGCAGGGGGGTTGTAACTAGATGATCTTAAGATCCTTTCCAACCCTAACTATTCTATGCTTCTATGATAAGGCTGATCGCACACTGATATTTAGTGGTTGCTCAGTAGCACTTACCCTTGTCAAGGACTTTTCAATCTCTCATGTTCTGCTAGTGAGGAGGGGCAAAAGAAGCTGGGAGGGAGCAGGCACCTGATCCAAACTAGCCAAAGGTGTGTTCCATACCACAGCATGTCATGCTGAGTATATAAACTGGGGAAAGTTGGCCAGGAGGGGCCAATTGTGATTTGGAAATGAGCTGGGTATTGGTCAGCAGGTTGTGAGCAACTGTATTGTGCATCACCTGTTTTGGATGTTTGGTTTTTTTTGTGCTGGGGAGGTATTTATTCTTTCCTCCCTCTCTCTATTTCCTACTACTATTATTATTATTATTACTGTTGTATTATATTTAACTTTTATTTCAGTTATTATACTGTCTTAACCCATGTGGTTTTAACTTTTTTTTTTCTGATCCTTCGACCTAACGCACTGGGGACTGGGTGTGACTTAGCGAGTGGTTAAGTACTTAGTTGCTGGCCGGGTTTAAGCCACTACAGTGACCACAAAGCAATAATCATCCATGAAACTCTAATGGGTAGCAGAATGCTGGTAGATTTGAGTTCTAAGCATTCACTTAGTACTGCATTGTATGAATCTATTTTTATAAACTTAAGAAAAGGAATTAAAAACAAAACCACTGTGATATAGCAGTATACTATTCCTCCCAGGAAAGTTGAATTTCACCATCGTTTTGGATTTAAACACTTACATTACTGGCAATTGCTTTGGTTTTTCTTCATATTCCCATTCTCTATAATCAAGAGGGAATTGTTAAAAAAGGCAGACGTTTGTCGTGAGATAAAGAGAAGATAAAGGAATAAACTAGACTTAATTTTACACTCTCTGCTGGTGGAGTGGCAGCTAGGAGTGACAGAATTCTGTTGTAGGGATTTCCTATAATGTGTTACCCTCTTAGCAATATTGCTTTGACTGCCACAGTAAACATTCCTATGGATGTCCATAGATCACCAGAGATAACCTGAGTTTTCACCAGGATCACCAGTCATTGAAATAAGTTTCTAATGTCCCAGTGACTCCCTTTCATCTGACTGAACAAAAATTCTCACAGGATATACATATCTAGGTATTAATAATAAGAGGAATAATGCCTTAAATGGTTTTACCTCAAAGAAGACAGGGAGAACTTGTCTTTTGGGTTTTTGTTTTTGTTTTTGGTTTGGAATAAAGCATTAAAATAAATTCTCACTGAGGAATTATTTTCTTCTCCCTGGGGTATTTTAGTTAAAATAAAAGCATGCAGTATTAAAAATACTTGGAAAAGCACATGAAAGTATTTCAATCATCTTGGGAAGGAAGATGTTTTCTGTAATTAAAATGCCAACAGAAAAGAATCCCTGCAAGCTTGTCCATCCTGAAACTGAAAACATAGCATATAAGTTAGAAATGTTTGTTATACTGAAAGCAAATTCTGTCTTACAGATACTGAGCTTGCATAATTCTCGGTGGAAGTTCAGGTAGAGAATTGTCCATAGTGGATATCTGTTGCTATATATACTGACAGCTTGAATTTTGCATGAACTGAACTTTCTTTGCCCTACAGCAGGCTCGAGGTTGGTTTTTTTTTTAAACGTTGTACTTTTGGCAAAACATAAATGTGCTTCTGAATTCTGAAAATAACATAGAAAATTGTGGTATTTCTTACGTTCTGCTTAGGACATTATGAGCTGGCACTGAAGTAATACAGTGGATATACTAGTTTTGCTGCCAGTGGTGTGAAGCCAGCTGTTTGATTGATTTTACTTTCATTCCACTGCTACAATAATATAAGTAATATCTTGAGCAATAACAGTAAGGAAGCCTTGTTTGCTGTGGATTTGTGACTCCTAAGTGTGTAAAGCAATAGCAGTTGTCACTGAATTTTTTAAATGAAGCTAGGGCATCTCTACTGTGTGAATTCTCAGGAAGTCAAGACTGATGAGGCAGTCATTTCCTCAGTGAGGTATTCAGCCAGACTTCTCTTCTTTGCCTCTTTTCATCTAGGTTTTTCATATTTGTGAAAACTCTGTCTTAGTATTGCATATGGAAAAATTTGGAGCTTTCTTTCCTAATACATTGCCCACCCTAACACATTGCCCACCACTACTGCTGCTCCTTCTCTCTTCAACCTACTTCCTGGTGGCTGATCACATAAGAATTGATTAGAGTGCTTACCCGTATTTTCTCCTTTTTATTCTTTTATTTTTGTGTGCTTTGAATGGTTATGCCAGGTTTTTTTAATGTTATGTATAAATCCATTAAAACTTACATTTTAATGTTCTGTCTACATTGATGGCTATCTAACATTGCTACTATAGCACTTTAAAAGAGCGAAATGGGGTAGAGGCACAAAGAAAAAGAGACTGTTTACTTAGATATTAAATGTTTATACTGTAAAAATGTCTTTTTTACTAAACCAGTACAAATAATAGTAATAAAAAAATTAAAACCTAAAACCTTAGCAGAATATGCACATTTTGTCATTGGCTCAGTTAACCATTTGTGCTAACGTACATGGAGGAATATTAAAAAAAAAAATCTGTTCTAGCCTCTCCTGACTTGAAAATATCCTTCTTACAATATTGTGTATTTCCTAACGGCTACCAGATATTTAGTGTTAGCATGGTTTATATGTTCGCTTAGTCTTGTAAATGATCCTAATATCCCCTCAGAGATGGTACGTATAGCCATCATACAGACCAACTATAGTTTCAGTCCTTGGCAAATTTGCTGTAACAGATAGTAAAGGTGCCATAATTGTTTATCTGTGACACAAATATTGATGAATAATTAGGTATTTAGGGGGACATGTATTTAAAATTTCAGCATTAAATACCATTTATGTATATAGAAATAAACTTCTGTTACTGTTTATTGCTTATGTTATTTCATGTAGCAGTAAACTTTCAGAAAAGCCTTGTCTCACTTTAAATTTTGATTTTTGTTTGTTAATGAAAAGACCACTCCCCCTGAACCCAAACACACAAAAATTAATTAGTGAGATTTTCTACTTTATTTATTTCATTTACTGCTTAATCATCACTGCTTACAAACCCGTTTTCTTCAGTATTCAGAACATACGTCATCCAGTTCTCTTCCTTGCTGTGACCTTGTAATCCCCTTCAGTATGTGATTGATGAGTATAAAATTGGATCACAGAGCACGATAAAGGTGGTATAAACAGGACTATACAGACATGATTTATAGGTGCAGTTTCAAAAGTATATTTGAAACCTGACTTTTCAGAAACTGACTTTGAATAGGACTGGACTGCTTTCCAGCATGCCATGATTTGAAGAAACCTGCCTTTGTAGGATAGATTTGTTATGTTTAGAGAGGAACAGTGTATATGTATAATCTCATAATCATTTGATCACTAGACTAACAGCTTGCTTTCTCCTAAAGATCCTGGCAGTGGCTGAAACCAAAGAGGAGAAAAGGTTGGCAAATTGGCAAAATAATACCAATTTGAAACATACATATTTTAAGACTTAAAATGCATTTTAACAAAAATTTGACACCCAATGATGATTTATTTTTAGCAATTCATTTACATATTAAATGCATATTATAATTTGTGTCCATTTTTGTAAGATTAAGTTGTATGTATATTTTCAGGTTTTACCTGATATTTCTGAGGAACATGCTTTTAAAAATCAGAATCGATACTTGACAGAATAACTTAACAAACAAACTTAAAGAATGGTGGATTTCTGGAGTGTGATAATAAAATATAGAGATCTGACAAAATTAGAACTGCATGTTCTAGTTTTTTATATTTTTTTTTCTGAAATCAGTTCTGTAAAATAACTGTGAATGTGCTGTATAACAACTCTGGTTACATAGCCATGAGCTTATGTAATGTGCAACCAATGTGGCTTATGGCTATGTATAAGATCCAGACATATACTTGGTTGTTTAGGCACAAGTGTGCTGATATTAAAGATCTCTGAATTTTAAATGATCTTTTTTTTGCAGATATTTACAAAACTCTCTGTGTTTCTCTTTAATTTGTGCCATAGAGTGCAAAGCTGAACCACTAGTTAATTTATGAGTTTTCAGAAGACTTTGTTTTAAATTATTTCTGCCACAGCCATAAATAGAATGTTATTCAAATATAATTTTATCTGTGAGAGACGGGAAATCATTAAGAGAATGGTGATTGGCTGGTTCTTTCATGACAGTAATGATAGATTTTAGTGTAGAATATGTATTATTCATATGTGGAATTTTCATTTAGTTCATTATAAACATTAAATTAGAAATTAGTAATAGAAATCATCTATCCTCTATAGACACAACCCCCCTTAAGACAACACAGAAAGCTGTTATTCGGAACTATGAATAGTTATGTCTAAGTGTTAGGTGGATATCTAATAGAATCATATAATGATTTTTTTTTTTTTTTTGTAGACTGGTAGGCTTTGTTTGTAGATTTGAGCTTTGAAAAATTCAATAGATATTTGAAGCTATCTATAGCTGAAACAGTACCCTTTTCAAAATTATGAAGGTTTAATTTTGTGTGTTCCAATGGAATATCTTTGGATCTAGTCTAAAACACTGTCTGCTTTGTTTCAGCAAAGGATATTGCAATCCCCTCTGTTGGACCAAATTTCTGTGCGGTTAAATGGTTTACCTTTTTCAATGTGTTTTTAAATTGCTTTCTGGTACAGGTGGTACAAGTGTAAGTACATTTTAAATGAAAACTATGACTCAGAGAACAGCAAAAATTCTGTTCTTATGTCTAACAATGTAGATATAAGAAATTCCACTACTGTGTAATCAGGAAAGTTTATTCAATAATTTGAACACAGTAAAGAGTAGAGTGTGTCTGCCAGATATAAAAAGGAAAATTTCAGTCCTTGCTGGGGTTGTTCTATTAGCAGTTCGAGTTAAAAAAAAATATATAAGAATTTTAAAAACATATTTGGAATAACATTTTTCCATCTAATACATGAAGAAGATATTTAATTAATATCCAGAAAGTTAAAAGGTTTTTACATAAAAACTGCAATTGGATATTGGAATTTTAATTCTTCTCTTGTGACCCATTCTGATTAGGAATAATGAATGCTGGGGAGAAAAAGAGAGAAGGAAAACAAAACCAAAACCAAAAACTAAACAAAAAAAAAAAAAAAGGGGGAAGATACTGTTTTTTGTTATACTTATACTGTGTTACTCATAAGTAGCTGTTTCACTTTGAGCCATTACAAGAAGAAATTTCTTTACTAATTACAGCACTTTTTTAGTCCATGGACAGATTAAAGAAGTAACCGTTGTATGCTGAATAACCTCTTATGAAAACCGTGTCCAAAGAAGGCATTCAGTCCTCATTAAATATAGTTCTCCTTGACTGCTCTGCACTTTTAATAGGGAATGAAGATCAACTGTGTGAAATATACAGTTTGTTGCTTTGTAGCAATATGTCAGTGATATTCAAGCAGTTAATGAAAGTCAATGAAAAAGGATAGCTCCTTTAACTGGTGCTTTATTTTTATGCTTTAAAAAGAACTATCTGCATCATGTCCTTAAGAATTGGTTGGAGTTCTGTTTTGATAATAAACATTCAGTTCATATAAGCATACAAATAAGGAATTAAGTATGATACGATAGAGTGTAAACATCCATAATTACTTGTGTAGACAGCAGGAGTATCACAGGCAGCTTATGGTGATGACTGAAGCCCCTACAAATGAAGATAAGAGATTTTCAACTGGTGAAAATTAATGAGCTTTGAAGGTAATAAAGAGTCAATATACAGAAATTATTCTGGTATTTTTGAACAGTAAATTTAAAGAGAACATATAATTATGGACATAGCCTTGGGTGGCATGATTTAGTGGGAGGTGTCCGTGCCCATGGCAGGGGGGGTGGAACTAGATGATCTTAAGGTCCTTTCCAACCCTAACTATTCTATGATTCTATGATTCTATGCAAATCTTCAATATTTTTACTGGTTTATGCCCAGGATGGCTTTTACATTGGCATTTTTAAGCCCACTTGACTTGTAAAGTTTTAGATGTCCTCCTCATAATTTCTTCCCTGAATTTAAGGAAAAAAAAGTGAAAATGCAAGACCTGGAAAATGTGAATATTTCTGTCCAAAATCTTCTAATACTATTTGCCTTTTCTCTTTTGTTGCTTTAGCTTTTGTTCATATTTATTTACATTGAATAATTGTTTGAGAGCACAGTTGTTCTCAGGCAAGAGTAGAATGACTGTTTCATAACTATTCTTAGGTAGCACTTGGAAAGTGAACTTCGGTTTTATGATTTAGGAGCCTAGGGTCTAATAAATTATGTTTTTTTTATCCACACCTAGATGTATAGTAATTCTTTTACCTAATATCCACCAGGCATCCCGTCTACCAGTCAAAGGAGAACATGAGTTTTCTCTATATCCTGGGTAAATGGAGGCAAAATTGTCAAAATTTTCTGTCTCTTTACAAATGAGTGGCTCAGGCCTTTTGTGGAGGAGAGGTTTCCAGGCTTTAGATGCCTGTATTATGGAGGTTCTACCTTTCCTTAGATATTTGTGTTTTTAAAAAATAGTAGAATTTGTTTCAGTCCTGAGCAGTTTCTGCTGACTAGCTGAATTAGGGTGCTGGCTAAAACGAGTCGTCACTGTTTCACATGTGTACAGAGTTACATAAGGCGTGAGGATTCCATTTGAACATCTGGGTGCCTAAAGGTTCAGTGTAATGATACTGGGATTAGAATAAAGATCTTTTCCCATGGTTTCTAAAGTTTTAGAAATTCAGCATGTTTCCTGGCTCACCTTGAGAGAAGTATATAAGAAGATCCAATGAATTAGTTGTGGAAGAATGTAGCTATGATTTCTGCACTGAGTTTGAATAAATAAAGTTAAATTCCTTTTTTCTCTTATTCCTGTGAGGGAATTGAAACATTTTGATATCTGAAATATTCAGATATGTTAGGTGTGTAAGGCAAGAGACAGTAATATTCACATCTGAAAAGTAGTTAGGATCTTTGCTCAAGTTTTAGTGGAAAAGGCATGAAAAGAGGTTTTACAAAGGGAAAGTGAGTAGAGAAGTTATAGCATATAATAAGCCCTCCAGAATAACATTTCTGATGTCTGCCATTTCATCAGCTTGCTTTCATATTAGCTTGCAACTTTCTGAATGCCAAGCCTATGTGACAAGATGTTTGCTGGGTCTAAGAGGCAGTATTCTTTGAAAGTTGTGTTCAGGTGGGTAGTTAGCGACCTTGGTTTGTGATGTTTATTGGAATTAGAATGCCCTTTAAAGATGGTTCTCTTTTTGACAACCCTTTATTAGCAGCCAGCAATTAAATGTATTAAGAGCTCTTGTTGTTCACACTCTTTCAGCCACAGAGCACTAAGTGATGTATATGTTATAATTACAATTATCCATTCTCCTCATTGTCCTGCTGAGGAATGCAACTGTAATTCTGGCAGCCACACCACATAGTTGGCTTGCTGTCCTTGGACTGCAGATGTCTAATTGCAGGCAACCATTTCATTTCAAATGGCTCATTAAAGCAGAAGCCATTTAGTATAGCTAACATGGATCTGCATCCGTGATTATGCATTTAATTACAAAAGTGCAAGATTTTTCCTTTGTAATCTTGATTTACAAAATTTCTTCCATATAATCTGTTTTGGAAGAACTAGAATGGCTTAATTTGTTATCTTTTTCATAGTGCTTAATATCTCTGTTATTCATCTGTGAACTTGGTCTGCTAGATACAACCACATCGTATGCATTGTGTTTCATAAGTGTTGCATGTTTGTGGAGTTTATCCAGTTTGGATTTTACTTAATCTGAAAATCGTTTATTCTACCACTTTCTGTATCACTGTTCAAGGCCAGGTTGCTTTGAGCAACCTGGTCTAGTGGAAGGTGACCTTGCCCATGGCAGGGGGTTGGAACCCCCTGATCTTTTAGTTCTCTTCCAACCCAAAGCGTTCTATGGTGCTATGATTCTTTGTACCTATAGATAAACAAGTTTAGGTATTTAAACATCACTGTGGACGTCATCTTAAGGAGCTACTAGTAAAGTAGTAGGATTATCTTAACCCTTCTGATGCTTTCTCATTTCTTTTAACATGATGGGTAAGAAAGGTTTCCAGTATAAGCAGGAGGGATAATCGCCTTAAGTCCTTTTTCTTTCCTCGAGCTCTGTAGTTCATTTATTGACCATTTGTGTGTGTGTGCACTGATAATACACCTTTTGCTTAGTTTTGCTGGGACCCATTTAGATTGCATTCTTGATAGTGATTCTTCCTTCTTTCTATACATATGACTCTACTTTTCTAACCCTCAGTGGTAATAATTTCTGTAATGTTTCAGTTAGTAAATGTATTCTGCTGGGTTTGTTGAGGTTGTTTTCCCAAATTTTTTCAAATTGCAAACTATGAACTGCCAAATTTTTATATTTGGACAGAGAGCGCAGTCATGCTGCAACCAGACATAATGGGCCTGGAGAAGAGAAGGCTGCTTGGAGACCTCAGAGCAGCATTCCAGTATTTGTAGGGGGGCTGTAGGGATGCTGGGGAGGGACTCTTCATTAGGGACTGTAGTGATAGGACAAGGGGTAACAGATCCAAACTTAAACAGGGGAAGTTCAGATTGGATATGAGGAAGAAATTCTTTACTGTAAGGGTGGTGAGGCACTGGAATGGGTTGCCGAGGGAAGTTGCGAATGCTCCATTGCTGGCAGTGTTCAAGGCCAGGTTGGACAGAGACTTGGGTGGCATGGTTTAGTGTGAGGTGTCCCTGCCCATGGCAGGGGGGTTGGAACTAGATGATCTTAAGGTCCTTTCCAACCCTAACTATTCTATGATTCTATGACTCATTCTCTGCCCACCTACCTCCCCAAGAATTTTTTGTTTTCTCTTGAAATTTACCTTTGTGCATCTTAGTCAATCACTTGTTCCAAAGACCTCTAGCACCGTGAATCTGTATGGTATCCCTTTCCAGACAGTTACTAGTCACATTTAGGCTTCTTTGTGATACTACTGGCAAGTCCCTTCTAGATAAGGACTATGGAGGTGTGCTTAAGTAAATATTACATGGCCTCATTTCCCAACATTGCAAAAATTTCTCAGTAGAATACTGTGCAGTGCTCTGAATTACTGGACAGGACTGGGACAACCTGAAACTGCTGGCTCCAGAATAAGGGATGTCAGGACAGTAAAATACATTTTGTAAATGTGAAGAGCCTTCTGGCTATCATATTTCTGGTAGTTGTGAGGAATATGAATGAGTTTACAGTTGATGAGGCAATATACATGATGAGGCTGTGAAATACTACCTTCTGTCATTCCTGTTAAACATAAAAATTATTATAAGCAAACAGGATGTCTCAATGAGTTTTGCATCTTCATTATTAGAAATCTTATCAGCTTCTACTTAAGATATGTCCTGCATAATTTTTTGTTTTAGATAGTCTTGAAGTATATAGGAAAGCACAGTGTTTGAGACAAAAAAACATTTAGCTTCTACTGCTTAAATTACAGTAATAAGCACAAGTATGGTTTTTATTTTCCCTGGTCTATTAAGATTAATATAAAATATTTTATTATCCAAGTACTTTAGATAGATGCTTAATGAAACCTCTATTTCCCACCTCTCATAATAAAGAGTAAGCAGAACTAAGAAAACCAGTACTGAGTCCAGCTACTGATTGCTCATGGTAGTATCATTGGGATATTATTTATATATCTATTGTTTTTCATTTATACGTCTGAAATCACCCTCTAAAAGGAGCAACACATATTTATAACCCTTTTAGAAATGGAGGACCTGCTGCAGTATACCTAGGGAGCAGTTTCCTTAGCAGAGGTAGAAATCCATATTTATGGATCACCACAGCTGTAAATCATACTGTTTAAGTTTTAAAATTATATAGTAATTATTCAATGATAGAGATGGCTTCCTTGCCCCTTGACTTGTGCGGGTTAAAGCTTGTTATAGTTATATAATGAGGTTTGATTTGTGTCACAGAAATTACAGACTATGGTTTCCATTGAGTTCTTAGGTTTTAAAGTTGTAAATATTTGAAGTTTTTCAAGAGAGTGATATTCTAAAAGTAGGGTATGCAATGTAAACTACATGTCTTGGCTGCCTCTAAACTCAGGATAACCAGATGAATCAGTTTTAAATTTAGGATCTGCTGGTAGTTTTCAGACAGCTGAAGTTAGGTAAATTAATTTTATCTCAATTTTAAGACTTTTTTTTTTTTTTTTTTTTTTTGCGATGAATCAGTTTTGGGGTTTTTTTTCCTTTTTTAGTTCTCTAAAGCTACAGTTCACCAGAATTAAATGGTTTAAAAGGCAGTATATTTGGAAAATACTCATACAGAAAGCTACATGTGTATTATGTACACCCAAATAATAGCTCTGAAAACTTTAGAAATGTCTATCTGAAGAGGTGCTCAGTCTTTAAGAGGTTTTCCCATATATCTGATGCTCTCCAGGGATAATTTGGTAGTTCAGTTTTCTTTTTTTCTCTTTTTTTAAGAATGTAAAACAGCTTGAAAAAACGGTCTCTTGACGAATCATTTGTGCTAGTCATGATGCAAGGAAAAGACTCCTCCCTTAGCAGCAGTGGTTAGGTAGTCTCTCAGTTTTGCCTCTTGAAAGATACTTTCACTTTATATTTTTACCTAATGTTAATCCTTTAAGAAAAAAAGAGCAGTGCACAGCTGTCAGTTTTAGAGTTGGATTTGTTTGAGTAAGGTAACAGTTCCCAGAGGAACGTGAGCATGCGGTAGAGTACTTTACAATATTGCTTTGTGTCTCAGAGAGCTTTCTTGACTTGGCCTTGCTGCTGCTGCTCATTTCCCTGAGGAACATCTGTGAGAGAAAACTGTATTTGTCTCTGAAGCACGGAACTGCTTCCTAGGTTTATTTATACCCACCTTTTATTTTTCAAGCAGAAGTCTGCTTTATAAAATCTTTCGTGTTAATACTATAGACTGCTTAGTGGATTGTGGCAGAGATAGTGGCTTTCTCAGAATTTTCATACATAGCTAGTTAGGCAGGTACAGTTTATCCAAGGAGAATCCAGTGATGATATTTTATCACTCTGATAATTTTGTTCAGAATTTAAAAAATTGAAGTAATATTAAATGCTTGCTTACTTTGTAAACAAAAATAATTGACTGCACTTGCTTCTGCAGTTTAAACTAAATTTATTTAGGTCGCACTTGGTTAAATAAAGTCATGACTGGTTTCACTGTAGAGTCAGTTTTTAACATTTCCAGGGGGAAATAATGGAGAAAAGCATTTTGTGATGCAGAGCTGCACATGGAAATACTGTCCAAGGTCTAAGCTAAGAATATTGATGGAAAATGTGTAAAGTTGGTTGCTCTAAGACAGACGCCCTTTCCAGAATTGCCTTGCAACTTAGGAACAGGACAATGATATATCCTCCTAATGTTTTTCTAATTTGTCCTCAGCAATACTGTACCTTTTCTGACATTGGTTGATCCAACAAACACTATCCCTTGTACAGCGCTGTTAAGACAAAACATGTGGTTTTGCTTTGCCTCTGATACACTGGCATTTTTTTGATTTACATTCTTGTTATGAAACTAAATAATTTCTGGGCTGCATCAAAAGGAGTGTGACCAGCAGGTCGAGGGAGGTGATCCTGCCACTCTACTCTGCTCTCCTGAGACCTCACTTGGAGTATTGCGTGCAGTTCTGGTGTCCTCAACATAAAAAGGACATGGAACAGTGGGAACAGGTCCAAAACAGGGCCACAAGGATGATCAGGGGGCTGGAGCACCTCCTGTATGAAGATAGGCTGAGAAAGCTGTGTCTGTTCAGCCTGGAGAAGAGAAGGCTGTGTGGAGACCTCAGAGCAGCCTTCCAATATCTGAAGGGGGCCTATAGGGATGCTGGGGAGGGACTCTTCATGAGGGACTGTAGTGATAGGACACGGGGTAATAGGTTCAGACTTAAACAGGGGAAGTTTAGATTGGATATGAGGAAGAACTTCTTTACTGTAAGGGTGGTGAGGCACTGGAATGGGTTACCCAGGGAAGCTGTGAATGCTCCATCGCTGGTGGTGTTCAAGGCTTAGGTTGGACAGAAACTTGGGTGTCATGGTTTAATGGGAGGTGTCCCTGCCCCTGGCAGGGGGTTTGGAACTAGATGATCTTAAGGTCCTTTCCAACCCTAACTATTCTATGATTCTATGATTTTATGATTCATGATTATTTCATGTCATGTTAAATGAGAATGATCATGAATATCTGCTTTATTATTAGATATAAACAAAGTATCATCTCTTGCAGTGGAGCTTTGACTGAAGATGTTTTTAAACTGCTCTAGAATGTATACAGATTTTAATTAGCTTTCATTAGTGTACTTGCCAATTTATTTACTACAGATTGTCGTTGGGTTTTTGTTTTGTTTTGGGTTTGAGGGTTTTGGGTTTTTTGGTGTTGTTTTTTTTTGTGTGTGTGTGTGTGTGTGTGTGTGTGTGTAGTTTTTTGTTTGTTTTTTTGTTGCTTTGGATTTTTGTTTTGTTTTCCTCCATCTCCTTCTCCTTAAAAAGTGGAAGTGGCACATATCATGCTACAAGTTTATACATATAACTGAATCTAATCCATTTGATCTTTCAAGCACCAGTTATAAAATTTTACAGCTATTCACATTTTTTCTTCAGTGTTTTTTAATGAAAACGTCTCCTTTTTTAAAAGACTAGTTCCCTTATGTATGCATATCCGTAATACAGGTAACTGTATACACAGAACAATCAGCAATTTCGGTTTATTTTCTTTTGGTTCAAAGTAATCCTTTCTTATCTCATTGTCATCTCTTTTTATGTCGAAGTACGAGCTTTCGTCTAAGAGATAAACTGAATCTGCGTCTGTTTGAGTTCCATTTCCTGATTCCCAGGCTCTTGCTGAGGACCCTGAGAGCAGTCATCTCACCAGTTGACATTGTAGGGATGAGGATGGTTAACAATTTTCCCCCAAAATGGGAAGCAAGGCTTCTCATGTATAGAATGCATTATTCTCTTAGTGTATCTAGACTAAACCTTTCTCTGCACTTCTGTAAAGAACTTGTCTTTTACAAATTTTTAGCTCTCCTTACTAGGATTTGCATTGTGTCATTTCTTTCTAGTATTTAATACAGAAGAAAGGTGACACAGCATTCTAGGGCCTAGTGCATTTTCATTTTGGGTGTTAATAATGTCCATCAATCCAAGATTTGTATTTATTTTTAAAATGTAATATAGTTCATGATTTTCATTAGTATTTTCTGGTCCTCTGACTTCTATTTTCTTTGTGGTTTTCTGGTAAGTTATAGCAGGCTTGTGACTGTGATAGCCTACTGTCTATTGATTTAAGGACTAGTTAATTGAAAACTATTCAACAAACACGGTTTTCAATTTACTGTTTTGCCCGACTGTGTTTAGGTGCCAGAGGCTCATTTGCAGCAGCTGATGGTTAGAGATTTAAAAGTAAAGCTGCATGTCATCTAGGTATACCTCAGTAATATGCAGGGTTTTCACCAAGGACTTGACATACATCTTACATAGCCTGCAGGCTAAAAGTGTGTGTCTGTGCATTTGTGTCTGCATGTGTAATCACAGGAAATGAAAAGGCAAAGAATCAATTATCTCAAAATTCATTAAAATCAGGAAGACTTTCCCCCTGCTGACAGGATATTTAGGATGAAAAGAATTAAATGAAGTATTGTGGCAAATGCAATATCAATTGCTCTCAAAGAGCGGCTTCTTGAAGACTTAGATGAAGATTGATAACTGTTTTTTTAACAGAGCCGAAGGCAACCATTCCATCTTTAGTTTGTGTACGTGTATGCAGCCTGAAAAATGGCTTTCAACCCAACCCTCTATTGACCATTATATAAAGCTGTTATCCACCATAAATACATGGTGTATACATGCAATTTCTCCACACTTCTTCATATCTGTGGAGTTGAAAATGGAGTTCCCTGTACTTTAAAAGTAGTAGCTGCCATCCTTCTGGGGAAGAAATTTTTTTTGTTTGTCTGTTGCAAGTCTGGGGTGGAGCTTTTTTGTTTCTCTGAGTAAACAGCATCAAGAATTGCACCCTGGAGTTAGAGATGAAGTGAAGATAAGATTAATATTTTCATAATAATAATGAAGCAATATAAAGTTGAGAACGGCACCAGAATTTCTTAAGTGATCGCAGGAACTTAACTACAATATAGTTACAATGGCAAGTAAAGAGGCCAGTTGGGTGCAGCTCCATAAACCAAAACTGTTGGTGACCAAAACCTGACTATTTTTATTTCACACTGTTCTATTTTCGGTTATGTGCTTCAGATTATCTCGAGTCTGTGCCTTTGAACCTAGCCAATTAGCAGATGGAGCGCATAAAGTGCAGCCCTACGACACATCTTTCAGTGAATTTTCTCTTAAAAGAGCCTGCTCCGTGATGTGAATCAGAACACTGGTGTCACACATCAGGAGAGGCACTTCAAAAGCTTGCTGCTGTTCAAAAATAAAATCTGTGCTAGGCCTTTCAGAGTAATAGAGCCATACAAAATTATAGTAAGAACAAATATTAACGAAAAGAAAATAAGTGGACAAGTGTTGTTTTTGTTTTAGTGACAGTCTAAACCAAAAATAGACATAGAAAATGCTATAGAAAGGGAAGTAAATAATATAGGCTTGAATTTGTTTAAAATGTCAAAACAAGCCTGTTGAAAGCATTTGCCTTTTAATCACATTAATTTACCTTAACGTTTATGGAAGCATACTCTTGTACATCAAATTATTTCTGGAAACTCACTTGCAAGAAGAAAAGAGTTCCACATCATCTAGAAGTGATAAGAATTGAAAAGTGCTTAGCAAGTGCTTCCAACCTATGCTTTGGTAATCTTGTCTTGATAATGCCTCTGGCATTAAATTTAGCTCTTCCTGTGTCAGTGTTTGTGGTGAGCTAGAGCTCTGTGAGGTAAGATGACTGAGTTGCATACATCCCCTGTATGGATAGACTGGTTCTTCTCAGATCTTTCAAGATAAAGAGCTCATGCAGAATAATTCTCAGGAGAAATAATTCTATTCCATCTCTGTTTCTGATGAACCTCCAAATACTTGTACCTTTTTTGAAACTTAAAGACTTCTTGTAATTTTTACAACTGGATAATTTTTTGTTCCATTTTTGATTAAATGTTATATGAGAATTTGTAAAAAAAAAAAAAAAACCTGCAAAGAAATTTGAGATTGAAAAATCTACCTTTTGAGCTTTAGAATATTTAGGCCTTCCTTGTATAGTTAAAATAAGAGATGAAATTGATATTGATGTTAAAATGAAGAAACTACTGTCTTGTAGACCTCATTTGTATGCTGCCTGCTGCCTCGAACCATTTACGATCATTCAGCAAACGTTCCTCTAAGGAACCATGGCATTTCCTGCACACTGTAATACCTGGAATTATTTTCATCAATGGCAGAAGTTAACAGCATGGGTTAGGAACTTCAGGAGAAAGTTTTCCTGCTATGAATGTATATCATTTTACTGTCAGTGGAAGTTTGTCTAGGAAAAAAGAGGTTAAGTAAAAAAGATGGTTAATTATTAAGCTGATTTTTATGATTCTTTGTAGGACAGTCAATTTCATTAAGACCATAACATTAGGCACCTAGGTTAAATCTGATCCTTTGTGATTTTAATTTTGTGCCATTATACTTTGAGTTTGTTCCATTTCTGTGACATACAAAAGCTGTATTTTTTTTACTGTAATTTTTACATGCCTGATCAACAATCACTTCCACATAGTTTTAAAGACAGAACTAGTGTATTGCTTTATATTAATGAAAGACTTCCAGATATAGCCTTCTTTCAATTTTTTAGAGTTTTGTCACACTGTAGCCACGCAGCTGAATATTTTCTGAGCCGATGTATCTCTTGGGGTAAGTATTCTGAGAAAATTTCAACTAAATCAGATTAGCCAATTCTGGATAGAGAAGTAGGGCAGAAATGTTATATTTCCTGCTCTAAAAATTTTTTTTTTTTTTTTGCAACACTTTGCTAGAAAAGTGCATGAATCCTGTGGAAAATACACTTTGTGGATGTACAAATTAAAACTTGCATGTGCACAAGAGAGATAAAGCTTACATCCATTATTTTCTATGTAGTAAACGCTGGTTTTGTAAATAATTTTTTCTTTTTTTTTTTTTTAGTATATATATGCGCACACATATATTACAAAAGCATATAAAACATATTTTGTTAGTTAGGTATTTTCCCACAGGAGTATCTGCATATTCTACTATGTATGACAGAAAAATTATTTTGCTTTAATTATCCAAAATACCAGTTACACTTAATACATCATGAAAATTATTTCTTTAAGATATCACCATAAATTACAAATGTATCATCATAAACTTTTACAAATATCTATCTTTTGGTAATAATTAGATTTAATTTTCCATTTTTTAAGCTATCTTTTGATAAAACCTCTCTTATCCTGCTAGGAAGCAGTCTTTGGAAGAAGAAGCAAAGAGGTTAACAAAAACTAAAGGAGTGTTCTTATTGCCTTGGGAAGAAACCTGGTATTGCTTTGGTTTCGGTTATACCTACATTCTGGATTTCCAGTACAGTCTGATTAATATGGTGCTTCTTTGGTCTAATTTAGAGAAATGAGGGCATACGAGACTGGGGAGTGAGGATGGCTGTAAAGGATAGTGTATTTTGTACCGCTGAGATTGCTAAACTGAGAAACAGTTTCAGGATCAGAATGCACAAAAATGAGCTGAGTAATAGCAAACTGAAAAATTGCATTCACTCTTTCACTTATTAATGCTAATTTTGACCATTTTTTATTTGAAGATGTGAGAAGGAATAGAATTCTGTGAAATTTTATTGCAGGTGAATACTTGTATTTTTATGATTTTTATAGAAAAGGGATTATGTGCATGATCATCTTGTCTTCTTGACAGCAAGAGCTAAGCCAACTCTTAGTGCTCTGTGAAACTGTACTTAAGTGTTAAAAAATGTCTAAAGACCTGGAATAATTCCTTCTAGTTTATCTTTTGTCATGGTTTAAGCCCAGCCGTAAATCACCCACACAGTTCGTTAGCTCTCCCCCCCCCCCCCCCCCCCCCCGGCCTTTTTTCCCACACTCCCAGAGGGATGGGGAGGAGAATCAAAAGAACATAACTCCCATGGGTTGAGACAAGAACAGTGCAGTACCTTTTGTATAACATAAACCACTGATGCTACCACCAATAATCATAGAATAATAGAATAGTTAGTGTTGGAAAGGACCTTAAGATCATCTAGTTCCAACCCCCCTGCCATATAATGACAAGGGAAACAACAAGGGAAGAGAATACAACCGTTCATCACCCTCCGACCGATACCCAGTTTGACTGAGCAGTGAACTAACTCTTCTGGGTCCCTGACCCAGTGTCTACATCCTGGGCATGACATGATGTGGTATGGAATACCTCTATAGATAGTTTGGGTCAGGTGTCCTGTCTCTGAGTCCTCCCAGCTTCCTCTCCTCAGTTGGCAGAGCATGAGACTCAGAAAGTCCTTGGTCAGACTAAACATTTGAGCAGTAACTAAAAACATCGGTGTTATCAGCGCTGTACACCAGGCCAAAAGTCAAAAACACAGTGCTGCGCCAGCTACTAAGAAGGAGAAAAAATGACTGCTACCACTGAACCCAGGACAGTATCCACCCCTTATTCCATACCATTCATGTCATGCTTAGATCCCATATTTTCAATATACCATCACTCTTATATGTATGCATATATATATGTATATACATCCACACAGAGAGAGAGAGAGAGAGATCATTCCTTAGTGCATGGACGAATCCCTATAAAGCTGCTGAGTCCATCTGGTCCATGATGTCAGGTTCCATCTCCTGTAACAGTCTTTCAGAGCAGGAGAGGCTGTGCAGTGTTGGATCATTGCCTTTACCGCAAAACTCGTCTGGTTTTATCAAAGTTCATTCTTTGTTGGAATGATGGTTGGAGGGAAGTCAGGGCTAGTCGCCGGTGACCTGAAGACATCTAGTTGGTGGGCTATAAAAGTATTACATAGCAGGCAACAGCATACAATTGAGTTCATTGGCTGTTTTCCCCTAAAATCAAATCCCCTGGAGGTATACATCAGACTTCCCCATCTTCTTGCATTACCCACCAAGTATCTCTGTGTCCCTGAGCAAAAGCAAACCCACTCAAGGGTTTGCCTTTACCTGAAGCAGGAATAACGCAGACCGTCTTCCCCAGCAAATTCTTTATGTGCACCACAGGAACTCTGTCCCCCTCCACAGTATGTAAAAGTTCTAACTGGGCTGGGCCAGCCCTGCTGGCAGATCTTCTGGTCTTAACCAACCAGGTGGCCTTTGGTAAGTATGTAATCCAAAGCTTGAAAGTCCCACTACCCATTGCTCTCAGAGGAGTTTTTAACAGCCCATTGAACCTTTCGATTTTCCCAGAGGCTGGTGCATGGTAGGGGATATGATACACCCACTCAATGCCCTGCTCTTTGGCCCAAATATCTATAAGGTTATTCCAGAAATGAGTCCCATTGTCTGACTCAATTCTCTCTGGGGTGTCGTGTCGCCACAAAACCTGTTTTTCAAGGCCCAGGATAGTGTTCCGGGCAGTGGTGCTGGGCACGGTGTATGTTTCCAGCCATCCAGTGGTTGCTTCCACCATGGTAAGCACATGGCATTTGCCTTGGCGGGTTGGTGGGAGTGTGATATAATCAATCTGCCAGGCCTCCCCCTATTTGTACTTCAGCTATTGTCCTCCATACTAAAGAGGCTTTAACCGTTTTGCTTGTTTAATTGCAGCGCATGTTTCACACTCGTGAATAACCTGGGCAATAGTGTCCATTGTTAAGTCCACCCCTCGATCACGAGCCCATCTGTATGTTGCATCTCTGCCCTGATGGCCTGAAGTGTCATGGGCCCACTGGGCCAAAAATAATTCACCCTTGTGTTGCCAATCTAAGTCCATCTGAGCCACTTGAATCTTAGCAGCTTTATCCACTTGTTGGTTGTTCTGGTGTTTCTTGGTTGCCCAGCACTTCGGTACATATCTTGTCACAGTGCAGCAGCTCAGATGGGTTTACCTTTGCGTTGGCAGTTGCTCTTCTTCCACTGCTGCAAGCACTCCCACAAGGCATTTGCCACCATCCATGAGTCAGTATAGAGATAAAGTACTGGCCACTTCTCTTGTTCAGCAATGTCCAAGGCCAGCTAAATGGCTTTCATCTCAGCAAACTGACTAGATTCACCTTCTCCTTCAGCAATTTCTGCAGGTTTTCGTCGAGGACTCCATACAGCTGCCTTCCATCTCCAATGCTTTCCCACAATACGGCAGGACCCATCAGGAAACAAGGCATACTGCTTTTCACTTTCTGACAGTTCATTATATGGTGGGGCCTCTTCAGCACGCATCACCTCCTCCTCTGGTGACATTCCAAAATCTTTGTCCTCTGGCCAGTCCATTATGACTTCTAGAATTCCTGGACAACTGGGGTTTCCTGTTCAAGCTTGTTGTGTAATTAGTGCAGCCCAGTTATTACATGTAGCGTCGGTTGCATGATGTATAGAGAAGACCCTGCCTTTGAACATCCAGCCCAGCACAGGCAGCCAGGGTGCAAGGAGGAGTTGTGCTTCAGTGCCAATCACTTCCGAAGCAGCTCGAACCCCTTCATAGGCTGCCAGTATCTCTTTCTCAGCTGTGGTATAGCTGGCCTCAGATCCTCTGTATCCCAGGCTCTAAAAGCCGAGGGGTTGACTTCGAGTCTACCCTGGAGCTTTCTGCCAAAGGCTCCAGGTAGGACCATTCTCCCTGGCTGCAATGTAGAGTACTTTTTTTACATCTGGCCAAGTTTGGGCTGTTCCAAGGGCTACTGCATGAACTGTCTCTTGTTTAATTTGCTCAAAAGCTTGTTGTTGCTCAGGGCCCCATTTAAAATAATTTTTTTCTGAGTCACATGATAGAGAGGGCTTACAATCAAACTGTAATTCGGGATGTGCATTCTCCAGAACCCCACAACACCCAAGAATGCTTGTGTTTCTTTCTTATTAGTTGGTGGAGACATTGCTGTTATCTTGTTGATCACATCTGTGGGGATCTGGCGAAGTCCATCTTGCCATTTTATTCCCAAAAATTGAATCTCCTGTGCAGGTCCCTTGACTTTACTCCATTTTATGACAAAACTGGCTTTCAGCAGGATTTGGATTATTTTCCTCCCTTTCTCCAAGACTTCTTCTGCTGTATCACCACACACGATATTGTCATCAATGTATTGCAGGTGTTCTGGAGCTTGCCCCTGTTCCAGTGCAGTGTGGATCAGTCCATGGCAGATGGTAGGGCTGTGTTTCCACCCCTGGGGCAGTTGGTTCCAAGTGTACTGGACGCCCCTCCAAGTAAAAGCGAACTGTGGCCTGTACTCTGCTGCCAAAGGAATTGAGAAAAATGCATTGGCAATGTCAGTCGTGGCATACCACTTGGCTGCCTTTGACTCCAGTTCATACTGAAGTTCTTGCATGTCTGGTAAGGCAGCACTCAATGGTGGCGTGACTTCATTCAGGCCACGATAGTCTACTGTTAGTCTCCACTCTCCGTTGGACTTTCACACTGGCTATATGGGGCTATTAAAGGGTGAGTGGGTCCTACTGATCACCCCTTGACTCTCCAGTCTACAGCTCAGCTTATGGATGGGAATCAGGGAGTCTCGGTTGGTGCGATATTGCTGCCGGTGCACTGTTGCGGTCGCGACTGGCACTTGTTGTTCTTCGACCTTCAGCAACCCCACAACAGAAGGATCCTCTGAGAGACCAGGCAAAGCGGACAGCTGCTCAATTTCCTGTCTCCAAAGTAGCAATACCAAAAGCTCATCGGTACCCTTTTGGGTCTTTGAAGTACCCTCTCCTAAGGTAATCTATGCCAAGGATGCATGGAGCATCTGAACCAGACACAATGGGGTGTTTTTGCCATTTGCTCCCAGTCAAGCTGATTTCAGCCTCCAATACAGTCAATTCTTGGGATCCTCCTGTCACTCCAGAAATAGAAATGGGTTCCACCCCTTGACAGCTGGATGGCATCAGGGTACACTGTGCATCGGTATCTACTAGAGCCTTGTATTTTTGCGTAACTGATGTACCAGGCCGTCTGAACCCAGGGCATCTTTCAAAGACCATTTGACTAATAGATCTGTTTGTGAATATGAATGAGAAATAACGAAATCCATGAGTTAGTGAGGTGTCGTGGTTTAAGCTGTAACTCACACAGTTTACCCACTCACTCCCTTCTCTTTCTTCCCCCCGCTCCCGGGTGGATGGGAAGGAGGATCGAACGGATGCAACTCCCACAGGCTGAGATAAGAACAATTCAGCAGCTAAGGTATAACACAAACCACTACTGCTACCACCAATAATAATAATGAAAAGGGAAACAAAAGGGAAGAGAATACAACTGCTTACCACCGATACCAAGCCCAACCCAGCAGTGAACCCCCCTCTTCCGGGTCCCTGCCCTTAGTTTTTACATCCTGGGCATTACGTGTTGTGGTATGGAATACCTCTTTGGTCAGTTAAAATCATAGAATAGTTACGGTTGGAAAGGAACTTAAGATCATCTAGTTCCAACTCCCCTGCCATGGGCAGGGACCTCCCATTAAACCATGCCATCCAAGGCTCTGTCCAATCTGGCCTTGAACACCACCAGTGATGGAGCATTCACAACTACCCTGGGCAACCCATTCCAGTGCCTCACCACCCTTACAGTAAAGAATTTCTTCCTCATACCCAATCTAAACTTCCCTCGTTCAAGTTTGAACCCATTACCCCTCATCCTATCACTAGAGTTCCTCATGAGGAGTCCCTCCCCAGCATCCCTATAGGCCCCTTTCAGATACCGGAAGGCTGTGATGAGGTCTCCACACAGCCTTCTCTTCTCCAGGCTCAACAGACCCAACTTTCTCAGCCTATCTTCATACGGGAGGTGTTCCACCCCCAGATCACCCCCGTGGCCCTCCTCTGGATTTGTTCCAGCAGTTCCATGTCCTTTTTATGTTGAGGACACCAGAACTGCACACAATACTTCAAGTGAGGTCTCACGAGAGCAGAGTAGAGGGGCAGGATCACCTCCCTCAACCTGCTGGTCGCGCTCCTTTTGATGCAGCCTAGGTTACAGTCGGCTTTCTGGGCTGCAAGCGCACACTGCCAACTCATGTTCATTTTTTCATCGACCAACACCCCCAAGTCCTTCTCTGCAGGGCCGCTCTCAATCTATTGCCTGTCCAACCTGTAGCTGTGCCTGGGATTCCTCCAACCCAGATGTAGGACCTTGTACATGGCATGGTTAAACTTCATCAGGTTGACATCTGCCCACCTCACAAGCGTGTCAAGGTCCCTCTGGATGGCATTCCTTCCCTCCAGTGAATCAACAGAACCACACAGTTTGGTGTCCTCGGCAAACTTGCGGAGGGCTCACTCAATCCCACTGTCCATGTCACCGACAAAAATGTTGAACAAGATCGGTCCCAACACCTATCCCTGAGGAACGCCACTCATTACTGTTTTCCAGCTGGACATTGAGCCATTGAGCACAAGTCTTTGCGTGCGGCCATCCAGACAGTTCTTTATCCACCAAGTGGTCCATCTATCAAATTGATATTTCTCCAACTTAGAGACAAGGATGTCATGTGGGACAGCGTCGAACGCTTTGCACAAGCCCAGGTAGATGACGTTAACTGCTCTGCCCCGTCCATCAGTTCCATAGCTCCATCATAGAAGGCCATCAGATTGGTCAGGCAGGATTTCCACTTAGTGAAGCCATGCTTGCTGTCACCAAGCACCTTGTTTTTCATGTGCCTTAACATGCCTTCCAGGAGAATCTGCTCCAAGATTTTGCCAGGCACAGATGTGAGGTTGCCTGGTCTGTAGTTCCCTGTGTCATTAATTTTCCCCTTCTTGAAAATGGGGGTTATATTCCCCTTTTTCCAGTCATCAGGAACTTCACCTGACTGCTATGATTTTTCAAATATGATGGACAGTGGTTTAGCAACTTCATTTGCCAGCTCCTTCAGGACCCACGGATGGATTTCATCAGGTCCCATGGACGCGTGCACATTCAGGTTCTTGAGGTGGTCTCGAACCTGATCCTCTCCTACAGAGGGCTCAAGGTCTTCATTCTCACAGTCCCTGCATCTGCCTTCCAAGACTTGCATGGTGTGGTCAGAGCATTTGCCAGTGAAGACTGAGGCAAAGAAGTCATTAAGAACCTCTGCCTTCTCCAAATCCAGGGTAGCCAGTTCTCCTGATAGCTTCTGGAGGGGGCCCATGTTGTCCCTAGTCTGTCTTTGCAGTGTACCTATAGATTCCCTTCCTGTTATCTTTAGCATCCCTAGCCAAATTTAATTCTAAGTGGGCCTTAGCTTTCCTAACCTGGTCCCTAGCTTCCCGGACAACATCCCTGTATTCTTGCCAGGCAGCCTGTCCTTGCTTCCACCTTTTTTAAGCCTCTTTTTTCCTTTGAAGTTTCCTCAGCAGCTCTTTATCCATCCAAGGAGGTCTCCTGGCCCTCCTGCAGCACTTCCTTCTAGTAGGGATGTATCGCGCCTGAGCATGCAGCAGGTGATCCTTGAATATCAATGTCCTTGTAGATTTCTCTATTTCCTTCATCTTTTCCCTTATTTCTTCCCTATATAATCTGCAATTTCAGATATGGAGAACCTTCTGAAATTTAAGGGATTAACATCTCTACAAATAAGATGAATGTTATGAAAATTTTGTTTTTAAATCTTGCTAAAGCACAGTTAAGAAGTATTTGTACACTTCAGGAACAATATATCCCCATCAGATTAGTCAGAGATATGCAAGAATATTGTTGAAACTTCTGCCTTGGCTTGGACACATTTTATTTTTATATGTAGATTTAAATGTAGTGCAGAAATTTGGCTGTTATCCTGATGGATGGAGTCCTGATGGAGCTTGAAAAAGCTGGAAGTATATTCAGTTTTAGTTCCTATTTTCGGCTTTGTAATTGAGATAATTATATACTATCATTTGGTTTCATGATATAAATATCCTTTTGAAAGTGAACTATGTTTAGAGAGAGTTCCAGAATTTCCAGAATGTATCACTGGGTGAATTTGGATTTTGTGTTTTGCTATAAATGTTATTGGACATACCAAGATTTATATATGCATCAAAAAAAAAAATTAATCACTATGAAGATTGTTATTGATTCTTATACTCACCAAAACAAAACTTTATATATATCTAACATGACAGCAATATTAATTTGAATTGTTCTTGTTAGATAGCCTGTATTTCAACCTGGACTTCAAGCGAGCAGTCTTTGGCATCTTCTGGAACCTGCTTAGAAAGTTTCCATGGAATATAGCCCTCAGGGCAGGGGTGCCCAGGGCTGTTGATTGATATTCAAGGATCACCTGCTACAAGCTCAGGAGTGTTACCTCCAGACTAGAAGGAAGTGCAGCAGGAGGGCCAGGAGAACTCTTGGATGTACAAGGAACTGCTGAGGAAACTTAAAGGGAAAAAAGAGGCTTATAAAAGGTTGAAGCAAGGACAGGCTGCCTGGCAAGAATACAGGGATGTTGTCCGGGAAGCTAGGAACTAGGTTAGGAAAGCTGAGGCCCACTTAGAATTAAATTTGGCTAGGGATGTTAAGGATAACAGGAAGGGAATCTATAGGTACATTGCAAATAAAAGACAGACTAGGGACAACATGGGCCCTCTCCTGAAGCTATCAGGAGAACTGGCTACCCTGGATTTGGAGAAGGCAGAGGTTCTTAATGACTTCTTTGCCTCAGTCTTCACTGGCAAATGCTCTGACCACACCATGCAAGTCTTGGAAGGCAGATGCAGGGACTGTGAGAATGAAGACCTTGAGCCCTCTGTAGGAGAAGATGTGGTTTGAGACCATCTCAAGAACCTGAATGTGCACGCGTCCATGGGACCTGATGAAATCCATCCGAGGGTCCTGAAGGAGCTGGCGAATGAAGTTGCTAACCCGCTGTCCAACATGTTTGAAAAATCATGGCAGCCACGTGAAGTTCCCAACTACTGGAGTGTCATGGGTTTAGCAGCAGCAGTCATTTTTCTCCTTCTTGGTACTTGGTGCAGCGCTGTGTTTTTGATTTTGGGCCTGGGAACAGCACTGATAACACCAGTGTTTTCAGTTACTGCTTGGTATTGTTTTGGTCTGACCAAGGACTTTCTGAGTCTCATGCTCTGCCAGGGATGAGGGGAAGATGGGAGGAAGCAGAGACAGGACACCTGACCCAAACTGACCAAAGAGGTATTCCATGCCATAGCACGTCATGCCCAGGATGCAAAAGTAGAGAGCAGAGACCCGGAAGGGTAGGGGTGCTCTGCTTGGTTGGGCTGGGTATAGGTGGTGAGCGACTGTATTCTTTTCCCTTGTATTTTCCTTGTCATTATTATTATTGGTGGTAGCAGTAGTGATTTGTGTTATACCTTAGTTACTAAACTGTTCTTATCTCAACCTGTGGGAGTTGCATTCTTTTGATCCTCCTTCCCATCCACCTGGGAGCAGGGGAAGAAAGAGGGGGGGGGGAGTGAGTGAGTGAAACTGTGTGAGTTATAGAGGCTTAAACCACGACACGGAGAAAGGAAAATATAACCTCCATTTTCAAGAAGGGCAAAATGGATGACTCAGGGAACTACAGACCAGTCAGCCTCACCTCTGTGCCTTCCAAAATCTTGGAGCGGATTCTCCTGGAAAGCATGTTAAGGCACATGAAAAACAACAAGGTGGTTGGTGACAGCCAGCATGGCTTCACTAAGGAGAAATCCTGCCAGACCAATTTGATGGCCTTCTATGATGGGACCATGGAACTGATGGACAGGGGTAGAGCAGTTAACGTCATCTACCTGGACTTGTGCAAAGCGTTCGATGCTGTCCCACATGACAGTCTTGTCTCTGCACTGGAAAAACATATGTTTGATGGACAGACCACGTGGTGGATAAAAACCTGGCTGCATGGCTGTGCACCGAGTTGCAGTCAAGGGCTCAGCGTCCAGCTGGAAAACAGTAAAGAGTTGTATCCCTCAGGGATAGGTGTTGGGACTGGTCTTGTTCATCATCTTTGTCAGTGACATGGACAGTGGGATTGAGTGTGCCCTCTGCAAGTTTGCCGATGACACCAAACTGTGTGGTTCAGTTGATACACTGGAGGGAGGGAATGCCATCCAGAGGGACCTTGACACGCTTGTGAGGTGGGCAGATGCCAACCTGATGAAGTTTAACCATGCCAAGTGCAAGGTCCTACACCTGGGTTGGAGCAATTCCAGGCACACATACAGGTTGGGCAGAGAAGAGATTGAGAGCAGCCCTGAGGAGAAGGATTTGAGGGGGTTGGTTGCAGCCCAGAAAGCCAACCATATCCTGGGCTGCATCAAAAGGGGAGTGACTAGCGGATTGAAGGAGGTGATCCTGCCCCTCTACTCTGCTCTCGTGAGACCTCACTTGGAGTATTGTGTACAGTTCTGATGTGGTCAACATAAAAAGGACCTGGAACTTTTTGGAACAAATCCAGAGGAGGGCCATGAGGATGATCAGGGGACTGGAGCACTTCCCATATGAAGATAGGCTGAGAAAGCTGGGATGCTCAGTCTGCAAATGAGAAGGCTACATGGAGATCTCCTAGCAGCCTTCCATTATCTGAAGGAGGCCTATAAAGGTGCTGGGGAGGGACTCTTCATTAGGGACTCTAGTGATAGGACAAGGGGCAACAAGTTCAAACTTAAACAGGGGATGTTTAGATTGGATATAAGGAGGAAGTTCTTTACTGTTAGGGTGGTAAGGCACTGGAATGGGTTGCCCGGAGAAGTTGCAATGCTCCATCGCTGGCTGTGTTCAAGGCCAGGTTGGACAGAGCCTTGGATAGAATCATAGAATCTTAGAATAGTTAGGGTTGGAAAGGACCTTATGATCATCTAGTTCCATCCCCCCTGCCATGGGCAGGGACATTTCATATTAAATCATGTCACGCAAGGCTTACATGGATGACATTGTTGACATGGTTTAGTGTGAGGCGTTTGTGCCCATGGCAGGGGAGCTGGAACTAGATGATCTTAACGTCTTTTCCAGCCTTAACTATTCTATGATTCTATGATTTCTTCTTGTATTGAACTACTACAGTGACAACTAAATTTAGAAAATTTCTTAAACATAAAAACCACATATGTATTTTTTATTTCTCATTACTTTATCTTTCTCTTGGGATTTTTATGCTTTGAGCTTTTGTGTGCTTTGCTACTAAGGACTTCATAGTCCTTAAAACTTCAGTTAATCTTTCAGTGTCAATGTACCTCTCAGTGTTAGCCATTGAGGTTCCCATTAAAAATTATTAAACTTTCTGAAATATCAGAATTTGGAGCTGCACTTAAATTAGGTAAATTTTTGTGGACTAATATATTAGAAGAATATAGTCTAAGATGATTGATTCTATGAGGGCGTTTTTAGAAGGTAACCTCGAAATGTAGAGTCACAAATTAGAAAACACCTTTTCAATCACTGAATAGATTGACTTACCTTGAGCAGATTTTAATAAAAACAGTGTGCTTAATGCAAAATATCTGAAAATATTTAATTCTGGGTCTACTCTGGTGGTGAAAATGGGGTCAGCAATTTTTGAGAATTGGATTAATAGAACTAGCATCATAACATGATAAAAAGTTTATTCTGAAAGCAAACCTTAGTTAATGGAGAATGTCTTGAAACAAAAAGTAATTATACAATGAAAAGCAGTTGGTGGAAGCACAATTGCAAAGTAAAACAACTGTAATGTTACAAGTTCATTTTACTTTTCTGTAATGTGTCTCCGCTATGATCTGCATATAACTGTCATGTTTTAAGCCCAGCAGGTAACTCAGAACCATGCGGCCTCTTGCTCACTCCTTCCCCCCTACCCCTTCCAGGCAGGATGGAGAGAAGAATTAAAATTAAAAGAATGTAAACACCACAAATTGAGATAAGAACAGTCCAAGAACTAAGAATAATATAAAACTGCTATTACTACTACTACTAGTAACGATAAGAGAATTACCAAGGTGAGAAGATATAAAACTAAAAAGGGAAAGGAAAAAAAACAGCCCACAGTAAACACAAGTGATGCACAATACAGTTGTGCACCACCCACCTATCGATACCCAGCCCAACCTGAGCAGCAATTGGTTCCTTCGGGGTAACTCCCCCCAGTTTATATACTGGACATGATATGTTGTAGTATGGAATACCCCTTTGGTTAGTTTGGGTCATGTGTCCTGTCTCTGCTTCCTCCTGGCTTATTGTGCCCTTCCTCACTGGCAAAGCATGAGACTGAAAAGTCCTTAATCAGGGTAAGTGGTACTTAGCAACAACTTAAACATTGCTGTGTGATCAGCACTATTCCCAGTCTAAAGCCAAACCCCAGCGCTGCACCAGCTACTAGGAAGGAGAAAAATAACTGCTACAGCCCAACTCAGGGCAATAACATACAAGTTGATTGAAGATTATACAAAGGTGAAGAATCTAAAAATGGATATGCTTCCAAAACTATAATACCTTCCCCACCAAAAAAACCCACAACAAACCAAACAAAAAAGCCACCAAAACTAAAGAAAAAAACCCCAACCAATCAAAAAACCAAACCTACCCCCCCAAAAAAAAAACCCCAATGCACATGAAATTTACTTTCTAAATCTAAACAAAATATTGATAACCTAAATCACAGGCCAGTCTTTCTCAATACCTTTTCCTTTGCGTATTACAGAGTTTATGGAGGTGTCAGGCCAAAAGAAAAAAAAAAGTTATTTCAAACAGATCCATAGGACATAATAAAGGAATTATAGGAGAATGATGCAACAGAATAATGTTTGTTGAAACAAACGTATATTCTTTTATGGACTAGTTATGTTTGTGCATTGCTTAACAATTTGTTTTCTCCTGCAAACATGAACTTTGCAAGGCTGCATGGTTTAGTTTTTTTTTTCTGAGGATATTAAAATCTGTATTACTAGTTTTTCTAATAGGAGGGAAACACAACTGGAGCTTGAAAGCAGGAGGAGGAAATTTGTGATGAAGATTTAAAACTCTTCTGTCTCTACATTTCAAATTCATCCATATACATTTATTTTTGTCATTTTGTTTAAAAATTTGAAGGAGTGAAAGCTCTGAAGTCCTCAAATATTATGAAAATTTTGCAGTATACAAAAATAGATTATGCAAAGATTCATTCTTTACAATGTTTTTTTTTCTTCATTTTTTTAAATTAGATTTTCATTTAACCTCCAGATTATTCTAACTTTATGCCTCTTTTTTTTTTTTTTTTTTGCATTATCAGGTGTATTTTCCTGCTGCATGTGGGTACAAAGGTTTTCAGTGTGCATGCTAAGATCTTTCTATAATTTCTTATGAAATGCTCGTGTATAGGGACTTTCCATGTAGTGTGATAAGTCTCGAATACTCATCTAATATAATACTAGCAGTCAGCTCTTTCTTATGGATGTGCTTGAAGGAGTTGCAGTGATCACAGTCACTGATTTTTGAGCAGAACAGATGAAAGGAAATACCAAAAACCAAATAACAACCCATTGTTCCTGGTAATTAGTTTTTTGCTATCTGTCCTTAAGGTGTATAAAAGCTCATGATGGAGTTTTTCATTGCAAAAAAAATTATAGCACATACCATAATTTCTAAAGTTCAGAAGAAAGATTGAGAAAGTACTTCAGAATAACTTTCAACAGGAAATTTTACATTTGTTTTCAAGGATATATAGAAGCCTAAAATATTAACACCTTTTTCGTAGTTTTATATTATAAGCACAATTCTGCGCATGCTTATGCAGCCAGATTGTATTTGCTATTGCACACAATGTACTGAAAGTAATTTTCTTCTTGAATTAGTAAAGTTTATGGCATGATGGGACATTTACAGGGTCTTAAGAAATCACACTTTATACAGTCTTAGTACCCAGAAAATAGAAAATGGGGGAAAATAAATGTCTAAAAAAGATCATTATAGAACAATTTTTTCCCCTTTATTTTTTCCATACAGTTAACTGTTTATTCCAGATAAACCTAAATGACAATATTGGCTGAATAATTTATATTGGGAAACATTTCCTCTTCCTGTGACTGGAAAGAGGTAAACCATCCTGAGCACTTGTACAGGGTGGTGGCAGATAACCCACCCAATAAATGATTGATTCAAAAATAAGTGAAAATGAGAAATTGATCAGAAAGTTCAGATTAAGCACAGCTAAACCTTACATCAGAATAGCAAGCCTTGGGTAGAGAGACTGTCATTGAAACCAGACTGTCATCCAGTCAAATTTAAACATTGAAGCAAAACATGAATTCCTAATTTCTCTCATACTCTTTGTACTTATTCCACAAGAATATCAACCTGCTGACATATCTTGTTCCCAGTTAGAATACGTATTTTGGGGTGAAAAGCAAAACTCTACTCTTTGCTTAAGTGTACCCAAGGGTGGAGCTGGGAATGTGTCAAGAGGTAAGAAAGCACCAGCTTTAATAAGCATACAATGCAATTTAACAGTTCATAAACCAGTAAAATTTAATCCCAGGCTGAAAGATTTATTAAATCTCACTCAGCAGAATGTATTGTGGGATGTGTTAGCAAGTGAGAATTAAGTGAAATGATTTCAGGGACGATAGATTTTATTACCTGAGGAGGGAAGGAACTAGTTTTGCAAGCCATTTCACCTTAATTTCATTGAGTAGGAGAGCTTTCTGTGAGTAGGAGTGGTATGTTGGGTCTGTAGAATTTGTGTGCTTGCTACTACTTTTGTCAGGCATGATCTAACTGCTGATGGACTTGTGTGGTAGTTCTTTTAATGGTTGTTAAAGATTTTTACATCTAATACAACTTAAGCCTTTATCTGTCTGTAGGATAAAATGATTCTTATTGATTTTTGACAGTTTGTCACTTTTGTATACATGATTGTTTTTCTGTGCTCTTAAGCTCTCCTTTCTTCTCTGGTTTCTATTCCCCTCAACAGTTCTCAGTCTTTGTTTTCTTAGGCTACAGAAATGATGTTCTTTCAGTTGCTTTTCTAATACTTCTGCCAGTTAGAGAATTGCTAATTCTGGTTTATTCTTCCAGACAGTTGGTACATCCCTGTGAAACAACATGCTGACTTGTATCACGTGCTTATTATATATTAGTGTTAGCATATCATTCAGCTACCTCTAGTTTGGAGGTAGCTGATCAAAGATATGTGGTGAATCAAGCTTCAAGTAGGGTAAAGTTATCACTGTTGGCACCATACTGTATGAGAACTTGAGGAAAAGAGCACTTATGTTACCAATTATTCAGTTTCATGAGCTAAGATCACATTATCCTAACATAATTGAAAACCTGGCCCTTAAATTTTTCTGACCAGGCAATAGTAGTATCTATAATAAAGAAACTACATATTTTAAAACGTAAATCTTAGCTGTGTACATTATTGTAATTTCTGTAGTTCATATCCAGTAACTTTTAAATACAAGCTTATAATTTTCTGTCAAAAAGGACCGCTATTAAGGTAAGTAATAGACATTGTTAGTAATGAGAGCTCTTCTGTACTGTAGGTGGTCACCCTGTTCTAACTTCTGAGTGTTGTCAGACTTTTCTCAGATATTTGTTCTTATCAATATTTCCCTGAATTTTTGAAGGAAAGGAAGAGGAGTCAGCTTCTGTGATAAAATCAATCTCCCAAGGAAAATAATAATAACTAAAAAAAAGCAGAGATCTATTTAAGTTCACTGACCAAAGGCAGGTGATGGGGAGTTTGGTAGAATATAAAAAGGAAGTGTTTTGCTCTTTATTAAATGTACCATTTGCTCAAGGTTTTTGAATTAATGATTGTGTATTGTGTTAAATTATCAGTAAGGATAACACAGAATAAAAGTAATTATTAAAGGAGAAGCACTGCTTAACCTAGGCTGAGATTGATTCTGAAACATTTTTGAGGGCTTTGAAATAAGTAAGTATGCCATTGTAAATCTTTATTGCGTAGTGCATCCTAAATAATGTTATTTCTTCATAAAAAGTTTATGCTGGGGAGGGAGGAGTCTTGACTAGGCTATCCTCTTCATTGTACCTCTAGTATCCACTATTTGTTCAGGCTGTTAGATCAAAGAAATAGAGCTAGTCTTCTTAGGCTCCTAATTGTTTTGTGCCCACTGTGTCTCTCATAAGATAGATTGGGAGTTGAAAAAAAAGAACAAAAACCAAAAACCACAAACCAAACCAAAACAAAAAACCCAAACAAAACAAAAAAAAAACAAACAAGCAAAAACAAACAAACAAAAAAACCCCCTCAAACCATAAGAACCTGAATTTGCATCCAGTATTCTATTCAAGGAATTACTGTTGCATAACAAATAAAATACAATTTATAAGACCAATTGAAAATTCAGTCCTGGAATATTCTCTGCCTTATGTACTTACACTCCTTTTGCCGAATAGGAAGGTAACATTCTCATTATATTCTAAACTCTTGCAAGGACAGGTACCATAAATACAAGCTCTGAGAGAGAATCTTGGTGCAGTATGAAAGTAGCATGTTAAAACTTTGTTGAACCAGTGACCACAGCCATTCTGAACTAGGTTTATTTCAGAAGATGCTATGGTCTGAGTTGGCTGTGTATTGAGATTGAGTCAGTAAAAAGTGATATGATAAAATAAGTTTCAGAATGGGTTAAAGACTCCATATGAATTGCTTTTAACATGTTCACACATTTTCAAGAACTTCGTTAAAAAAAAGAAGTGGGGAAGTGTTCTTTCACTGTTATACATTTATCTGGATACTTTTGTCGTGGTCACCCAGGAAACAAATGCAGATATACATTTGCAGGCATTTGCATTCAGTTCCATTTTATTTTTAATGTAGCTAATGAAGTCACACTTGAAAATAATTTAAGCCTCAATTAATGCATGAAATTTTTCAGAGTACATTAGTGACCATTAGGCACTAGGCAGAATCCCCTGAACACTTTGGCCTTTTAGGTGTTGTTGGACTTATTTCATGAGGGCAAAACTTGATTGACTAGAGAAAGGAAGACAGATAGTCTTCAAGAGAATGATGAGCCACATAGGAAAAATATACTCTCTCCTGCTTAATGTGGTAGTACTTATTTAGATAATATGCAGGTAAATATAGCATAAGAGCTAAAAAATGGAAAAGCGTATGCATTCTTTACTAATCAGTAAAAAAAGCTTGGCTTATGCGATTTAGAGTTCTTGACAGTATTTCAAGTGAACTATACGGTGTCTACCCTTTAAATTTTTAGCAAGTCAATTCAGTTTAACACAGAACTGAAAGAGAATCAGGATACTATGTTTCAAGATTTTTTTCAGTTTTGTTTCGCATGGAACATTTTGTTTGCTAGGGAACAAAATGTGTCTGTGCGAATATTTGGATATATTTAATTTATGATGTAACTTGATTCTAATGACAGTAGTGACTGGTAAATGCAGATTCAGATCTCCACCTTGTGATAGGACAGAGCCTATCAACTGTGATATAAAATATTACACCATTGCATTTTTTCTCTCATTTGCTTTGTCTTTGATAAACATATTTTGACAACATCTTTTCTGTTGTGGAATATTTAGTCTTGTTAGACTATCCATCTAGAGAGTTTTAAGTTGCATTTTAGAAGAGTTGTATCTAAATTTAATTTTGAGACAAATTTGGAAATCTTATTCCTCTTTTGATGCACATAAAATATTTAATTTTTATTTCTTCTTCCTTTTCCTTCTTTCTTTCTGAGGTAAAGGAGCATTAGTTTGTTTTTACTGGACATGAATTGCATAAAGTCAAGTTCAAACACAAAATACTGATTGCTGTAAACAATTTTGTATCATGCTTCCCATGATATCATCTTTAATGATATCTCACACTTAAAAGAATTTTGCAAAGGGTTAAGAAGTCTGATTTTCCTAAATTGTTAACATTTAAGAATTCTTAAATAAATAATAAAGACATTTTTATAATGTTAGTTTCTTAACTAAACTTTTTATTGATTTTTTTTTTCCTAAAATCTTGTTTTGCTCTCTTCTCTGGCTCTTTTTCTTATAAAAAAGAAAAAAGAGTTCACCACAACTGCTGAAAAACTTTGGCAAACAGGGCAATTATGAGATCTTGTACGTCACAGATTTCTAAATACAAGAACCTTCTGATCTAGGAAAATGAATTATTGTCATTGTGAATAACTCATCCTTGTCTGGGATCCACACTAGATCAAATAATAAAGAAAAAAAAGTAAATTTATTAGGCTTTTCTTTTCCATTGACTTATTTCATATGTCACTCGATGTAGAAAATTTTTTTGTTTTCAAGTACTTCACAGAGCACCTTTTAAGTAGAAGACCATATTTCTTCATAGACTTTTATTAGTAATAAATTTAATTACAGGTAAAAACAATCACACTAGTTTAATATTTAATTGAAAACCTGAAGGTTTTTCCTGCTTCCAAACTGTTTTTAATCACATGTAGTTGAGTAATTGAAAATTCTTTCAGATTACACCTATGTAGCAGTACTTTTTTTTTTTTAATTTGTAGATTATAGAGGACTAAAATTTGTTGCAGTAAAAGCTGAATTATGATTTTTTTTTTTTCTGTTTGAGAAGTGTACTTTTTCTGATACATTTCATGAAGAAATAGTATTGGCCTAGCAATCCTCCACCTTAAATTAGTTTTATAATTGATTGTGTAATAAAAATAAAGTCTTTTAAAACCAAGGCACATATTTTTGCAATTTAGAGATAATTCTGGAGAACTGAGATAATAAACAGAGGGGAGTGGTTTATTGTACATGAAATCCTCATATAGTTTAATGGAAGTAAATGGAAATGTCATACAAAAACATTGCTGTGTTAATAAGGTGCACACACAAGCCATGATTCAAGGTCATTAAATGTGGAATCTACACTGTTTTCTTTGACCCTAAATAGTTAATTTAGCACAGGTATTCCAAAAGCAGTTAGCACATTTGTTGAGTCAGATATCAAATAGCACCAATGAACTGTTATGTACAGTTAGTCTGAAGATGATTATGAAGACCATGATTCCTCTGTTCTTTAAGATTTGTTTGGATTTTATCTGAATGTCAGTGTGAGTCCTTTCTCTCATTTTTTTTTTTTTTCAAGGTCTTTAAATACAAACCTACATCTCAAGCTGCAGCTGTAGTGCATAAACAGACCATTTGGTTTCACAATTTTCAGCTGATTCTTGCCTAACCTACCAGCCATGCTGAAGGTCACTAAAAATCACACCTTTTGTATAGCAGAAGAACTTAGTAGAGAAGCAGTTTCTTAGTTCCATTACATGGGGAAGATTTCTTCTTGGCTGAAACCCAGGCTATAGTAGTTTTCTTCTGCATCAGCTTCACCCATCCAGGTTAGAAACCAATAAAACCACTTCCAACCTCCTGCTCCTGCTCCAAGTCCCCAAACTCAAATCCTACAATACTGATTAACCAGGGCAAACAAGCATGTAACAAAAATCATAGCATATGTCTACTAGAGTTTACGTGTCTTCAACATCTTTGGGTGGGGTTGGAGACAAAGAAGGAGGCCTTTTACTCTGAGGAGGCTCAGAGAGAAATAATAGTCTCTTTCTCTAATAATAGAGCAAGCTCTTCTTTTTTCTACTTCTTTATATTGAGTCTAGCTCCACCAGAGCCCTTTCACAGTAAGGTTAGATTACTTCCATGCAATTTGTTAGACAGTATTTAGCAAGTAGTTTAGCAGGACTCAAAAGTGATTATACAGAAAACCATGTAAAAAGTAGAAGCAAACACCCACTGTAATAGAGGAGGTAAAGGAATGACAGAACAATATTGAGACAATATGTGTAATATCCAACTGAGTTTGGGACAAAAATCAAACACAGATTGGTAGTTTGTCTCCATCAGAGATATATTATGACTGAAATAATGTATTTAATTAAGCTGTTACTTCTAAGTGCTACAGACTTCCTGGCTATTTGATAGACTCAACTGAAAAATACTTGTGGTTACAGACATCTGTCACATGACATCTTAATCTCTTAACTCAATGTCATTCTATTTCAATTGGATGAAAAGTTTCTATAGCTTCTGTAGTTGTATTTTTTTTCTTTTGTAGTTTTAGAAATAAAAATGGCAGTATCATGATCAGTGTTTTAGATTAGTTTATCTATATCCAATAAATTCATCATGAATAGTAAATAGAATTGTGCATCTAAAAAGCTCCCCAACCTACAATTCAGAAACTGTATAAAGATATATTTGTGAAATACTGTGTAATTCTTAAGAGATTTATATGAGTTGACTAAAACAATACTAACGTTATTCTCCAATAGGATATTTTTCTTGTTTTATGTGTGCTTCAGTGAATGAAAACATTGTAGCAGGTTTCCATCTGAAATTCAAGAACTATTGCTTCTCTTGAAATTTTTACATTTTCTTTTTTCCTGAGTGTAAATTTTTGTTTAGATGAAAGAAAATCCTAAAAAATTAATTTAAGGACGTTTCCTCCCTGGCTCTCAAACAGGCTGTTGCTGAAACCTGCAGTACTTCCTGTACCACAAAGCCTAGTTCCAAAAGTGTGATTTAAGAGAAAACTGTATGGACAAAGGGCAGTGAGACATAAAGTTAATGAATGAATGAGCTAGCTAATGAGCTAGGCCAATAGCTATCAATTCCTGTCTCTCAGTGGAAAGGTAAAGTGACAAACTAAGAGGCGAGTCCAACCTGCAATTCAATTATATACTTTATATATTTTTTTGAGTTCTGTGCTGTTTATTTCTCTTGCAGTAAAATTAATGATTTCACTCAGTGAGATGCATGTAATACTGAACCACTGAACCAATATTTTTTAGTATATGGTTCTATCTTTATTCAGTATAAGTATTTAAACCTACATTTAACTTTTAATCTTCCAATAAAAGGTGGATTGTGGAATCTCATTTTATGTAAATAAGGATTTTATCTTGTACTATCTAAAAATCAAATAGTGCACTGAACTTCTAGCCAGTGATTAGTTTATGTTGTGTGCATTGGAAAGAAGTACATTCTGATGTAGATTTATCTCCAGCGAAGCAATATTTGTCAGTCAAATATGAACAATATTATCAGAATTTGAATTAATTCTAAAACTGTAATGTCTTTTTTAATGCTTCCACTGGATTTGACTGTCTTGACATCCTACAGATTTCCAGCTCACTGGCTTACAGAACTTGACAGAAATCTATATTTCTCTGAATCTGGCATAATGTCCATTTGATTCTTCCTGATGAGTCTTACCAGTTCCATGTTCAAATTTATGTCTAATTAATCAACTTCTAGTTGTTTCTTCATGGGCTGCTTTTACAGAAGCCTCACAGCAATTTCAGCTTTTTTCACTGGTGCAAGGACTACATTTTTAGAAGTAAAACTGATTAAAAAAAAAAAAAAAAAGGAAAAATGATTGCATTTATGAGCCAGAGTAATGTATCCCACTCTTGTGTAGTTTATAAAAAAGTGTTGTCTAGATTTCAACTACTGCCAAGTACTGCTTCTAGAATATTAAGCTTTGTACAACGCTTACTCAGCATGTCATTCCAACTTTTTGGTGCCTCTTTGTCAAGTATCAGCTTGCCTTAAAAGCACTTTAATGCCTTGAAGATAATGAACAATTTGGCAGCAAAAATATTTTCTGACTGATTTGGAGCTTCTGTATAATCTACTTGGCATATGAGATCATTGAAAGCTATTATACTGGCTATTTTAAAATTAGGATTTATTTCTGTTTGAATTTTGAAATCGTTCCTTGGGAGAGCCATTTAAATGTAAACGTATATTTTCTTCTTTAACAGTAGCTTATGGGCTATAATGGTGGAACGTTTTTGCATTTTTATGTTTAGTTTTATTGTAAAGAGCCTTGGGATGCATTTGCATGAAAGGCACTATATAAGCTCATTTTGAACTGCATTGTATTGTATTGTGACAAGAGCAATAATCTCCAGGTTTCCTATCCATTAAAGAACTAATTTCACAGCTCACTAATTATGTGAATGAGAAGGGGAAATAGGTCCTTTTCCTCTAAGGTATGCTGAGCAGATGGCATAGCAGTTATCTCCACCAACTGAATTTAAGGTCCTTTCTTGCTTTTGGTTCCAAGGCTTGCCTCTGTTTATCAAATAGAACAAGAGAGAGATGTCAGTTTCTTGTACAGCATGCCAGTCTGTACTGAGTGGCTGCTTCTGTCCTTTGCTAATACAACAGTGGTTAACACATACCACACATAAACAGCCTATTTATTTAAGGATGAGACATGAAAACTATTAAAATGCACATAATTCTAATTTGTCTTTTATTTATAGAAGATGCTGGATAGATCTGTCACAGGGATTTAAACTGATACCTATAAAAAAGTTGTTAATGAATCAGTTGAGTACCTGTGGGACTCTAGTCGATAATTTCAAAACAGAAAATCGTTATTTCCTTAGCCCATGCACTTTCCTTCATAGCTACCTTGATAATCTGATCTTTTTTTTTTCTTTTGCCTCACTCATGAAAATGACTGATTTGAATCAAAAGTAACCTCATAATAATAAATATATAACCTCATAATGCACTGTTTTTTTTTAAAGTAACATGAGTCATCAGTGATACCAGTGTTCTCCTGTGACCCTGAAATGTTGGTATTTGGGCCCTTATTTCAGCATTAAAAAGAAAAAAGCTGAGTTTGAAGGTCCTGACACATTTTATTTAGGACTTGGCAATAAAGCTGCATTTTACAGTGCTACACAGGCAATCAGATCATTTGCTCTCTTTAACAAAGTGAGCAGTGCTAAGGTCTTGTTTCCTTCTCTCACTACTGGGCTGTCACATATGGTTTTTTTGTGTTCATGGTTCCGATTTCATTCTAATTTCAGACAGATGCAGCACTAATGTATGATGCAGTTCATGTGGTGTCAGTGGCTGTCCAGCAGTTCCCGCAAATGACTGTCAGCTCACTACAGTGCAATCGCCACAAACCATGGCGCTTTGGGACCCGCTTTATGAGTCTCATTAAGGAGGTAAGTCACTAATAGTGTCCTGCTTCGTTGCTTTCCTTTCTCCCTACTCCTACTTTCTTTTGTGTCTATTCTACTTGAATTCTGCCCTTTTTCTTTTCTTTCTTTTTTTTTTTTTTTTTTTTTTTTTCCAGTAAATGGGACTCTCTCAGCTTGTTGTGTGTAAGGAGTTTATCAGCCAAGACAGCATTTTTATTTGAAAATGGGTTTTCCTGAAGTATAAGTTGGAACAGAGAAACATAAAAAGATGAAATAACTACATTCTAAATAAAAGTTTTGTTTGTAGATCATTGGGATGTAGTGTGTGTGTTAAACATCTGTGGCAAAAAAACCCCAAAACTCTGAAACCCCAAACTGTAGAATGATTATGAAAAGTTCAGCAACTGATTACTAACATGAGTTCAAAGAAGTCAAGAATGAAAATTATTCCCTGATTTATTTTTTTTTATCTCTCATTTCCCTCCCCCCCACCCTCCCATGGTGAATTAACATATGTGGCCTTGGTCTCCTAGTATGCTACTTAGATACTGACAGATAGTAATTTAAAATAAAGCCAAGAGAATTAAGGTGCTAAAGGTGAGCACCATAGAGTATTCAAGACTTGTACTGTAATTAATATCTAATACAGTATTTCTCATTCTAAAATGCTGTGATAAAGAAGACTATTTGTAATGAAATAAAATCCTGTTTTTAACACTGGTTCTTTTTAGGATAGTAATTCTTTTTTCCCCAGTCTCTCCACCACTTCAGTATAGTTTTAGAATTAGGCAGACTTTCAGTTACAAAGAAATGAAGATATCGTACTTTAATAAAATTAAGGAATCAGCTCTGAAAGGCTGTCTCAGTGACCTCAATTTTTGTTGTCTCAGTGTAGTTTCAGGGGACTCAGCATCTTGCAAAATTAAACTTTCATTTGACTAAAATCTCCTGACAGAAAAATGAAATCCACATCAATGAAAAAATTGCAGTTTTAGGAGGGGAAGGTAGAGGCATGTAGGGAAGCAGAAAGGGAAATGTATGCACGGATGATAGAGCAATGAACACAAATCAGTCTTATATCTCATGCAGTAAGAATAGTCTATAGGCTAACATGGAGGATTGTTTAAAAATTGGCTGTGAACACTGAAGGAAGATTGATTTAATTCGCAAAAAGTAAATACAACATAATTTTTTTAAAAATCAGTGACAAGGTAAATTATTTAGATAGTATGAATAATTTGTTTCCATTTTAGCAGAAGTAAAATTTGTTCTTTTGGGGGAAAAGAAGAAGTATTTATTTATAGAAATTGTTTTTTCTTTCTCCATAGGCCCACTGGGAAGGCCTCACAGGCAGAATAACTTTCAACAAAACCAATGGCTTAAGGACAGATTTTGATTTAGATGTTATCAGCCTCAAGGAAGAAGGACTTGAAAAGGTGTGTAAGATATTTGTCTCCAAAGTGATGGGAAACAAAACAAACCCCCCCCCCCCCCTAAAAGTAGTAGCAGTTTCAGTAACATTTCAGATGTTACATGAAACAAAATACCTGTTATCAACTTCATATCTGGTTCTAAAGTCTTCTAGTAAAAGCTGTTATCTTGACATCTGACAGTTACTGTCCTCTTAACTGTGTGTTTCTAGCCATATTCTTAGATTCAGGAGGGCTGGGGAAGAGCCATGCATTAATATCCCTCAGTCTATATTGAGTTTAGTTTCAGTTATTCCAATCCCATTGCCTATCCTCATGTGTGAACCTGTGGGTATGTGCATTTGTATTTTCTTTACATCGTACTAATTCAAGAAGAATTACCTCAAACAGAATGAAAAAAACTCTTTCATTTTGTCAGTTTTCTGTTTTTTTAAAAGGGAACTTTAATTCTTTTCTTGGAATGCAAAGTTTCCATCTGTAAATTGTAAAAAAAAAAAAAAAATTAAGAATAGGTAGCCTGACAGGTTTGTTTGTCTTCTGTGTAGCCTAAAATTGTCCATGTTTGAATTAAAGGTGCTGGGAAACATGTGCAGATATTTGTCCTGCCTACATGACACCATGATGATCTGAAATCAGATCACCTTCTCTCTCTTCTCCAACCAACCTGTCATGGAGAAGCAATGCAGGAAGCTGCATCTCACAGTTGTGATCAGCAGAAAAAGGTTTTGCAATTTGCATCTGCCTTGTCATTTGTATATAGCTATGGTATTTGGTGCTCTTTAATCTTTACATTTTCCTTCATCTTCAGATAAAGGATTATTAGCTATTGCCCCCAAAGTGATATTGTGGCCACAAATAAAAAAAGAAATTAATGGAAGACACCATGCAACAGAGTTGCATTCCCTTTCTTCTATAAATCATTGAATGGAGGAAATAACATAAACAACAAATACAAAACTTCCCCGTCAGTATTACTTTTAGAATATTAATATTCTTTCGCTAAGAAGATTTTTAAAATGTTCAGGGCCATGAGCTTGCTTTGAAACACTTCCATAGGTAATAACATATTTTAAAATATCCAGTGGCAAACCTATGATTAAAGGACTAAACTATGTCTTTAAACATTCAGCAATGTACTGATAGTAAAGATTCTTCCTATGAAGTATTCCATGAAGGGCTCGAAAAACTTAAAGGGTGGGGGGAAGGGGAGGAGAAGAATATAGCAGGGATTAGACTTGGAAAGTAAATTAGCTTTGTGTACAAGTAGAATAGGTATAATGCAATCTGTCTTCCTTACTGGAAACAGAAATAGAAGAATTGATGACATAGGAACAGCTAAATATGTCAGTAGTGGCTGAAGAGTCTTCATGCAATTCACAACTGTTGAAAATGAGGAAAGGAAGTCTCTGTAATCAAGATTAACTGTAAGAACATTGGGTGGAATTTAAGAACCATGAAGCAACATGGGTTTTCTGGATAAAAAAATCTTAGTTGTGAGTATATTAGGTGTGCTTCCTTCTGAGAATATAGAAATAGAATGGTCTACAGAGCTTAGAAACGTGGGAAGAAAATATGATTCAACAGGAAATATTGTACTCTAAAAAGCATAATAGGAAAAAGTTAACTTGGGAAACAATAATAATGAAAGATATGTAAGAGACAACAGTTATGAAAAGGATATGAATATTTAAAAATAACCCGTGTGTGCTTGAGCTCCCTATACAGAAGTTCAAAGAAAATACTTTTATTACCTTCAAGGCTCATTTTGGCCCTGTGATAAAGGGATGTGATTATTTTTCAGCGAAACATGATAAGTCTTTGAAAAGAGCAGTAAGAATTAGTTATCATGTATTAGGAAAGTTTAGAAGTTAGGGAAATACTGGCAAAGAATTATGAGGAATGCCTTACAAAGATACATATGAGCAAAAGCAGAGCAGTTTTTGTAGCGTGCAATAATAAGAGATTAAGAAAAGGAAAATTAAGCACATCAGATTGAACTGCTTAGTAAATATAAGGTATTTTACTGAGAAAGATAGATCAATGCTGAGAAATGTTTTTCTCTGAAGAAAACTTGGTTATTCAGGAGGAATATCCTATAGTTGAATTCAAGGTGAGCCCATTAAACTCTAGAGATGGAAATTTCCTAGTAGAAAGAATATATTTTAGCCAGTCCTTTCATTTAAAAAAGCTGTCTCAAACTTAGTGTGTTTTTTATTATTATTTTTGTTTTCTTTAAAATTTTATTATCCCTTCAGATTTTCTTTATTAAAGCTGTGATTAATCCCTCTCCCTCTCTGTCCCCTACCTTTCTTCTTTCACATGTGCACTCCTCTCTACATCCCACTGCTTCTCTCCTGCTTTCTGCTATGCTCTCCTTCTCACCCTTCTCTTTCCCCCTCTCTCTTTCCTCCCTCTCTCCTTTCCCCATCCCTGTTCATTTCCCTTTCCATCTGATCCCTGTCCACTTGTCCCTCTTCATCTCGTTGCTTTTTCCATCCCCTATCGTTTTTCTTCAGACTTTCACAGTCTTTGTCCTTTTCTTTTGTGTTCCCACTGTTCCTTCCAAACTACCACCTTGTCAAGCCTCTCTTCCTACATAGCTAGAATTCCTGAAGATTTTTTATTTATTTATTGATTCATTCATTCATTCATTTTGTGGGATGAGAGAAGATGAGGATGTGGGAATTTTCTGTGCTATGTGTGCAGTTTTCCCATACTGTAAATATCTATTATTTCATTTAACCTCTTTCAAAATATTGATGAAAGACATCTTATGTGATGTACAATAGTTCAACAATTTCAGCTGTACTCTGAAATGCTTTTGTGACAAAATGGGGTATCTTGAGAAGAAAAATATTCATGTCAGGAAAAGAGTCATTGTGAAGTATTTCTAGAAGACCTATTTTTTACTTTTTTTTTTTTTTTTGGAGATTTGGTGAAAAAATTTCCTAGAAAAGTTTCCTGGTTAGTATAAAAAGAAATTACCTAAATTATGTATTTTAAGTACAACACTGACAACAGAAAAAATAATTAAAAAAAACCCAAGTATGACCTCAGATTTTACATAAGGTATCTGTTCCTGAAACTCTGAATGAAAGGTGATAATCAAACATAATCAATAAAAAGTATGCATTTCCAAATAAAAATTAATGTCTGGCATTGTCAGATGAAAATGACAAAATTAATAATAATTGGAGTGCTGCTAATGATGTAAGGTATAGCAAAATTTGCCAACAGATACTCTGGACACACTTAAACAATTTATTATCAAGCACAATGAAAATCTCAAACTGTGACAGCCCAGTATAATACGTAAAATATAATTTAAATTATTGTCAGTCAATCAGTATTTACACTGGAGATGCATCATAAGGAAAATTACCTTATACTTCAGGGAGATAAAAAACACTTGAATTTAATATCATTTTTGATATGAAAATTTTTCACTGAAGAAGAAGCACATTTCTTGAATAAAAATGTTAACAACTGGCTTGAAACCTTGCTCAGGACCCTACACACAGGATGAAAATAAATGACACTAAATGAGTTGTAATTCATTGTCCAGCATATCAATGTAAGATCTTGCTCTATTTAGTATCTTTATTGATGACGTGGAAAAAAACAGTGGCAAAACCAGAGGATTTTGTAAAATTTAGAGGAAAAAAGCATGTGAGATAACAGATTTATGAAAGCCAGCAGTATTGGTATTAACATGATATTTGCAAAAATAATCCAAGCATATTAATATATCTGAAGAAAGCAAAATGAAAAAAACATTTTGCAAATGGAAATGCATAAAAAGAACTACTATTACTTACAATGCAGAATAAAGAGTTATTTTTTGATGTAATCACCGAAATTGCTAACTACTTTACAAGATATAATAAAGCAAAGATGTAAACTGGAGACACGTTTTTCAGTTCTTTAGGGAATGAATATGGCTCTGATTTTGGCTGCATAGTTAGATAGTACCACTACAGAATGTCAGCGATCCTTCCTAATAAAATGCTTGTGATACTTCAATGTGAGTAGTATGTACAGTTTTGATCAACTTAGAGCCAAAAAAACCCCTACTTTTCTCAGGAGAGTTTTGAAGGAAGTTCAAAAAGAAGAATAATTGAAAGAATACTGGCTTATTTGTAAAAACAAATTTCTTTTTCTCAAACATGCTAAGGTAAGAAAGCTGCTTTAATCCACTGAATATTTTTAGATAGCAACTCAAGAGACTGATGCTCAGTAAACTATAGAGTATATGTAAACTCAGCAAATTTTAGGTTTCAGAACTGTACAATGCTTCATTTTTTGGGGGGGGGTGATGAATTATTTTACTGGTTTTGGCTGGGTTAAAGTTATATTTATTCATAGTAGCTTATATAGGGGCTATATTTTGTATTTGTGTTGAAAATATTGTTAATAACACATATTAGAATACCAATTTATTTCACTTTTTAAGAAAACTTGAAATTTTGTTGGAAATAAATTTAATGCAGTAGTCGTAAATTTTAAATTGTTTGAACTGCAGTTATATGTAATAAACTACTTCAGTTTACTTTTTGTACATTTTTGGCTTTTAAAATTTTATAGTGGAAACACATTAGGAGTTCTATTCAAAAGGCTACTTAAAAATTATAAATATGCTCAAGCAAATAGAAAAGAATTAATTTGCTGCACTGTTTATGTGAAGTTTTCTCAAGAAGCAGCAGCTTTAAAAAGATATTTATGTGATTTGGGCGCCTACCCATATAAGAATATATCAAAATCTGTGGTGTAAGTTGTTGGGTTCGAGCTCATTAATAAAGATAATGCAAAGAATGTCTTGTTTGCAACATATGGCTTCTGTCCATTTCTTAGATTTTTTTTTTATTCACAACAATAGCAATATAAGTACAATTAACCTCATCCAGAAAAATAATGCAATAATTTTTCAAGACAAGTTTCTTTTAAAATAATGCCACGGATAGTCTATATGGATTAGTTATGTAAATCCCAAATTCTGACAGTTGATATTCTATTAAGTTGCTTGTGACTGTGGCTACATTAAAAAGTGGAGTAGGAAGTATTTTTATTAGCTGTGTGTTAGCTTTAACAGACATAAATTTGAATTATGAACTTGAATAAAGTATATAATGTAATGAATTTAGGATTTGGAATTGATCAAATAAGGTGATAGTGTTTTCTTAGAAATTTTTGTGTTACTTTGTATCTGAAATTGAATTTCATAAAGGAGAATTGTCCAGCTTCAATTAAGTGAAGAAAAAGCAGGGACAGGCTCAAGTTCCCATCTTTGTTATACCTTGTTACTGTATTCTAGTTTGGTCTTTCTTTGAAGTAAAGCAAACACTATGATTGCCATAATTAGCAGAACATTGCACCTAAATTCTCAATTCTTTTACAATTTTTCAATTGTGGTCAAGCTGCAAGTCTGAACATTCTGGGTTTTCTAAAAACTTTTCAAGGTATCAAATGGAATAAAATTAAAAAAGTAAATTAATAAAAGTTTTTTGTAGTAAGGTTTGGTTTCAATGTTTTGAAATTTTATGTTAGATCTTATATTACAGTTATTTTTCTGAGACACGCATTTCTTTCTGTCCTTCATGCTTTTTTCATCAGTTTATGAGGTACTGAATGGCCAAAATTCAAGAATCACAGCCATTCATAGGAGTGACAACTTGGAACTGAGTGTTATGCAAAGAAGAAATCTAAAATATGTGGAACTGAAAATCTTAGAGCAAATTTGTCTTTTCTCTATTACAGCTTCTGCTAATTCATGCTCTGCTGTATTATCAGTTTTAGGAATTAAACTCTCTTTATTTCACCCATACCTGGTTGCATCCCAAACTTACTAAGCAGCTGTATTGTAATAAATCACTTAAAAATATATAAACAATTTCTCAGGAATCAGTTTGCAAGATTAAAAAAAAATAAAAATTTGTGTTTATATATGCTCATATAAATTCATATATACTCAAAATCAGACCTCACAGAATGTTTTCTTTCTAGATACAGTTTAGAAATGTCTTTACTTTTTAGTATAGTTTTGCTTAGTACCTGTAATGATGTTTCAAGTCCTGTATAGAAACAGAAAATAAACATTTCTGGTTTGCTGGAGTTGTTTTAAGACAGTGGAGTAATACAAACATTATGGTGTCTAAAATTGACATAGTGCACTTACTACTTGCCCAGTTTAGTTTTAGAGTGATGAAATTGAAGATAAAGGATGTATTATAAGCCACATTACTTACGATGTAGCACATGAGACTATCTTTGAGCTGAACCATAAAGCATAAACCTGGACCTTCTTACATGGATAAAAATCCTATTGAATTTTTTGGAATGAGAATTTCAAGTTATAAAATGTCAAAAGAGCTGCATACTGAACATTTTCCTGTAAATCAATTAAGCTATTGCACTTAACCTACTTTCAGTCTTCTCCATCACTTTTACCCAAAAATATCTTTTTGCTCTGCCATTCTCTCTGGTCACAGAAAAAGGTAGATCCTTCTGTAGAGACTATGGTCTTTGTCCCTCAATAAATTTCCAACTTTTATGTTACCTTCAGATATGGTTTATCTTGAAGAATGAAATAAATATTCAGTAGCTTTAGATATTCTGTGCATCAATTTTCCACTTAATGTTACACTTCACAAAACACTTTGAGGTATTGTGAATCATATTTTAAAGAAGCAGACTTTAAACATAATGACCAAGAATAATGGAATAGGTTTCAATAATTAATTTTCTTTTTCCCATTAGTGATCTGTTTTTCCTCATAGTGTCCTTTTCTAGATGCTGAAATGTAACTAATAGAAAATTTATGCGGTAATTTACTGTTTTATAGGTAGGAACTTGGGATCCATTGAGTGGCCTTAACATGACAGAGAATCAGAAAGGAAAACCAGCAAACATCACAGATTCCCTGTCCAATCGCTCTTTAATTGTTACCACCATCTTGGTAAGTAATTATATTTGCTTTTCCAGAAGTACAGTTATACCAAAAAACTAATAATATGTGCTGTACTAATCACAACAGTAATAAACACTCTGTAGTATACATTACAGTTACTTAGAAATTACTGCATCGTGAATGTACTCCAGCTGTTAAGCTAGTCATGGATATTTACTTTTATCTAAATGGTAAGTAGATTATCCCAATTTTGGAGTTATTTTAGCTGATTAGTAATTTCTCTTTCCGTATTATTGACTAAATTGTCTGGTTCCTTCACAAAGACTTTTGGTTCAGTACTATATGAGAGGACAAAAGGTGTTTATTTAAAAAAGTGGTTTGGCTCTGAGCCTGACAATTCTAGCCAGCAAAATTTATTGATTTCCTTTGGTAATCTAACACCATTCTCTCTAATGACAGTACTAGGTATTTAACATTTATTTTCACCACCATTATTACTTGATTATTAAATTTAAATTTTTAATAATACAAAAAATTAATTGAGCTATTTGAACTTGATCAAATAAATATTCTAAGTAGCTTATTTTTTATTTCCATTGTTGACAAATTCAGTTGTGAATGAGGTATTTTTTATTTATAACTGCATATATTTAATTACATAAAAATGAATGTTACCTAATTTCACATCATAATTTAGAAATAGTAATTTTAATTTCAAACCAAATGAAAAACTTTGTCTGCTGCCACCATTATCATGAATTTGTAAATATCGAGAAAAGAATTCAGTTCCAATGAGTCTTATTCTTCAATAGGAAGCTTTTACCTACCAACATATATATTTTGATATTTCAAGCTATAATGTAGTTTCATATGTACATAGATAAAAATGCCAGTGTGCTTCTAGCTGTTTATGTGAAATAAGCCTTATAATTCCACCCAGTGGGTAACTTGTTTACTTATAAAACCTGTTTTTCTTTGCGGATCCACAAAGTATAGAAAATATTCGAAAATCCTTTGTTTCATTTATTCTACTAATTGAAAAATACAGAGCTGCACTCTGTGCTCCCTGGTGGATGTTCTCCTGCAACAGGTGGCTGAGCTGTGGGACACAGTTACTAGGCTGAAAGGTGTCAGGGAAGCTGAGAGGAAACAGCACTGCTTGCTCCCGGACCAGACTGTGAAGGGGCCTCAAGCGTCTACTGTAGCTCATGCAGGAAAGGAGGCTGCTAACCCAGGAAACTGGGAAACAGTAACAGAAAAAAACAACAAAAAAAGGAGGAAGAGGACAGTTAAAAGCAAGGGGCTTCCTCCTAAATCTGTTGTCCCCACCAAGAACCACTGTGCTGTCCTGCAGCGGGCTGATGAGGAGCCACACTCCCACCAGGAACAACTGGCTGATACACTGGTAAAGAAGATCTCTACTGGTGCTGCCAGGAAAAAGCGGAGGACCATAGTAGTAAGGGACTCTACTCTGAAACAAACAGAGGCACCCATCTGTCAGCCTGACCCAGACTCAAAGGAGGTGTGTTACCTACCAGGGGCTCGGATGAGGGATGTTGCAGAGAAGCTGCCTGCTCTAGTCAGTCCCACTGACTATTACCCACTTCTAGTGATCCATGTGGGTGCTACTGATACAGATAGCAGTAGACAGGAGAATATAAAGAAGGACTACAGAGTTCTGGGAGAGGTGGTTAGGGGCTCTGAAATGCAGATTGTCTTTTAGTCAATTCTCCAGGATACAGGGCAGGACCTTAAAAAGGCTAGGAGGATTGGCCAGGTTAATAAGTGGTTAGAAGGGTGGTGCTATAGTCAGGGGTTTGGGTACCTTGAACATGGGACTCAGTTTAGTAGGCCAGGTCTACTGAGGGCTGGTGGAGCTGGTCAGACAAAGACAGTGAAGAGTGGATTTGGTAGGAGGCTTGCCAGACTGGTCAAGAATGCTTTAAATTAGACGTGTTGGTGGAGGGGGGCATCATTCCATCCCAACACACCCAGTCAGCTGCCAGCTCCTATAATAAACGTTCAGAGCAATGTAGAGATATTCCAGCTGCTCCAGCCAATGAGCCGGCTTCAATTTGAGCTTGGCTCAGATGTCTCTATACAAATGCCCGTAGCATGGGGAACAAACAAGAGGAATTGGAGATGTGTGCACGTCTATGGGAGTATGATATCATAGGTATCACAGAAACATGGTGGGATGGCTCCTATGACTGGTGTGTTGGAATGGAAGGTTACAGGATCTTTAGGAAAGACAGCATGGGCAGGCCAGGGGAGGGGGAGTTGCTATTTACGTTAGGGATAGGTTGGAGAGTATGGAACTGTGCCTGCGGACAGGTGAGCAGTTGACAGAGAGTTTGTGGGTGAGGCTTTTAGGGAGAACAGCAATGGGAGACATTATTGTAGGGATCTGTTACAGACCACCTGACCAAGAGGACTTGGTGCATGAAGCGCTCTATAGACAGATAGGAGCAGTCTCATGCCCACAGGCCCTTGTTCTCATGGGGGACTTCAACCACCGTGATATCTGTTGGAGGGATAGTACTGCCCGGCACAAGCAACCCAGGAAGTTCCTCAATTATGTGGAAGACAACTTCCTTCTGCAAGTAATAGAGGAGCCGACAAGGAGAGGTGCCATGTTTGACCTTGTCCTCAGCAACAGGGAGGGGCTGGCTGGATATGTGACGCTCCAGGGCAGTCTTGATTGCAGTGATCATGAGATGGTTGAATTCGAGATCCTCAGGGCAGTGAGTATAGCATGAAGCAAGCTCACTGCCCTGGACTTCAAGAGAGCAGACTTTGGCCTCTTCAGGAACCTGCTCAGTAAGATTCCATCGGATATAGCCCTAGGGGGCAGAGGGGCCCAAGACTGTTGGTTGATATTCAAGGATCACCTGCTGCAAGCTCAGGCGCGATACATCCCTACTAGAAGGAAGTGCTTCAGGAGGGCCAGGAGACCTCCTTGAATGGATAATGAGCTGCTGAGGAAACTTCAAAGGAAAAAAGAGGCTTAAAAAAGGTGGAAGCAAGGACAGGTGCCCTGGCAAGAATACAGGGATGTCTGGGAAGCTAGGGACCAGGTTAGGAAAGCTGAGGCCCACTTAGAATTAAATTTGGCTAGGGATGTTAAGGATAACAGGAAGGGAATCTATAGGTACATTGCAAATAAAAGACAGACTAGGGACAACATGGGCCCTCTCCAGATGCTGCCATGGGAGCTGACTACCCTGGATTTGGAGAAGGCAGAGGTTCTTAATGACTTCTTTGCCTCAGTCTTCACCGGAAAATGCTCTGACCACACCACCCAAGTTTTGGAAGGCAGAAGCAGGGACAGTGAGAATGAAGATCCTGGGTCCAACTGTAGGAGAGGATCAGGTTCGAGACCACCTCAAGAACCAGAACGTACACGCGTCCATGGGACCGGATGAAATCCATCCGCAGGTCCTGAAGGAGCTGGCAAATGAAGTTGCTAAACCACTGTCCATCATATTTGAAAAAACATGGCAGTCAGGTGAAGTTCCCGATGACTGAAAAAAGGGGAATATAACCCCCATTTTCAAGAAGGGGAAATTGGATGACTCAGGGAACTACAGACCAGTCAGCCTCACCTCTGTACCTGGCAAAATCTTGGATCAGATTCTCCTGGAAGGCATGCTAAGGCACATGAAAAACGACAAAGTGATAGGTGACAGCCAGCATGCCTTCACTAAGGGAAATCCTGCTTGATCAATCTGGTGGCCTTCTATGATGGGGCTACAGAACTGATGGACAGGGGTAGAGCAGTTGATGTCATCTACCTGGAGTTTTGCAAAGCGACACTCTCTCAAATGGCATCCTTTTCTCTAAGATGGAGAGTCTTCAATTTGATAGATGGACCACTTGGTGGATAAAGAACTGTCTGGATGGCCGCACGCAAAGACTTGTGCTCAATGGCTCAATGTCCAGCTGGAGACCAGTAACAAGTGGTGTCCCTCAGGGATCGGTGTTGGGACTGGTCTTGTCCAATATCTTTTTCAGTGACATGGACAGTGGGATTGAGTGAGCCCTCCGCAAGTTTGCCGAGGACACCAAACTGTGTGGTTCTGTTGATTCACTGGAGGGAAGGAATGCCATCCAGAGGGACCTTGACACGCTTGTGAGGTGGGCAGATGTCAACCTGATGAAGTTTAACCATGCCAAGTGCAAGGTCCTCCACCTGGGTTAGAGCAATCCCAGGCACAGCTACAGCTTGGGCAGAGAAGAGATTGAGAGCGGCCCTGCGGAGAAGGAGTTGGGGGTGTTGGTCGATGACAAAATGAACATGAGCCGGCAGTGTGTGCTTGCAGCTCAGAAAGCCAACCATATCCTGGGCTGCATCAAAAGGAGTGTGACCAGCAGGTTGAGGGAGGTGATCCTGCCCCTCTACTCTGCTCTCGTGAGACCTCACTTGAAGTATTGTGTGCAGTTCTGGTGTCCTCAACATAAAAAGGACATGGAACTGCTGGAACAAATCCAGAGGAGGGCCACGGGGGTGATCTGGGGGTGGAACACCTCCCATATGAAGATAGGCTGAGAAAGTTGGGGCTGTTGAGCCTGGAGAAGAGAAGGCTGTGTGGAGACCTCATCACAGCCTTCTGGTATCTGAAAGGGGCCTATAGGGATGCTGGGGAGGGACTCCTCATGAGGAACTCTAGTGATAGGATGAGGGGTAATGGGTTCAAACTTGAACGAGGGAAGTTTAGATTGGGTATGAGGAAGAAATTCTTTACTGTAAGGGTGGTGAGGCACTGGAATGGGTTGCCCAGGGTAGTTGTGAATGCTCCATCACTGGTGGTGTTCAAGGCCAGATTGGACATAGCCTTGGGTGGCATAGTTTAGTGGGAGGTGTCCCTGCCCCTGGCAGGGGGGTTGGAACTAGATGATCTTAAGATCCTTTCCAACCCTAACTATTCTATGATTCTATGATCTATAATTGGAACATGGCTGACTCCCTTTCAGACATAAATTCTTGTTATGCTAAGACCAGCGCAGTTTTACCACAACTTTCTCTTGTACTGTTAATTTAAGTTTAATATCATCTCTTGTGTTTCTCTTTTTATAAAATGAAAATAAACCTCTTAAAGTACCTTACAGTAAAAGCACCTTTTCTAGCATATTAGTATGTCTTCTTTTTTCTCACTGCCCTTCACAAGTTTTCAGATTTTGTATGTATGAGAACTGCTGCATTATCAAGTAATGTTTCTTAGTAATGTCTCTTGACCCTCCCTTTACTCCTGTTGCATTGTACCTAGATATGCTGCCTAGGATTTTACTTGAAGCATTCCAACAATATGTAACTATGTTTCACATTGTTCCTTATTGCTTTCTAGAATTACTGCTTTCCAGAGTAATGTCCTACCTCTATTAAGTGGCCTATTCCTTTCATTGCTCAGTATTCAACTAGCCTGTCATCTGTACGCTTGATTAACAGTCATTGTATACTTGATTCCAGATCAGCGATAACAGTACTGGGACTCGGATCAAATCCCTGCAAGATTACATGAGAAACAATAATTTGAGGTGTTAAAATTTAATTTATGATTCTATGATTCTATGTACTGGTGAGGTTTGAGTTCATATATTGTATGTATCATATTGATTTTCTATGGTATTTACTTATACTTGCATGATTTTATTTCATATAATGATCTCAAGAAAAGGTAAGTCACGTAAATGTAAGTAGCAATGCTATCAACAAAAGCAACAAGTTTGGACTTGTAACGCTCACAAAAGTAGATTCCTAAATTCTGTGGTTGCAGCTGCTTTTTGTAATCAAGGTTACACTTTCTCTAAATGGGTATCTTGTGTTAGTGATGTTTTATAAGCATCTGTCCTCTTCGCACATATCTAAATAAAAGAAACATGAGGACTTCAAATTGGTGTTACACGTTGCTCACTTGTAACTGCCTTTTATAATTCAGTTACTGTTCAGTAAAAATTTTTATAATTGCAGTAACTTTTCAGCTTTGAAGATATTATAAGGGTGGTACTCAGAATAACAAAGGGAACCAAAAAATGTTCTGGTGCAGAAACCACATGTACGTGGCTTACTTTTGTAACTTTAACTTTTTGTGCTTAATAAATACATTTCTGTTGGGCAGAAAGCGTATTACTGAATATTCATTTTGTAGCAGTGCAGGGGAACAGTATGAAGCACTACAGCTCAGAGAAACATATTTTCTTCTTCATCACCTTCCTTTTTTCAGTCTAGAAAATACTGCTTTAAAAAAGGGCAGTTCTCCATTTAATCTATTCGTGTGATTTTTCTATGCTGTTTTTCTCTCAGTTGTCTATAGTATACTGCTAGCTGTGGACTTCTGATCAGCTTTCTCTGCAGTTTGATATACACTAACTTTTCTTCTAAAGATCCCAGTATTTCTTTTGTTTTTAATTTTAATCTGAAATTCTGAATATCTTTTTTCCTCCTTTATATTGTAACCATCGAGGTCTTTACATCTGTGAGTATATACTGCATTTCAGTTTCAGCTGAGTCTACTGCAGATGAAAATATATTGATAGGCAAAATAATGATAAATAAACTGCAATTCATACTGAAAGTAAGGATGGAACTATGTGATCTTATTTTTGTATCGAATTCTGCATAATGCATGCTGCAGGTAACCATCTGAAAGACTATTCCTTGAGCAATTCCATAGCTCTATTCTGAAAAGGGGTCAGGGTTCCCAGGCCTTTATCACTTCTCAGAAGTCTACTGGCATGTAGTTTTGTTGCGGAACCGTATCTGGTTTCTATGTCCTGGTCATATAGCAGCCCAAAATGCTGGCTGAACAGATCTGATAGAGTGATAGTCTGCTTTTTACAGGGAGAAAAATTTGAAAAATAGCAATAATAAAAATATGCTGTTTGTATTTTTTGTAACCATAAGTTTAGATATCTCGATCTTCTTGATGCTATTGTTTTAATTCTGCCTGCATTGAAACTTCAAAATTTCTTCCATAATTAAAATTGTTTATTCTAAATATCCTATGTTTAAACCCCCCCAAAAAACCCCCAACAAAACAACAAAAACCCTTTCAAAGCCATTAACAGAGTTTTCTTATAATTTGATGCTCCTAAATTGACTTTGTTATGCAAGCTATCAGAACTATGATTTTATTTTTTTTAATATTTTAGATATAACTATTTTTTTATTTATATGTATTCTACATTTACTTGGGAAACTTTTAAACTTTGTAATTCAATTTCCATACATATAAATGTATGCGCACGGTGTTTGTTTATACTAAATTACATACTCGCCTATACATCTTACACAGATTGAGTTGTCCTGCTCTGGTGAAATGAATGCCCCTTTCCTTTCCCTTGTTGTTAGTCTTCATGTGCTTTTCTGTATCTGTTTAGATCATAGCTCTGAAAAGCTCACAATTGTCAATTCTGATATTTTCAAGAAATATGCGAAAGTTATGAAAGGTGTGTGATAATTTCAAATTTAAGGGTTTTGTTACTTTTGGAATGTGAAAACATTTCTTCGTCTATACTTCTCGGAAAAAATCACTTTGAATATTTTAGAAGGAATAATTATAACAGATTTTCTGAGCAGTTTTATTTAGTTCAAAATATAATAACCCCAAGCTGTATTTTATTTAGAAGTACTGCTTTTTATAATGTGTAAAAATCTGATACCATAGAAATGCCATCTTGTTTTCAAAATCAAGATGTAAAATCAAGTGAAGACCAAGGTTTCAGTATCTGTTTTTTTTTTTTAAGGTATGCTATTTTTCATTTTGTATACTTTCGCTCCCTTTCTTTTGCACCCAAAGGATATTTAAAACATGAGATTGTAATGGCCAGTTTTTCAGATTTTATATTCATGTATATTAAAATATAAAATAACATAATATAAAATAATATACATAAAAAAACTTTTTATCTTTATAAAGATAGATGCCTTTTGTAGACAGAATTGCAAATGTATAATATTTATTTTTCATTTTTATGGGATATTTTGAGGAAAGATACCTGTGAGCAGGCATTTTCTCATAATTAATATTATATCATTCTGGAATGATTCAATCAGTACAAATTCAATCAATAACAATTCAATCAATTCAAATCAATGAGATATTAATAACTCAATAATGTTGGTTCCTGATATTGCAGCCCTAAGTGATTATTTCTCTTTCACAAATCTTTTTAAATTGTATACTGCCAGAAAGTATTTGAATCTGCTTTTATCTAGCAGAAAAATTGTAATCTTGATGTTTTTCTATTTTTTGTTTAGTCAGATGTAATAATTTTTTACATTGGAAACTTAAAGAATGCTCAATTCTTAAACATGACACTTATTTTCAACTTTTACTACTTTTCTTATACCCTTTCTCTATATTTTTCTGTCGTGAGAAGTGTGTGCCTAACTACCTCTCCCAGACTTCTTATACGCATTTCAGCATCCAGACTCTGAACCCTTCTCTTCCTGAAATTCATTCCACTCCTGCCCCAGTCCCACTCCTCTGTCTCCAGCGACCAGTTGGTGTAACAAAAATCTGAAGCAAACTACTTTAAAGCATTTCAGGATTTTTTCCACTGAGAAAGCTAAATTTGCGTGCTGTGTAGTTTATGGTGCTCAAAATACAAGAGTTAAAGTTGAAAATCACCCTTGTCATAAGATTCAGCATAATGTCTGTGTACTTCTGATAACCTTTGGGGCCTTCAGACTTGCAAAGTATGCAGCAATATGCTTGGCCATAGTGCTTGTTTGCATTTCAAATGTAAAAGTAACTGATGCTTACCAGAAAAAGAATGATGAGTTTTGAAGGGAGTCATAGTATATGAATGAGTGCAGTGGGATCAGCGCAAGTTAAAGTTTGACTTGGTAGAAAAAGGTCAATAAATCTATTTTTGTCCTGGCTGGGAGCAAGAAGAAGGTAGGATGACCATTTATTTATATCTCTGGATAAGGACTGAGAAGTACTTTGGGTTCCAAATTTACAACCTCAACCCAAACAACTCTCAAATAATTCCCTAGTGCTTCTATTACCTTTTATTATTAAACGTTAGTAATAAAAATATACTTCTATGTAATGGCAAGGATCAGTTAATAACTCCTTTGTTAGGTTTATGAACACCGAGGACCATCAGTCTAGGAAAATGCCTGCTGTATTTACCAGATGTCTAGGTTTTGCATTTTTTTTTCAGTTTTTCCCCACAGCCTTTTGAAAATTTAAGACACATCATAAGAAAAGAATGTTTTGCTTTCCATTATGGTAAGATCTAATAATGTCTTTGATATTCTTCATGTATCATGAAGACAGTATGATTCAGTTCAGCTGAAAAATAGGTTAGTACAGGCTGCACCATCACAACAGTTTAGTGCTTTCACATTCTGTGGTTTATTGAGTCAAGTGGTTTTGCTTGAAATAGGCACCCAGTTATATCTGTTTTGCCTTACTGGAATGGAAACTCTGTACACTTTCTTGGGATGCAACTGAATTAATTTAAAGTCTGGATAAAGTTCAGAGTAAGTTGTGGGGGAATAAATAAAACTTTTATTTTTTTAGCAGCCTGATAAAATGAGTGAAAGTGCAGAAAAGAACAACTATGGCTTGAGTTCTTCAGGCAGTGATTTATCCAAACATGGTTATGACTACATGTTTCGTGACCCAAAAGGTCATACTAGTGACTCATCCAGAAAATATTTTAAATGTCAAATAAGGACTTTCATAATTAATGTGTATTACAGACAGTATAGTGGAAGTAGGTGACTGCAGTTTTTTTGTGTCTGGCTGTAGTTTCTTCTATAAAATATCCTGGCTGGCTCAAATGAGTAGTGAGATGCCTAATATTTTACATTAATTTGATTGACTGTGAGTAGTGGATTGCTTCTTCTTTCCTACTAGAATTTTGACTGCCAACTGTGGAAGCCTGTTGTGTATTTCTTAAATCTGACATAAATGTTAATTAGAAATGGCAGCCTTTTAACTCCGATATCCCTGGTGAACAGACGTTAATGATTAAAATTCTCTGTTCTAACAGTGTCAAATTTTGAAGATATTTTTTCTATTTTCATCAGGGATTCCACTTTTGTCTTGTTTTGCTTTTTTCAGTACTGATAGTAATACTAATACTGATGATATAGATAACTATCCATAAAAATTAAAATTGGAACATAGAATTTATTGTTGTCATTTCCAGGAATATCTTTGTTGTTGACATTTAATACAACTCACAGGAAGAATTCAAGTAAGTATTTCTCATCCAAGTCCGAAAAGAAAACATATAGATCACAGCCACAAAATAATGATAATAAAAAATCAATCAGTAATTTTTTTCTATGCCCATAGTTGTATAGAATAAGTGCGTTTCGTTCAAGTATTAGTTGTTCATTTTAAATATTAAACAAGTCTGTAAAGCTGTAATATTAATTTAACATGTAGAAATGTAAGAAAAATCTTTTATTGTGTAGGGAAGCTTGAAGTTTGTGATTCAACTTATTTATTCAAAACCAAATACAGATAAATTTTGCAAATCAAACACATGAAAATATTTAGTGGAAAAACTGTTATATTAACATACCTAAAGAAAAAAAGTCTTTGGAGATAGTATGCTTGCTGTGTATTATAGAAATAATGCAATTTAGAGAGTTATTATGAGAAAGCCAGTTGTTTACATTCATGGAATATTAGCACATAAAGTCACTGATAAAAATCACGGTGCTGAAAGTTCACCATGCAGCCAGGAGACATCAACTTATCAATAAGACAAAATGTCTTTATTCATCACCAGTACATGTTAACAGAAAGTTTCTTGAATGAACTTGCAATTTTTCTGTATTGCTTGAGAAATACTTTTCAAAGATTTATCTTGTAGTTACAGATATAATTTTTAATCTACCCGCTATTTTACTCTTCCTTGTGACCATATATATTTATTTACAGCAGTTTTAATTTAGAATCATAGAATGGTTAGGGTTGGAAAGGACCTTAAGATCATCTAGTTCCAACCCCCCTAAGATGGTCAGGGACACCTCACACTAGACATATTTTCCTGCTAAGTTTATCATGATGATTCTGATTCTTCTCGGTTTTTTCTACCCTGAAAATTATCATTAGCAAGTTTTTAATGAAACTTTTTTAATTCTTTACATCCTCTCTAGACCTGATTCATTTCCTTCTCATAATGTTTTGTACTGAGTGAGTACCTACTCTTTTCTAGTCAACTGGACTGCATAGCTCCTTTGCAGATAATTGATTTTCCTTGTGCTGAGATAAAGGCCACATCGATTAGATGCCTTTTTAACTAGCCATAAACCTGCATTTTACGAAACATGATCACTTCATATTATATCACCTTTTGAGTTACTAGAATTGGCTGTCTTTCATTTGCCTACTTTCATAGGACTAGAAGGATCTCTGAGAATCAAACCCTATCCCTCCATGATCTTTTTCCCTCATGATCTCAGATCATGATCCTATCCCTCACAGTCTCAGATCCTGCAGAATTCTGCAGAGTATCACAGGGTGGTATTCCTCCAATTTTAAAAACTCCTAAGGTATAGAATAACATTTCTGGAAAGGAAAGATTCCGTCCTACTATATACTTGCTTGTTATACTGTTACCCTGCGTGGTAAAGATATTGGCAGTCTACCTCAAATGAAGAATCAAAGCCTTTTCTTTGTTTGTTTGCTATTTTTCTTCCTCTAAACCCTCCTGTTTTTAACAGAAATAGTGGGGTGAAGACTTTCCCTTCAAAGACAAAGCTACTTATATGAAGTATATACAGTTGAAGTAAAACCAGCGGTTGATTTCAGAATAATTTGATGGTTTGGTGATGTAGGTATACACTGAACATTGGAAGGAGTATACTGCATGTGCATTTTTCATTTCTTGCTTTTTCTAAAATTATTTACATTAAATACTATGAATTATATAACTGTACAATTAAGTGTATAATTATATATGTGAACCTTTTGATTTTATGTAATTTAGACTAGCATTCTTGCACAAGGTTTGTAAACTTTTATGGTTTAAACTTGTAAGAAAATGTCAGTTTATCTAACCCCGAATTTCAGATGTATGCTAATGATGGTAAAACTTTACTAACCCATGTCCCTTTCATCTCTCTCTTTATTCCCAATGCTCTTTATCTTTTTTCTTTATTTTCATGTTCTAAGTGCTTCTATCTATGTAAACTTCATTTGGGTAATTCTTTACTATTGAGCTTGTCAAAGGTATGCTACAAAGTTGGCAAATTTCATGCATCAAGAGTAAGCTTAACCAGAAGCAAAATTAATTTGGTTGAAGTAAAGGGTTGTTTTTAAATTGCAATGACTATCTCTTTGGTTGCTCTCATTTCAGGACAAGCATACTTGATAAAAATACATGGCAGAATCAATTTTCTGTAGCCTAAGTTAATTCAGAATAAACATATTTTCTGGAAACTACTCTGCATGAGGATTTTTTCAGGAATCTTTTTCTTGGAGCACCTGTATATAGACAGTGTTTATTCAGTGGCTTTTGCTGCAAGCTACTCATGTCATTCCAAGCAATAATGAAAAAGCTAAAGGGAAGGTTTTGTTGTTTGTTTATTTTTCACCCTAGGGAAATGTGTCTCGTTGAAAGACTATTAATTTCAGTTGAAAATGCTTAGAAGATCTTAAAGAACATTTTGTAAATGTTATGAAAACAAGTCTGACTGACTTGTTTTGTGATGTGTTATAGTGATTTTTAAGTCATTGTTTCCAGGGGCTGAAGGGTAAAATAAAACTGTGAACAAAGTTAAAATAAATATTTTAATATCTACCAATCATTCAGTTTAAATAATCTACTTTATCAGTGATAATTGTCCTACTGAAATATTTTTGTGGAGGTAATAATCCACCAAGAAGCAATGGTCACCCATATGTTTAATGCATAGACAATTTCCTAAGAGTGTATGTAGTAACCAGTTTTACATTAACACATGCTATAAATTTAAAACTTGAACACATAAACCATGTAGTAGATCCTTTGCATGGGCTTGTGCAGAATACATGAATGCCATGTTCAGTATTTAGAATGTGTGTTGCATATTACCAGAGGAAAAAGAGAACTAGAGAAAACTATGGGATTAATAAGAGCTATTGCAGATGATTGCTAATTGTACTGTATTCTTTGCTTTGGCATTTGTGCATCTGTTGCAACTGTGTAAGTTTTATGTTTGGGGCTTTTTTTTTTTTTTTTTTTTCTTTTTTCCATGTGCCCTTCACATTTTGAGCTACATTTCCCTCCCTACTTTCTTTTAAGTTTCTGTTGATTGAAGAATTCATGTTTGAGGTTTGTTGTTTTTCTGCTTCTGTGTTTTGTCTTGGCACAGCTTGTGCTTGGCCAGTAGTTTGCTTTCATTGAAGAATCCTGATTTCACCTGAAAAACTTTTTTCTTACCATTGTTATATGTGAGATATTTCATAACAATTGTCTTTTTAAATTGTCTTTTTACACTTTTTTAAAAAAGTAAGAGATCTTCCTGCACTCTCCTTTACATTTTAAGTAAAATTTTACATGTGGAAGTTCCAGTTTTATGCCAATATAATGCTTAAATCATAGGACACCTCAAGACACGTTTACATCAGGAATGCTGACAAATCGTCATTAAAGCTGTCAGATGTCTGTAGAATGAAGTGCTTTAACTGCAATGAGCGCCGATGTGGAGGTTTAGGGCTCTATGTATTTTGTTAAGTTACCCTGGAGAGTTTATCTGATTATTCATTGTGACTTATATTTGGTGCAGTAGTTGCATCTGCTATCCTTTGTCTTACCTTACTCGGTGCTTATTTTTTTATTATTCTAAAAAATGAAAAAAACATGCCTAACACACAACCAAAGACTGAGCTGTGTATTTTACCTATCAAATAAAACTTGAATATTGGTGCCATATTGTAGTGGAAAATGATAACATTTGGTTTTTGTCTTTTTTTCATTCATTTGAGGAAGGCTATCCTATACTGAGAAACAGATGTAAAAATACTATCTGAGGAAGGCTATCCTATACTGAGAAACAGATGTAAAAATACTATCTTTTGCTAAATGTTAAGTTTCTTCCCATAATTATGAATACATTGACAATTATTTTAATGTTTTCAGACCACAATATACAAAAGTCACATTGTAATTTAAACTAAATATAAGAAAATGTTTAAAGAAAATAAATTTTCATGGACTGTATGTCATGGAATTCGCTTTTTAAGTTGACTTTTTCCTGGTTTTGTTGCAGTCTTGTAAATGGCAGACTATAACTTGAGGCAATAGAACAGTAGGAACCTTCACTGAAATTTTCCTCCTTCTGTAGGTTTTCTACACTTTACCTGACAAAAGTGTTGAGAAAACAGTTAAAATACTTGTGTAAAGAGAAGTGTAAAACATAATACTTTAAACATGTGATGTTTAGGGTCTGAATTAATTTGTTTCACTTGTTAAAGAACACTGTTTCTGCATTTCAAGAGGCTTACAATGTCCATACAAACAATGCATTTGATTTTAATGTATAATGTAGTTTGTTAAGAAGGACACTTAAATTTAGTTTTATATGTATTCCTTGAAGATATGTCTATAGTGTTTCAGTGTCATTTTGTTTTTTTGAAATGAAAATAAGAAAGATGGTCTTCTAACTTCAGTTTGAAGGTAAATAAAGACTTTAGACAGACTTGACAATAGCTAAAAGGATTCTACTTTTAATTCTAGTTCTTTGTACAGGCAGTGCTATAATGCCAGTGTAGTACTTTAGATTAAAAAGAAAAGAAAGTTATGGGGGCACTCATTATCCATTCTGTCTTTTTAATTTTTACAGGAAGAGCCATATGTTATGTTTAAGAAGTCTGACAAGCCCTTGTACGGAAATGATCGATTTGAAGGTTATTGCATTGACCTACTCAGGGAGCTGTCTACTATCCTTGGATTTTCCTATGAGATTAGACTAGTGGAGGATGGAAAATACGGAGCCCAGGAAGATGCCAGTGGACAGTGGAATGGAATGGTTCGTGAACTAATTGATCATGTAAGTTAACTTTTGAAGCCTTCTATTATCAGTTTGGATTCCAATTTTATCTATATAATTTGTGAAAATTTTGTGATAATGCCATTTGAATAGTACTGTTTTGGAGTATGCATCTCTTTAAAGAAGTAATGCAAGTCAATTCACATCAGTGATTTGTGTAGAATTTGCTTATTAAACTAAGACTGTTCTGCATCTCTGTTTTGCCTATAGGCAGTGTTTGCTTCTAGCAGACTGGTTGAGCTCTTCCATGGCATAGGCTTAAGTCAAAACTATGGAATAGATAGTATTCAGAATTTATTTCTGAGAACAAACGTATGATTTTTTGTGACAAAAATCTATATCTTTTTTAGTCAGTAGAAGCCAGGCTTCGTCTTCTGATAATGGATCACAGATTTTCTCATAGAGAAATTTCTGTATGGAGTGTTAATACAAATTATTTGATGTACAGCAAGAACAGGAATATATTTCTTGAAATAGTAACAATAAAGTGCAAACAGATCTCAGCATATACTAAAGCAGCAAATTAATGCAATGTGTGTCAAAACAGATACCATTACAATTACTTGTAAATGAGTAAGGCAGGCATTTCTTCCTGTCCTTCAAAGCATACGTTCCCAGTTGATCATGGCAGTTAAATTCAATTTCTTGGAAGCATTCTAATAAATTTAAAAATTATGTCATTGTCCCTTTTTGCATTTGGACAGATTGCTTCAAATAGAGACATTTGGTCAAACAGAGATAAAACATATTCTGCACATCACTGTCAAATAGGAAGGAGAGACAATTTTATAGCTAATTCAAGTGAAACCGCCTAATAGTGGCAGAAACTGCATAAATAGCTGAAATAAAAATGTTCACTAATCTTGTTTATATTTGCTGTAAGATTTCAGCAGATGGGCAGAACATGTGCTAATCAAAATATTCAAATTTACTAGGAGCGTTATTATCTTCTTGCTTTTCTAGTAAATAATAATCTGGTATTGCTGTTGCAACAGATATTGATTATGCCCAGCTTCACACTTTTAAGATGACTGCGTGGGAGTATTTAATTTATTTTATCTTTAAATGTGTATATGTATTATAACTCATACACATACTTAGAAATTTGAAACAGACATTTAGCTAGACTCTCTGTCCATCTCTATCCATGCATATTTATACACATGTATAAATGTATAGACATTCATTGCTGTTAGATTTGATGGTTGTTAAATAACATCATCATATGGAACTAATTTTCAATTATTGGAGCTAATTTTCAACATTTGGGGTGGATATTGTGGAATTATTTCTTACATAATTCTTCAGAAGCAAAGAAAAATCACATTTTGGTATGCTTTTATTATTTGGCCCCAAAGTTTTCTTGAACAAGCACTAGTATGGCCTCCTAAGCTTTTCACTTAAGATAAACTTGAAATAAAATGCATTTGAAAAAGTTGTAGCAGTTAAGTATGTGGAACTGGAACTTTTCTAATCCTTTCCTCTTGATAACGCAAACCTATGTTCTTTTTTCCCATAGACAGCATATAACTAAACTTAGATTAAAATTTATTTTGCCTTTTGAAATGATGTTTACTTAGGAGTGAAAAAAGCTTATATATTGTGCTAGTGCATAATGGAAAATGTAATCTAACTTCTTAACTTTGATCATAACTTTTACTAATCTCTCTCAGTTTCTCAGTTTTAAAGATTTTCCTCTAAAATTTTTTCTGGTTTTATCTAGTCTTATTTTGTAATCTACTTGAATACATGCAATTTATTTATACATCTGTGCCCTTTATTTGCATACATGTTATTTGTACATTTTATTAACAAGTCACACTTCAGATGACAATAATTTAGAAAATTTCAGATACACAGTTATCATATTTGATGTTTTTATATGGTTAGTACTGCATATGGGCCAGTTAGCTTAGCTTTTAAGTCTTTATTTTCCATTATTTTTTAAAGTGTTAAAAAGGTTTTGTTTTATATGAAGTGATCAATTACTATTAGATAATTTTGTTATACTATGAGTGTAGAAAAGAAGACTAAACTATCAAATAGAATTTAAATTTTTAAATAAACTGTTTAAATCTCTGCTTAGTATCTTTAAATAATTACGTGGACTCAAAAGCATGAGTGAAATTAAGGTAATGTTATCCAAATAGAGCTCAGCATATCTTGTCAGTCTCAGGCTTGAAATTCTATACTGTGAACAAAGACTGAAGTCTACTTCAGGTTCTGTGTGTTTTCAATCTCTTTTCCCATAGTTTACTTGCATTTCTTCTTTTTTTCACTTTTTACTCAGTGTTCGCATATGCCGTCATTCTGATATTGGTCTCCAAACAATGACTAGTTTCCTTCTGATTAACTGATAGATACTTAAAAATTAGTTCAGTGATTCCTTCACTTTGACAACTGAATGATAATGAATTCTTGTTGGAGAACACAGTAGTCTCTCTAGCTGCAAATGGAAAAGAAATATTCGTAACAACTATAGATGAGATTTCCTTATGGAAATTTAACTGAATTTCTCCAGTTAAGCAGCTTGATTTCTTTGCTACAATTTTTCATTCAATATTTTACCTTCATCTCTGGTTAATTCAAGATAAGGGTGTTATATATTTCAAGGGGAGCTAAAATTCGGGTATTTCAATCCTTTAGGGATGCATTCTTCAAAAGTATTCTTTATACTGAATGGCTGCCTTTCAGTCAAGAACTTTATTCAAGGGATTTATTGAATTGGTTTTGAACTTAATGATAAATTTGTGTATTTCAGGTTGTTCTGTGGTGATAAAAGTTGATATGGCGTTGTGTTATATTGTATAAGATATACAGTGTGAGTGTATAGATTGTTGTCCTATAGCTTGCAGATACTGATAGAATAAAAATGTGTAATTTTTCTTTTTTCTGTTCAACATTCTTCAGCTCCAAAATTACTTCAAAACATTCTTATCATTGAGTTATAAAAAAAATCAAAATATACTGGTTTATAAAGGAAAACGAAAAATCCACTGGGAAGTAATTTGTTATTATTATATACCATTAAAAATAGCATTTTTTTCACCTTGCTATTTGTTTGAATGAATCTTTTTGTTTGAATCTTTTTCAGCAAAAAGCTTATATAATAAAAATAGACTTTAAGGCTTGCAGATCTTTAATGATTCATAAATAATTACAGAAAAGGTTAGATTTTTAGATCATGACTGCTCTTTTACTATATGTGAGGATTAAACTTTTCTTTGTGACTCAGGAGTAGGATTTTCAGCTTGGAGGAATTAAAGAATTATGTAGTTGAACAATTGGAAATCACTACCGAATTTGAATTAACTTTAGACATAACTTAGTGTTTTACTTCAGTATCTTGAATTTTTGAAAATCAATATTTTACTAATAAATGCTTACATACAAAATGTTTACATTTATAGAAATAGTAGTGGGCTTTTATCCTCTCAACTGAATAGTTTCAGATGATTATATAATCAGTTTAAAATGTTTCTGGAGACATCGTCTTCCAATAGCTTGTTACTTTTCTTTCCCCCTCCCCAGTTTATGGCCTTTATGGTCTTGAGGGACTACAGCCAAATTCTTTGTATTACTGTGTAGAAGCAAAAAAAGCTTCCAATAAGCAATAAGGTTGTAGAAGAAAGCAAAGCTTATGATAAGGAAGGTTGCTTACTTTCTGAAACAAATAAAAATCTACACAAGTAAAGGAATTTCAGTTTCTTCCATCTCTTTCTTTTCTCTTCCTTCCCTTTTCAAATTTAATTTCATCATGTTGTTTAGACTCTCTTGTTTTCCTTCATACGTACAGCAAGTCTTGCCCTATAGAGCCTCATAAGGAAAGGTTAAGGAGTTCTCTTGACTCTTCTTTTCAAGGCTTGATACAGTTTTCCTTCGTATAATTTTCAAGCAAAAAGTCTGAATAAAATGCTGGACAGTATAGCCGTGTCTCTTTCATTAATCAAAATTTCAGAAAATTTGACAGCAGCAGGAGTTAGAGACTCTTTAGAAGAAAGATCAAGCATTGTCTTTTGCACTAACATTGTATGTGCTGGATAATTAAACCTGTGGTCTATCAGTGCTTTTTAGAGCAACATACCTTATGGCTGCTTTCATTGTATTAGTGAAAACACTGGTCTGATGTCAATATTTTCAAAGTCATGTATAACACCTAACTCTTTTTAAGTGATGCTCCTAGATTAACTGACACTCATATTCTACTACTTATTGAACATTATCATTAGTTAATTGTCAAAATATTTCTACATAGAGGATCATTGGATTGTAACAACTTAATTAGCAATAACATTTTATATCAGGTAGAATGCTACCAAGTCCTGCTTTCTGTATTTCTAGAATGACTTAGCTGTTTTTTGGAACTCTTAAGATTTTTGCTAAGGGCTTCTATGCTAGTTGTCATCAGGTTCAAATAATACAGATGTTTCACAGGACAACCTAGCTAGTAAACCAAAGGCTAGTAAAGCAGTAGTGACTTCAGAAATGTGTTTTGCTTTACTTCTCTGTATTTGGAAAATTCAGGACTTTGACAAGTGGTTTATCTCTCTTCCTTTGTGGACAATATTTAGCATTCTGAACTGTCATTCATCTCATATTTCTTTAAAAAATATAGATGTAATAGTTTAAACAGTTATATCAACTACGCAAGTATTAAAAAAAAAAAGAAAATGCCTGAAATATGAGACAAATGGAGATTAAAAAAAAGATTATACAGAGAATACCTTTATATATGACATTTGAGTGCACTGCTGATGAGAAGTTAAACTTGTGCTGATAGGAAAACAGTGAACTAGTATGCTATCTCATGAATTGTGAGAAGGCTTTCAAACTATTTAGGTCTTATGTTTAGGACATTCTATATCATAGACAGGTCTGAAGAACAATCTGGGGAACTATAGGCCTATCAGTCTGACCTTGGTGCCGGGGAAGGTGTTTGAGTAGACTGCCTTAAGGGCAGTCATGCAGCACGCGATTTAAAAGTTAACGCAGGTTTATGAAAGGCAGGTCCTGCTTGATTAACTTGTTCTCTTTTAATGGCAGGTAGATGAAGGAAAGGTTGTGGATGATGTCTATCTAGAGTTTAGTAAAGCTTTTGACACTGTTTTCATAGCATTCTGCTAGAGACATCAGCTGCTCGTGGCTTGGATGGACACATGATTCACTAGATAAAAAAACTGGCTGGCTGGCCAAGCCCAAAAAGTGTTGGTGAACAGAGTTAAATCTAGTTAGCAGCCAGTCACAAGTGGTGTTCCTCAGGGCTAACACCTAGTGCTGTTTAATCTTTATCAGTGACCTGGACAAGTTGATCGAGTGCAGCCTTCTTAAGTTTGCAGGTACCAATGTTGATCTGCTGGAGGGTAGGAAAGATCTGGAGGGATCTGGACAGGCAGTATTGATGGGCTAAGGCCAATTTTATGAGGTTCAAAAAATCTAAATACCAGGTCTTGCACTTGAGTCACAACAACCCCATGCAACACTGAATGCTCAGGGAAGAGTGGCTGGAAAGCTGCCTGGGGGAAAAGGAACAGGGGATGTTGGTTGAAAGCTGGCTGGATGTGAACTGGCAGTTTGTCCAAGAAGGCCAATAGCATCCTTGTTTGTATCAGAAATAGCGTGGCCAGCAGGACTAGGGAAGGCGTCATCCCTTTGTACTCAGCACTGGCAAAACTGCATCTCAAATCCTGTGTTCATTTTGGGGCCCCTGACTACAAGAAGGCAATTGAGTTGCTGGAGCATGTCCAGAACAGGGCAAGAAAGCTGGGAAAGGGTCAGAGCACAAGTCTTACACAATGGGTGAGTGAACTGGGGTTGTTTGGTTTGGAGAAAAGGAGGCTGACAGGAGTTCTTACTTCTTTTTACAATAACCTTGAAAGGAGGTTGTAGCAAGGTGGGTGTCAAGCTTTTCTCCCAAGTGACAAGCGATAAGACAAGAGGAAATGGCCTCAAGTTGTGCCAGGGAAGGTTTAGATTGGATCTTAGAAAAAATGTCTTCACTGAAATGTTTGTCAAGAACTGGAACAGGCTGCCCAGGGAAGTGGTAGAGTCACCATCACTGGAGGTATTTAAGAGATGTTCAGATGTGGCACTTAGGGACATGGTTTAGTGATGGCAGTTTGCAGTTAACACTAGGTTAGCAGTTGGACTCAATGATCTTTCCAACCTTAATTTCCAACAGACCAGGGCTTGGTCTGGCAGCTCAGTTCTGGCTGCCCAAGCGGTGGCCAGCATAGGCACCCAGACAGAGCAGATGAGAGAGGAGGCTGCAAGGCAGAGCTCAGAGTGAAGAGTGCCTTCTCTGGTCTTGTGAGGTGAGGGTGCAAAATGGGGAGGGCTGCACTTGGAGCGCCCTGATGGAGATCCTCCTACAGCAGGGGCTGAGCTGCAGAACACTCTCAATAGGCTAAAAAATGTGAGGAAGCTGAGAAGAAGCAGGACTGCTTGCTCCGGGCCCGAACTGTGCAGGGGTTTCAAGCATCCATTGTAGCTCATGCAGGAAAGAAGGAGGGCATTAAACCAGGAAGATGGGAACTAGTAACAAAACCAAAACCAATAAAAAAGGAGGAAGAGGATAATTAAAAACAAGGGGCTTCCTCCTAAATGTGACATCCCCCCCCAGAACCGCTTCACGGTTCTGCAGGGGACTAAAGAGGAAACACACACCTTGCCATCTGAACAACCAGCTGATGCGCTGGTGAAGAAGATCACTACTGGTGTTGCCAGGAAAAAGAGGCTGATCATAGCAGCAGGGGACTCTACATTGAAAGGCACAGAGGCACCCACCTCTTGGCCTGACCCAGTCTCAAGGAAGGTATGTTGCCTACCAGGGGCTTGGATCAGGGATGTTGCAGAGAGCCTGCCTGGTCTCGTAAGTCCCACTGACTATTATCCACTTCTAGTGATCCATGTGGGTGCTACTGATATAGATAGCAGTATCCCAGAGAGCATTAAGAAGGACTACAGACCCCTGGGAGAGGTGGCTAGGGGCTCTGGAGCTCAAATAGTCTTTTCATCAACTCTCCAGGATGAAGGGGAGTACCTTAAAAAGGCCAGACAGATTTAGAAGCTTAATAAATAGTTAGAACAGTGGTGCCATAGTCAGGGGTTTTGGTATTTAGAACATGGGACTCAATTTGGGAGGCCAGGTCTACTGGTGGCTCGCGGAGCTGGTCTGACAAAGAAAGGGAAGAGTGGATTTGGTAGGAGGCTTGCAAGGCTGGTCAAGAGAGCTTCAAACCAGATGTGTTTGGGGAGGGGGGCATCATTCCATCCCAGCACTCCCAGTCAGTTGCCAGCACCTATAACAAATGCTCAGAGAAATGTAGAGATATTTCCACCACTCCAGCCAATGAGCAGGCTTCATATGGAGCTTGGGTTAGCTGCATCTATACAAATACCCATAGTATGGGGAGCAAACAAGAGGAATTAGAGATGTGTGCAAGTCTACGAGGATATGTTATCATTGGTAATACAGAAACATGGTGGGATGCTGGTGTTCAAGGCCACGTTGGACAGAGCCCTGGGTGACATGGTTTAGTGTGAGGTGACCCTGCCCATAGCAGGGGGGTTGGAACCAGGTGATCTTAAGATCCTTTCCAACCCTAACTATTCTGTGATGCTATGATTCTGTGCTTCTGTGACTGGAGTGTTGGAATGGAAGGTTACAGGCTCTTTAGAAAAGACAAGCCCAGCAAACGGGGAGGGGGAGTTTCTATTTATGGTAGGGATAGGCTGGAGAGTATACAACTGTCATGGGTTCAGCAGTAGCAGTCATTTTTCTCCTTCTTGGTAGCTGGTGCTGTGCTGTGTTTTTGATTTTGGGCCTGGGAATAGCGCTGATAACACCAGTGTTTTCAGTTACTGCTTGGTAATGTTTTGGTTTGACCAAGGACTTTCTGAGTCTTATGCTTTGCCAGGGAGGAGAGGAAGCCGGGAGGAAGCAGAGACAGGGCACCTGACCCAAACTGACCAAAGGGGTTATTCCATGCCACAGCACGTCATGCCCAGGATGTGAAAAGGGAGAGCAGAGACCCGAAAGGGTGGGGGTGCTCTGTTTGGTTGGGCTGGGTATAGGTGGTGAGTGATTATATTCTTTTCCCTTGTATTTTCCTTGTCACTATTATTTTTGGTGGTAGCACTGATGGTCTTGTGTTATACTTTAGTTACTGGACTGTTCTTATCTCAACCTGTGGGTGGTGCATTCTTTCGATTCTTCTTCCCATCCCTCTGGGAGCAGGGGGAAGAAAGAGGGGGGAGTGAGTGAGAGAGCGACTGCGTGAGTTATAGAGGCTTAAACCACGACAACAACTCTTGGGGCAGGTGATCAGTCAGCAGAGAGTTTGTGGGTCAGGGTCAGAGCTATGGTGGACACTACTGTAGAGATATATTACAGACCGCCTGATCAAGAGGACTCTGTGGATGAAGCACTCTACAGACAGATAGGAACAGCCTCATGCTCACAGGCCCTTGTCCTTATGGGAGACTTCAACCATCCTGATATCTTTTGGAGGGACTGTATGGCTCAGCACAATCAATCCAGGAGGTTCCTCGATAGTGTGGAAGATAACCTTCTCTTGCAAATAATAGGGGAGCTGACAAGGAGAGGTGCCATGCTTGACCCCATGCTCACCAACAGGGAGGGGCTGGTTGGAAATGTGATGCTCCAGGGCAGCCTTGTTTGTAGCAACCATGAGGCAGTTGAGTTCAAGATTCTCAGGATTAGGCAGGACAGTGAGAAAAGTGTGCAGCAAGCTCACTGCCCTGGACTTCAAGAGAGCAGACTTTGGCCTCTTCAGGAACCTGCTTAGAAAGGTTCCGTGGGATATAGCTCTAGAGGGCAGGGGGACCCAAGACTGTTAATTGGTATTCGAGGATCACCTGCTGCAAGCTCAGGAGTGTTGAGTCTCAACTAGAAGAAAATGCAGCAGGAGGGCCAGGAGACTTCCTTGAATGGATAAGTAGCTGCTGAGGAAAATTCGAAGGAAAAAAGAGGCTTATAAAAGGTGGAAACAAGGAGAGGTGGCCTGGGAAGAATACAGGGATGTTGTCTTGGAAGCTGAGGACCAGGTTAGGAAAGCTAAGGCCCACTTAGAATTAAACTTGGATAGGGCTGTTAAAGATAACCGGAAGGGATTCTATAGGTACGTAGCAAATTAAAGACAGACTAGGGACAATGTGGCCCCCCTCCGGAAGCTATCAGGAGAACTGGCTACCCTGGATTTGGAGAAGGCTGAGGTTCTTAATGACTTCTTTGCCTCAGTCTTCACTGGCAAATGCTCTGACCACACCACCCAAGTTTCAGAAGGCAGATACAGGGGCTTTGGGGACGAAGACCTTGGACCCACTGTAGGAGAGGATCTGGTTCGAGACCATCTTAAGAACCTGAATGTGCACGCATCCATGGGACCTGATGAAAACCGTCCAAGCTGGCAAATGAATTTGCTAAGCCACTGTCCATCATATTTGAAAAATCATGGCAGTCAGGTGAAGTTCCTGACGACAGTTTTTCTTGTTTGCATACTTTCTTTTTCTCATTACAGTAGCATTTAATTTCTGTGTGAAATCTGTCCGGGGGCCTATAGGATAATTTATTATGATAATTTGTAATATGTCAGAAGAACATCTGAAGAAGATCTGCGCTTTTTGCGCCTTTCAGTCTAAGCTAATTCATTAATCCACAACTCCCAGTGCTCTGACCTTTTATTTCCAATGTAATTTGTTCCAAGCTGAATAAGCAACAGCAGGTGTCTCCTGACAAGCAGCTATGTGTCTTTTGTTGCTTAAGCTTCTGTTTTTCACTTCAAACAAGCAATATATTCTGAGACTTACAGAAGCTGTCTGTAAATTTTTATCTTGCATGTCGGAATTTATCAATGTAATTCACTCAAATATGCCTTACTATGCTTTTTTTTTTGATTTGCTTTAAGATGAAAGATCAGAGACATTGTCTTCCACATAACCATAGAAGAGTTAGCAGGAACAATTTTACTGCAGCTTCAAATGAGCAGCCAAAAATCAGTCTTTGTACTCACAAGATGGCACTTGATTTACATGTCTACTTAGTCACCCTCTAATAAGGGCTGTATATGATATTTCCATGGAAAAAATGTACAAATAGATCCTAACTCCAAGTAAATGTTATGTAGAAATAAATAAATAAATAAAGTTCAGAGAGAGTACAGCAGAAAGTATTGCAGAAAGTCATGAGAAAATGCCAGAGAAATCTAAAACATCAGTAATCTGAAATGTCAAAGAAATCCTACACCATAGGTTTAGGTCAAGTGTTCAAAATATGTATTCAGTGAGAAACATAGCAGAAGTGCGTATATAAAATCCTTATTAAATTGCCAGCAAAGGATTTGTTACTGATTTCAAGTACAGGACAGTCTGAAGATGTAGTTTTCAAAAAAAGAGCATTTGAGAGTGAGCAATTACTTTTCAAAGAACTTCCAAACCATCTGCACTTAGTAAAGGAAGATCCAGTAATATTTCTAATATTGCAGTAAGACATACAGAATAATATTGTATGCACTTTTTCTTAATAGTCATTAATGCCATTACATGATCTTTTGAACTGACCACATCCTATGTGTCCCAAAGAAACTGGATGAAAAATTTTACACACATTCTCAGTTATTTTATACCAGAAGTCGTAAGAGACTTTGACAGCAGGATTTTCCTGATAAGTGCTCTAAGGTGTGTGGATCTTATTTATTTGTATGGTTTTTTATTATCTCTACTTAGAGGGATGTTTATCCGACATTCCTAGGGATAAATGAATATTGCCTTCTTGTTCACTTAACTATGGTATGTCTAAGTAATGTATTTTACAGTTAGGATATTATGGTTTTCTTATTTTAATTTTAATAATTTTAAATAATGAACCTTTTTCTTTTCAAAACACTTTTCTGTTCCTATGTGAAAATACCCTTCTTTTTTCCATTTCTATTTTTAATCTTTCTCATTCTACCAGTCATACTGAATCCTATCAGTGTATTGCCAAAGAATCTAACTTACTTTTTGGATATGAAAATCAGGAATTGCACCAAATTACAAGCCAGGATCACTCATGATAAAAGCGTGTTTTGCTGTGTAGAACTGTTAGTTTATAATTTCTTTTACTTGCTCTCATGGTTTAAGCTCAGTCAGCACCTCAGCCAAGCAGCAGCTCGCTTACTATCCTCCCCCCTGCTACCAGAGGGATAGGGAGGAGAATCGAAAGAATGTATCTCCTACGGGTTGAGATAAGAACAGTCCAGTAACTAAGGTATAACACAAAACCACTACTGCTGCCAACAATAATAATAATGACAAGAAAAATACAAAGAAAGAGAATACAACTGCTCACCACCCAATACCAAGCCTGACACAGCAGCAAACCCCCGCCCTTCCGGGTCTCTGCCCTCCATTTTTACATCCAGGGCATGGTGTGCTGTGGTATGGAATACCTCTTTGGTCAGTTTGGGTCAGGTGTCCTTTCTCTGCTTCCTCCCGGCTTCCCCTCCTCCCTGACAGAGCATGAGACTCAGAAAGTCCTTGGTCAAAACAAACATTCTAAGCCATAACTATAAACATCGGTGTTGTCAGCGCTGTTCCCGGGACAAAAGTCAAAAACACAGAGCTACACCAGCTACTAAGAAGGAGAAAAATGACTGCTGCTGCTGAACCCAGGACAGTATCCACCCGTTATTCCATACCATTCATGTCATGCTCAGATCCCACATTTCCAATATGCCATCACTCTTATCTCATATATATACATCCATATAAATCCACAGAAGGCGAGAGAGAGAGAGAGAGAGACAGAGAGATCATTCCTTAGTACATGGACCAATCCCTATAAAGCTGCTGAGTCCATCTGGTCAAAGATGTCAAGCTCCATCTCCTGTACCAGTCTTTCAGAGCAGGAGAGGCTGTGTGCAGTGTTGGATCATTGCCTGCTGATGATACCGCAGAACTCTTCTGGTTTCATCAAAGTTCATTCTTTGTTGGAATGATGGTTGGAGAGAAGTCAAGGCCAGTCGCTGGTCACCTGAAGACATCTAGTTGGTGGGCTATAAAAGTATTACATAGCAGGTAACAGCATACAATTGACTTCATTGGCTGTTTTCTCCTAAAATCAAATCCCCTGGAAGTACACATCAGACTTCCCCATCTGGCTGCATTACACACCAAGTATCTCCGTGTCCCTGAGCAAAACCAATCCCACTCGAGGGTTTGCCTTTACCTGAAGCAGGAATAACACAGACTGTCTTCCCCAGCAAATTCTTTATGTGCACCACAGGAACTCTGTCCCCCTCCACAGTATCTAGAAGTTCTGACTGGGCTGGGCCAGCCCTGTTGGCAGATCCTCTGGTGTTGACCAACCAGGTGGCTTTTGGTAGATCTGTATTCCGATGTTTGAAAGTCCCACCACCCATTGCTCTCAGTGTAGTTTTTGATTTTCCCAGAGGCTGGTGCATGGTAAGGGATGTGATACACCCACTCAGTGCCCTGCTCTTTGGCCCAAATATCTATAAGGTTATTCCAGAAATGAGTCCCATTGTCTGACTCAATTCTCTCTGGGGTGCCGGGTCACCACAAAACCAGTTTTTCAAGGCCCAGGATAGTGTTCCGGGCAGTGGTGCTGGGCACGGTGTATGTTTCCAGCCATCCAGTGGTTGCTTCCACCATGGTAAGCACATGGTGCTTGCCTTGGCGGATTGGTGGGAGTGTGATGTAATCAGTCTCCCAGGCCTCCCCCTATTTATACTTCAGCCATCGTCCTCCATACCAAGGAGGCTTTAACCGTTTAGCTTGCTTAACTGCATCACATTTTTCACACTCGTGAATAACCTGGGCAATAGTGTCCATTGTTAAGTCCACCCCTCAATCACGAGCCCATCTGTATGTTGCATCTCTGCCCTGATGGCCTGAAGTGTCATGGGCCCAGCAGGCCAGAAATAATTCACCCTTGTGTTGCCAATCTAAGTCCATCTGAGTCACTTGAATCTTAGCAGCTTTATCCACTTGTTGGTTGTTCTGGTGTTGCTCAGTGCCCCTACTCTTGGGTACAGGAGCATCTATATGGCATACCTTCCCCACCAGGTTCTGCACCCAGGCTGCGATACCTTGCCACAGTGCAGCAGCTCAGATGGTTTTGCCTCTGCACTGCCAATTGCTCTTCTTTCATTGCTGCAAGCACTCCCACAGGGCATTTGCTACCATCCATGAGTCAATATAAAGTACTGGCCACTTTTCTTGTTCAGCAATGTCCAAGGCCAGCTAAATGGCTGTCACCTCGGCAAACTGACTCAATTCACCCTCTCCTTCAGCAATTTCTGCAGCTTGTCATCAAGGACTCCATACAGATGCCTTCAATCTCCAATGCTTTCCCACAATACGGCAGGACCCATCAGTAAACAAGGCATACTACTTTTCACTTTCTGACAGTTCATTATATGGTGGGGCTTCTTCAGCACGCATCACCTCCTCCTCTGGTGACATTCCAAAATCTTTGCCCTCTGACCAGTCCATCATGACTTCTAGAATTCCTGGATGACTGGGATTTCCTATTCGAGCTCCTTGTGTGATTAGTGCAGTCCACTTATTCCATGTAGCGTCGGTTGCATGATATGTAAGGAGAAGACCCTGCCTTTGAACATCCAGCCCAGCACAGGCAGCCAGGGTGCAAGGAGGAGTTGTGCTTCAGTGCCAAACACATCCAATGCAGCTCGAACCCCTTCATAGGCTGCCAGTATCTCTTTCTCAGCTGTAGTATAGCTAGCCTCAGTACTTCTGTATCCCAGGCTCCAAAAGCTGAGGGGCTGTCCTCGAGTCTCCCCTGCAGCTTTCTGCCAGAAGCTCCAGGTAGGACCATTCTCCCTGGCTGCAATGTAGAGTACTTTTTTTACATCTGGCCCATTCGGGATTGGTCCAAGGGCTACTGCATGAACTATCTCTTGTTTAATTTGCTCAATAGCTTGTTGTTGCTCAGGACCCCATTTAAAATCATTTTTCTTCCAGGTCACATGATAGAGAGGGCTTACAATCAAACTGTAATTCGGGATGTGCATCGTCCAGAACCCCTCAACACCCAAGAAAGCTTGTGTTTCTTTCTTATTTGTTGGTGGAGACATTGCTGTTATCTTGTTGATCACATCTGTGGGGATCTGGCAACGTCCATCTTGCCATTTTATTCCCAAAAATTGAATCTTCTGTGCAGGTGCCTTGACTTTACTCCATTTTATGACAAAACCAGCTTTCAGCAGGATTTGGATTATTTTCCTCCCTTTCTCAAAGACTTCTTCTGCTGTATCGCCCCACACGATAATGTCATCAATGTACTGGAGGTGTTCTGGAGCTTGCCCCTGTTCCAGTGCAGTGTGGATCAGTCCATGGCAGATGGTAGGGCTGTGTTTCCACCCCTGGGGTTGTCGGTTCCAAGTGTACTGGATGACCCTCCAAGCAAAAACGAACTGTTTCCTCTTCCACTCCTCAGCTCTTCCATTCCATCTGGGAACCTGCTCACCAGAGACTGAAGCCACAGCTTTCATGGGATGATCATCCTTAATCTTTGTTCTTCTCTTCAATTTACACAACTGTTCCTCCAGAGCTGAGGTAGGTTTTCCATCCCACTTCCTCATAACTTCTCCATGATCCTGCTGGTAAAACCATAGGGTGGCCCGTGGCCTATGCCTTCTGTATCTTCTCTCTCGAGCAGTAGGACACCCTTTGTTAATAGCTGAGACGTGTGTTGGTACACGTGAGGAGCTGGATAGATCAGGTAGATCGTCTCTCAATTGTTTGAATTCCTGGGACAGTTTTTCCACAGCTGAAATGATGGAAGGGATGAGATTGTCTTTGAACTGTCTGAGATGATGAATCATTTAATCTACTGTTGGTTGTACTGTATCATTCCAGGTTACTGTTGCCAATGAATAGGCATATGATGAGTGTGCATTCTGTGTAAATTTCTGCCACATGGGTCATGTACGTTCAACTTCATCTTGACCTAAGGGTGCATCCCCGGCATTCAGCTTGATGTGATAGATCATCTCTACAGTGGCTGATTCCCTCAGAGACTGGATGCCTTTCCTTAGAGTAGTCTACTTGGCCGCACGACTCATAACATCGTCCTTGTATAGAAACCTTTCTTCCACAGCTGCCAAGAGCCACTTCCAAAGGCTGAGGGACTGTTTCTCTCTTGCAATTGTTTTGTCAATTTCCCCTTTCCTAGCAGGTGATCCCAGCTGTTTGGCTTCTCTACCTTCTAGGTTGTGACCATCGGCCCCATTTTCCCAGCATCAGAGCAATCAGGTGATGATGTGTTACCCTGGTTGAGGGGTAAAATCTTTTCACATATTCCATAGCTCGGTTGAGGTCCGAGGTCAGGAAGCCACCTCTTCTTCTTCTTCTCTCTCTGATTCATGTGATAATGACTCCTGATCAGATGCTGTCCTGGGTAGTAAGTGCATTGTCATTGCTTCTTCATCTTGTTTCTTCATCTTTCTTGTCTTTTTTTTGCTTTTCTCCTTGCATACAGGGGTAACCGATATTGGGACGAATTGGTCCTCTGGTTTAGCTGCAGTGATTATCACTGTGGTTGGAGTGGCTGCAGTATCTGTTGTTGGGGTTTGAGTAGCTGCTGTACTTGTCGCTGGGGCTGGTGTAGCTGCTGTGCTTGTCACTGGGGCTGGTGTAGCTGCTGTGCTTGGAGCTAGAGTAGCTGCACTGTCTGTTGCTTTGCCATCAGATCCAGGGACATTTTGTCCCTTTTAAAGGTGCTGGATAGTGTTGAACAGGGCTCTGTAAGCATAGGCCAAGCCCCAGCACGTTGCCATGATTTGTCCATCTCTGGTGTGACCAGAATGCCAACACACCTCCTTTAAGTGTTTTACTAACTTTTTGGGATTTTGCACTTGTTCAGTTATGAAGTTCCAAAGCACTGGAGGGGCTCACTGGCCTAGATACTTGCCCATACTATCCCACACACTCTGCCACTCATGAGTGTCCAGCTGCAGGGAAAATCTCTTGGTCCTCCTATATTGTCGTCTAACCCCAGACAAGGCCCACACCCCACTTTAGTTAACTCTCGGGACCAGACGAAAGGGTTGTGGGTAAAACACTCTCTGTATGCCTGCCAACATGGTGATCCCCATCACAATCAGCAGGCAGGACTCAAGGGTACCTAAAGGCCATTCAAAACCTTCAGAACTCTCAAACGATGCTGTAAATGGTCTCTTGTGGGAGCTGGGTAGGTAAGGGAATGTCGCCTTCAAGGGTTGACCACCCGAGGAGGGGAAAAAAGATGTGTAATTGCTAAACACTTCTATTATATACCTCCCAAAGTATAGAGGTGGTGACCACACTGGGAACGCAAGCCAGATCAGTTTCATGATCATTGATTCTATTGTATTAGAAGCCATTACCATAAGGTACAATGAAACTAGAATCTTAGCCCAAGGCCCCCAGCTGATAAACGCTAACACAGCAAATACCATCTGTAAGTTAGGTGCAACATGCTGAAACTGTGAGATTAAGAGCAACAACTTTGAGAGCCAATAAATCAGCATTGTGACGAGTGACTATCAATCCGAAACAATGAATGCTTATCACAGATATGATTAGACACATTCTAGTCAGATCTGTCCATATCTCAACCCTTCAAGCACCATGTTGGGCGCCAAAAAGAACTGTTGTGGTTTAAGCCCAGCTGTAAATCAGCCACGCAGTTATTAGCTCACTCCCCTCCCCCTTCCTCCCCTTGCTCCTGGAGGGATGGGAAGAAAATCGAAAGAATGTAACTCCCTTGGGTTGAGATAAGAACAGTCCAGTAACTAAGGTATAACACAAAACACTACTGCTACTACCAATAATAATAATGATAAGGGAAATAACAAGGGAAGAGAATACAACAGCTCACCACCCGCCAACAGATACTCAGCCCAGCCCAAGCAGTGATCTAACCCTTCCGGATAACTGCCCCCAGTTTATATAGTGGGCATGATGTGCTGTGGTATGGAATACCTCTTTGGTTAGTTTGGGTCAGATGTCCTGTCTCTACTTCCTCCCGGCTTCCCGCCCTCCCTGGCAAAGCATGAGACTCAGAAAGTCCTTGGTCAGACTAAACATAAATGAGCAGCAACTGAAACATCGGTGTTATCAGCTCTGTTCCCAGGCTGAAAGTCAAAAACACAGCACTGCACCAGCTGCTAAGAAGGAGAAAAATGACCGCTATTGCTGAACCCAGGACACTTGCTTTGACCATTTTACTACTTGCCCACATTCATAAACAGGATGTCTGTCCACTTCCATGCCGACCCCCTGGTTTTGGTTTGTTTGTTTGTTTGTTTTTTTAATTTTACTTTTTAGTGATGGTCAGTCACAGATTCACAAGTTTCTGGAAATGGTTTTCAAATCAAATGTTCTTAGAGAAGTTACGGCCAAAAGAATGCTAGCACTGGGACAAATCAAATGTGTATCAGGGACCAAATATTTTAGAGGCTGGATTAAATAATTAGTACCTCAGAATTAACACAGAACACATTTTAAATCTAAACCAGTATAATCCCCATTTATACTTATTAGCTATTTTGGCATGCCTAGCTAATGTCACTTATGTAAAATGATTAAGTTTCAGGTAAAAACTGTACAGTGAATAATCAGAACTCATTTTCGCTGCACTGCCAGTGAATTGAATCATAGCCCATCAAGGCAGTAGCATGAAGTTTTTCAAATGAAACTCCCAAAAATAACTCTGAAGTCCAAGCATTATCTATACTTACAGCAGTGATTGCGAACTGATTGGATCCAGTACGAGGGCTGTATTCGTAAAAGTGTTACATTTTTCATATCCTTCCTATCCTCATGCAGTTATTTGATCTTTACAATCAGTTTTGCTGCTGTAATGATCGTAGAATAATAGAATGGCTTGGGTTGGATGGGAGTTTTAAGATCATCTGGTTCCAATCCCCTGCCATGGGCAGGGAAACCTTCAGTAGATCAGGTTGCTTAAAGCCCCATCTAAACTGGCCTTGAGCACTTCCAGGCATGGGGCTTTCCTGGAAAACTGATGAAACAACTTCTCTATCCAAATGCATGTTTTTCGTCCACGGAGGAAATTTTTGCAATTTTATTTTGCATGTCAAATTTTTAGCAAGTTATTTTTAGATCTTATAATTAATCTATTCATTCAATCTTTTTCTACAATACCTATACTTGAGTGTGCAGTACTTGATCACTCCAAAGATGAAAATAAGTTCAGCTGTGCAGAGGAAGTTGAATGGTACCAGTTTTCTCAATTTTCCCTTAGTCTTCCTCTCTTCCTACTCAGTCCTTATTTTAACCTCATTCCTTCCAGAAGTAATAACTAAGGAGTTTGGTTGCATGCTTGGTACATCAGGAATTCACAAATTCTACTCATAACTCTGAATGTGACGCACTCAGAACTTGTTCATAAGAAATGTGGCTGCTTAAATTCTGCTTGGATTTTCTTCATTTGGAAATGTTAACCGAAAGTTTTTGAAAGTCTTGCAGGTGAGCTATATAAATCAACTAGAGGTGTACTCATGAAGCACAAGTAACATAGCCAAATAAATTCTTAATATTGTCACCAATACTAAAAGTTTAAAAAAAATAAAATAAAGGGAAATTTGTGTCTTGCTCATCTCCAAAGAGTTTCAACACATCTCAAAGTGAATATTTCATGGAATGCAGGGAGGAGGGACTATGAGAACACTGGAGTGTGTCAACTTTCAGCAAAGCGGCATTTTTGTAAATCAGTTTCAGGATGTGCTAGCAGGACATGTGTCACTGGGAATGATACCCAAAATACAACAAAAGCCATATCATTTGGGGAGCTGAAAGGTATTAATTCTGACTTATTCTTGCAATATCAAAGATAGTTTAGTTGTTTAAGAGAATTATACAGAAGTTGAACAGAGTTGAGTAAGAAAAAAAACCCCTGCCAGTGCAGGCTTACTTAAGTTCAAAATGCATTAGATGAAACTGATTGTGTGTGTGTGTTAGGAAGAAAATCATGTTATTTTGTCACAATAGCTTGAAATTAATTTGCACAGTAAATTTTTATTGTTCTGTTCCCTGACCTGTGAGGGCCTGATTAGTAGTAATGTGTGGTAAGTTATGAAGATGAGTAACTTCCTCAGAATGTGTGTTAACATGAAGCATACATGTATAAATACACATATAGGCGTACCAGTGACTGCATATAAGTATTTGTAAAGAATGAATGTATATTTTTGTGTAAATGTGTGGGGCATAATACTCGTGAAGTGCCAGTAGAAACACTGAAAAGATGCTATACAAGTGACATACTGAGACAGTGTTTCAGTTATAAACCCTATGTTATTTAAAAGAATGGTTAAAATTTTTATTTTAGGACTGTAAAGTCAAGTTTAAATAAATTAAAAGTATTAAGCTTTTTACTTCTTGCTCTGCTTTAGAAGCGTATACAATAATCTGTTATTGGAAGTAAAACAGTATAAAAAATGGGTTGTTAAACAGAAAGCCAGCTCTGTTTAACAGTTCAGTGTCTGAGACAATATGGATTTTTCCTTAAAACTAGAGCACTTACATAGATTATTTTGGTGGGTTTGTTTTTGTTTATATTTTTTTTTCCTGGGGGGAGCGAAGGGTTGTTTGTTGGTTTTGTTTCTTTTTTTTTTTGTTATGTGGATTGCTATTGTAAAGAATGCTGCACTTATTCCAGAACAAATGTCTTGTTAGAAATGTATCAAATTCTTGTTAAAAACAAGTCCTCAAGTCATTATTCAAATGCATGGTAATAGATTACCCTTATTAGTTTTTCAGCTTAGTTTCCCTGGATGGGAATATAATTGAGTTCTTTCAAAATGTCATGTACAGAATTCAGCCCTGTGACTTCCATGTCTTATGATTTTCAGGTTAGCTTGAAAATGGTCCTTCTAACCATAAAAAGAGCTATTGAAATGTTGTAGGATTTCATATTTCCAAAATGTAAAAGCAAAACTGCTGCAAGAGCTACACTTATACTATTCTCACAGTGTAATAATAAAGAAAAGACAGGTCAGTTAAGAAAAGCCACCACAGAAGCACAGTGTCATTGCTATTCTCTAGACTAATCCTGTTACATCCTTTGTGGGACTGAGAAATAGTACATTTCAATTCTAGACTTGATGGTCCTATGTCTAATTTAATATCATGATATCTGTAGATCACCTCATGTGCTATATTTATTTGTTTATGAGTTTGAAGTGTCTCTTAGGAAATTGTTCTGTATTGAAGCCATCAGACAAGTATATTTCACTTTTATCTTAATTCCCCACTGTGAACCAGTAATATATAAATAAGAGAAACGAGATGACATATTTTAGTATTAAAATTCTTGTAATATTTGAGCAATTTCTGGTTATATTTGTAATTTACTAAATATATTTTATGTGTTTAGCTACTTTCAGCTTAACAGGAATCCAACAGTATTACAGAATTTTTTAGTAAACTATATGCCAAACCAAGTTTTATTAGTTTCAAATTTCTTTCTATGTCTGCATTCAGAATAGAAATAAAATTGCAGTTTTGTTATAGAGGTGTGTGAGAGAACCTGAAAGAGATATTACTTACACAACAGAAACAAAAAATTGTTAAGGTCAAAACTGACCCTAGAGATCATTTAGTCCAAATTCCTGCTCAAAGCACAGTCAACAAGAGCAGGCTGCCCAGGGCCATGTCACGTCAAGTTTTGACTGGCCTTAGGGATGGAGGCTCCACAGCCTCTCTGGGCAATCTGCTTCAGTGCTTGGCTGTTCCTACAATAAAAAAGTTGGGGTTTATATTTAAATGGAATTTCTTACTTTTCAATTTGTAATTTTTACCTTTTCTTTAACTGGATACCCCTGAAAAGGGTCTAGCTCTGTCTTTTTTACTTTCCCTCTCTGTTTTAGTTATTTGTATTCATTCATCAGATTCCCCTGGGCCTTCTCCAGGCTAAACAGTCCCAGCTCTATCAAGTATCTCCTCATATAGCAGGTACTCCAATATCTTAATCATCTCCATGATTTACTTCTTGGCCAATCATTTCATTGTTTCTTATTCTGAGTTCGTTTTATTTACCATCCTCCATTTCTTCTTGTGCAAGTTGACATCGTGCAATTCTCCTTTGAATAACGTAGTGTCATTCATAAGTGTCATTACTTAACTATCCATCCACTTTGTAATTGGGCAGTAGATAGACAAGGAATTTGTCTGCATCTGCATGTCATGCTGATCAATGTTTTTTTTTATTATATTGTGAGTTTTTGTTCATTGTGTATTTGTACACGTCTGTTGAACCTTGTCTTCCAGACTGAAGCAGAACTTCACATAATATAAGGAATAAATTATAATAGTAATGACATTTTAAGTGTTTCATTGATATCATCTTATAAATAACAGAAACACTTAAACTAAAACAGCACAGATTTCATTCTCAGGATTTGAATTTAAGTTTTATTAAAGGTGACTGTTAATAAGTTTATCCTGGTATCTTCAGTATTTAAATAATACCTAAAGCTTGGATAAGCTTTATTGAATTTAAATAAATGGACCTACTTTTCAAATGTGTTAGCTAATATATACCCTAGGCAGAAGAGAATTAAGGATCTAGTGCATAAAAACACTACTGATATTTTTTCTTCTTTAAATTTGTGACAATATTTTGGGGTAATAAAATATATGCCATATAATTATTTTATAATTATGGCACATGTAAAGCATTTATGATGGATAATGTTTTGGGAATATACACAATAGAAAAACACTTTTGTTTTTTAAGATATAAATATTAATATATACATATAATGCATAAATTATATATTTAGATAATATATAAATTACAAAAATAAGTTATCTTAAAAGACCCTTTTTTGGTTTTCATTATAATAATGATTGATTTTAGTTAAACCCTAAGTCAGTGGAATTTAATGGTTCATTGAGAATTTCAGTGTGTGGATCCTTTTAGAAAGAAAACTATTTCTCTCATGGCTACATAAAAATGCAGCTGGAGGGGATGAAAGCACATAGAGGTCAAATAAGTTCATATTAATAAAGTTTATCCCATTCATTAAGCTGATGAAATGATAGATATCAAAATCTTGTCAATTGGGAACCATTAACCAAACGGACATAGTGTATCCTGCAGTGACCTTCTTGTATCCAAATGATATGCAATGCCATTATTTATCATTCTGATTCTCTTGTAAAAAATTGCAGATGATAGTGATACAGAAAAGTGAAAGCAAGTCAAACTTGACACAAGACAAACTTGATGGCATGATGAAATGAATTCACTAAAATAATCTGATAAAAACTCATATATTTGAGAATAGAAGTTATGTAAAAATTAGAAAGTGTGGGATCAGTAATGGATTTCCATTAACAAGTGCAGCAATGGAAAGTCTAGGTGACACAGCTATTCAACAACTAAAAAAACCGCAGACTTTCACAGAGCTGCAGTAAATCTGGAAATTATAATGATAAAAATGCTAACTGCAAACAAGGAATCAGTGTTACTTTTGTATTTTATTTCAAGAAGATGTACTGGAGTGTGGTGTCCAGTAATTTTCATGTTAAATAACCATCTCTGATGCAAAATGCAATTTGGAAAAACAGGTGTGATAGCCATGAAGGTCTGCTGTGATATTTTAATTAAATTAAGTACCCTTATAATTTTTTTTTATTTTTTTTTTCCAAAAGGAGCCTTTAAAATGTCTGAGCCATAATATTTGCACTGTCTTTTAAATATTGTCTTTGGCAGTTTACCCTTTCTATCGGTATGTTAATCTTGCTCTTCTAATCATTAGAAGAGCCCTTTGAGGGAAAGTCTGCTGGATTGAAATGATAAAAATTAAGGCTAAGATTTTCTTATTGTTGTAACTTACTGTCATCCATCTTCCTGCTAAGTGTAGTTTTGTGGTCCACTGCTTCTAGTCATCTTACATCCAATTTGTGTAACTGCTAATTAAACAAAGTTGATGCAAAATACTTTAGTGAAACTGTATTCTATAAATCAACAGATAGGAACTTTGTGACTATTTGGAAAGGTAACTCATGTTTGGAAGGGTAACTCACATTTGGAAGATGTAACTCATATTACATCTATTCAGCTATTAAATCTAATTCATGCTGGCATAGATAAGTAACAGTGGGCTAGAAAACATCCTAGGTTTACTAACTGTGAATAGGAGGAAATAATGTAAATTAACTAATTACTGAGTTCCTGATGGGTTTAATACTAGTATTTTTCCTTGACTAAACATTCAAAAAATACAAAGGAGCAAAGAGTTGACACAGACGTTACCACATCTATTCAAGACTTTCTCAAGGAAAGTATTAGCCATAAGGATGTCTAATTGAAACAAAACAGCTATGAAATATTACTAAGAGTTAGTAAAATAAGTCTGAGTATACTGCAAAAGGTACTGTCTACTAATAACATTTTGTTGCTGAACAGTAAATACTGAGAAGCAACTCAGGAGTTAGAAGTAAATGTGTAACTTGAGCCAGTACCCATTGAAACTGTTATCATATGTTACTTTATTATGTTATTTTATTAATAAAGTAGCAAATGATAAAATTCCATCTATATGTGATATTGTTAGCAATTAATCTTAAATGATACAAGTCAGTATCCCACACATAAGAAGGTGTGACATCTAAACTCAGCTATCTTATCTGGACTTATTTCGGACTTTATGGTATTTTATTTACATTTAGCAAAGGGAGCAACTTCTAATAGCAGTTTTCCAGGATTTATGAGATGGTCATCAAGAAGATCCATCCAGGCTCTTCACAATGGTGACTGGCAGGAAAATAAAAGACCACAGGTAAAAACTAAAAACCTCTCAGGATGGAAATTGCTAATCTCTTTAAACAACCTACTCCACTTTGTGTCTGTAGGAACTTTTTCACTATGTGGACGTCTGTGGAATAGGTTATTCAGAGAGGTTATGTAGTCTCCATCCTTGGAGGTTTTCAAAACTAACTGGATAAGGCAACCTGGTCTGATCATGTAGATGCTTTGAGCAGGAGATTGGACTAGAGACCTCATGATGTCCCTTCTCCCTAAACTGTGAAAGGTAGCAGAAAAACATGAAAAACAATTTATACCAAAACAAAGTAAGTAGCTGGTTAAAATAAAAAGTATCAATAAGTGTGTGAAGTTTTCTATAATGTAGCAGCATGAGCAAGGCAGTTTAGAGTAGATCACAAGCTTAAGGGCAAACTACAGATCTTAGTTTTTCAAATGAGTGGCAAGGAAATGCACTTTTGTAAACAGGAATAATGTATAAGCTCTCTGTATATTAAGAGCCCATTTGAATGCATTTTAAGAGTAGAATCTGGGCATTAGCCTTCCTCCGTTTAGCTTAGGAATTAATTTTTCCAATGGGAATGTAACTGAAATCCAGGTCTCAGGTTAACAGTCCAAAAATATGAGGTGTCTGAAGAAGTTTATGCACTGACTTTGGACCTAAGGCTGAAAAGCAGACACAGTGGACTAAAAAGAAGCCTTATGAAGTTTTCCTTTTAGAAAAGTATCTTTCTTTATTTTTAAAAATAGTTACAGGCAGCAAATGCATTGCTGCCTCTATAGAAGTAAAATTACTAAAATGCATTTTCAGTGTATACTTTTGTTTATGTTGTGTAATCACAATATGATTGTACTGACTGACTGTATAAACAACTGAGAATGGATATAGCTGTATGAGTCCCACTGCATTTTCAATATAAATATATATGGTTTCTAAATCTATGCAAAATGTTTTCAGTAAATTCTCACGAGGAGAGTCCATTTACATAGGCTAAAGAACTTCATTATTATGGTGAAATATCCTGTAGTTGTAGAGTCTAATTAAAAATAACTATTAGCCGTTTTGTGATTGCTATGTCTAGATTGTATTTAAACTCTTAATTCCTTTGAATAAAGCAGGTGAAACAAAAGCTTTTCAGAAAAAGATCATCAAGAGAAAATTCCATCAGCATTCATTTTTCTTTTCCCCAACATTATTAGTAGAAGCTATTAAATGCTTTCAAAGTTCAATTTCTGCAAAAAGTAATGTGGCACTTTCCCAGGGTTATATTTTATAGAGTTATGTTTCACATAAAAAATATCAATATCTGTAAATACTAACTTACTGCACAGGCTATGGCCCACGCGCTACTCAATACTTATATGCAGATTTCTTACTGAAGTTATTTGTATCTGCATGCATAGATTAAATTCAGCGTAAATTTAAAAATTGTTTTCTTAGAGGCTGTGTATCAAGTTTCAGCTCTGTGAAACTTAAAAAAAAGTTCTCCCTTTTTTCTTTGAATGTTATTTTATAATAAATAGTCAACTAGCTGCTTTGAAGCAAAATGTAAATGAAGAATCAAAGCAGGAGGATTTTACTGTGTGTTAGGTGCTTTTGTAGATACTGTGTATACCTTGAGTTGTTTGCTGATGGGTGAACATCCTACGACTACACGTGGTAGCAAGACAGGGAAACTTTTACACAGCTGCGGAGAGAGTATGTATAGTTCTTACAGGCACAAAAAGAAGGGAAGGTCTGGCAATCACTATTCACAGAGTAATTCGGTAATGTACTGAGAGTGCATATGCTAGTATGAAAAGAGAAAATATCATTACCCTTTAAGATGGAGTATGAAAATAGAAAATAAAGTATTATTGAGAATTTACTGTTAAAAATAATGTTCAAACTATCTGATGATTTTTGAGATAGCAGGGTGGGAATAACTGTCAATGGTTCAGTTGACTTTGAAAAGTGTCCTGTAGAGTATGATAAATTCTGTTTCTTCCTCCTTCTTGTCCTGGAAATTCTCTTCCTTGTTAGAGAACCTCTCTTTGAAAAACTGTCAAGATTGATGCATAATGTGAATGCCTTTCTCCAGTTTATCGTGCCATATCTTTGAATGGCGGAGTAAATGCTGAATTGTGATTTCCTCACACATGACATAATTAAAGTAAGAATTTATTGTGAGGCGTATTTTTCTCCAGTCTCTGCCATTAACTGTTGGCATTATTGTCTGCAGTGCACCCCTTCATCACATGGTATGGCTACTGGTTTTGTTGCTGTACAACTCCTGCGTTTTGCTCAAAACTGTGCCTTCTGTTGAAATGTCCTTGTCAGACTTGTTTCTAAGTGCTATTGTAACCTTTAGTGGGTGCAGAATTTTTCTCTGTAGCAACTAGTTTATCCTCAAGAGTCCTTGGACGCTGTCATAAAAAGGCCTTTGTCTCAAGTACTCTAAGGTCAAGAGTAAGTGCTGTTTAGGATTATGCTTTCAGATAGATAAACTTTTTCCTCTAAAGAATAAAGTCATATATACATTCATGCTAAAAAGTGGAATTATGTATCATTGTCAAATGAGACAAATATTGTTTGTTATGGAACTTATCAGAAAGCCATTTTAGGATGTAATCATTTGTTAATGATAATAAATGTAGATTGATAAAATCCTAGGTTTACACCATTCCTCTCCAATTCATTCTGAAAAATTACCGTATTTCTTCATTGTAGAAGAGTAGAGGAGAACTGGCATTGCATTTCAGGAAACTTAGCCTCTTATTTCACTTACTTTCAAGTAGCGCTGTTTAGGAATGAATTGATTGCCAAAAGAATTCAATATTTTGGAGATAACAGATATTAGCAAAAATGGCCACATGTAGTAGTATTACATTTTTATATCAGTAATTCTAGCAGATTTTTTTTGTTTCCTCCATCAGTAAAGACTTTTTTTTTGTTGTTCTTATGGTGATGTGCTAGTTGAAGTATATAGAAACAGCCTTACAAAAGCTCTGAAGAAAATCTTGAGATACCAAGATATAGACCTGCATTTTGGATCTCTTGTCTCCCAGGCTGGAATATCTGATTGTCCTGTTCTGTCATGAGACATGTATTATTTCTTGTTTGGTTATTTTTCTAATTTCATCTGCAAGTTCCAAGAACTTTTCTAGAGCTTTACTCCACTGCAGATAGTTACAAACATTCAGTTGTATATGGTTTCATTTTTCATCTAACGACCAAGGGTTAGATTTCCAATTGCAATTGTTAAAAGGAAGTGTTTGATATTCATTAAGGCTCTCTTAATGTTTTAACACCAAAATTTACAACTACGAATAGACTTCCGAAAGGTCTGCATCTGCTTTCTCTGTCTTTGCGAAGTTGCATCTTCTGACAGTCTCTAGTAAATTGGCTTCAGACTCCTATGGTAAGACTGCTAGTTGCCTCACAAACTACTAATAACTTGAATTGTTTTGTTTCTCCAGCTTCTACTTGTTGACTATGACTTTTAATCCAAATTACTTTTAGTTTCTTACTTTAGTCTTTTCTTTCTGCATCACTTGGAATATCATCAATAGTATGCAATCCATAAAAACTGCTGCTGTGGAATAAATCTTTGCTGTTTGATAAATACCTATAAGTTCAGAATGCCAATGGAAATTAAGCGTATATCATGGTTTTGACCAGTAAACCCTTACCAAATTAAATTAACAACACCAAGAGAGTTTCACAGTGTAGCATAGAGATATTTTACTAGGGTAGGTCTAATGATATGTTAAATTCTCATAACAACAATAGACCGTAGTAGGACTTTGACATACCAGAATATTGTGTAGGATTGTGAGTGTTACACAGTCAACACAATACCAACTGAGCAAAATGAAGTATATAAACGTATGAATTTATATGTTTTTATAGGGAATAAAATATTTGTATCTTGTTTTAGAACAGGTATTCTGAAAATCGTGTTATTTGCAGCTATGTTACTTGGATAAAAATATTTTATGGTACTTGTACCATTTCTGTCATTACATACCTACATTTACATATATTTTACAAGGAATTAGTTTACAACTTGCCAAATCTTGTGCTGTATAGTTTCTCACTCTGAACTTCTCTCTTTCATCTGTGCACATGTACATGCGCACAGAACTACACATAGGCACATGACAAGTAGTCTTTCAGGAGCTGTTGGCAGAGATTAAGAAGTAGATGCTGTAGATTCCTTTTCACTATGATTTCCATTAACTTTTAAATAAAAAATACTATAGATCATTTACTAATCTCCTATGAGATATTACTATAGCAAAAACTAAATGTAAATTGACAAAATACATTCGTATCATATTGTATGATTTAATTTTGAATGCTACAATTGATAGTTATCTAAATGCTTCATAGTGTTTTCTGTAAACTAGTAAGGGCAGCTGTACTTTGTTAGAACTTGTTCCTTGAAGCAACCTTTCAGTTGTAGCACTTCCCATTTTTAAAAGTTCTTCAATAAGAAAACTGCTTTCTGTCCCTTTCCCTGCACTTGTATAAGCATATATACATGGGCTTCACAAATATGTTAGCTTCTAAAGAGCACAGTGAAGAAATGACAGAGGGAAGACATATGTTGATAAGTACATTTTAAAAAGTTTTAGAAGATAGGATAGTGGATGCTCATATTTTCTGCAGGAAGTGGTATTTCTTCACTTCTACCCCTGTTATAGTTCTTTAAATATTCTGTAAGTGCTATGTCAGTTTAGCAAACAGGAAGCAGAGTAACTGTTTCCTTAATTATAAGGAGAAGAGAGTTTCACATTTCAGCCTACCTAATACAAGAAAAAATCACTTCCATACGAAGTTTGTGTATTGCCTGATCTGATTGTCTGCTTCAACATGTTTCTTCTGACTTATAGCTCGTTTCTCTTTTTGTATTTCTGTTAACAGAAAGCTGACCTTGCAGTTGCACCATTGGCAATTACCTATGTTCGAGAGAAGGTCATCGACTTTTCCAAGCCCTTTATGACTCTTGGAATAAGTATTTTGTACCGCAAGCCCAATGGTACAAACCCCGGCGTCTTCTCCTTCCTGAATCCTCTCTCCCCTGATATCTGGATGTATATTCTGCTGGCTTACTTGGGTGTCAGTTGTGTGCTCTTTGTCATAGCCAGGTAACATGTCAACTTTTGTGATTTTTTTGGCAATTGTTATAATCTTTTTCTTACTAATAATTGTCAAAAGTCACAAAAAATTTCTTACTTTCATACTCTTATATTTTAACTTCATGATGTACAGGAGAATAATTAATAATGAGGGTCTTCAATATTAATTTTCATTACCACCATACTAAGTCTCCAGTTTCTTATATCACTAGGCCTTGTGTATGCTAGCAAGCTTTCTACTTTTATTTATAAATTTAGAGACACTAGAAAGTTTAAAAAATGTCTTTTCCCAATTATGCTATGTTCAAAAAGACAGGGGTTGACATATTTTATTTTGTTAGCCTGATTTCATTTGATGCTATGCTGCTTAATCTCAAATTGAGTACTTAGCTGCCCATGTTAATCCTAGAGGTCAAAACTGGGCCTCTGCCTATTATAAAACAAGTTGCTTAATATAGATTAGTACCTTAGAAATAAAGTAAGACTATTTAGTTTTTAACTGCGTGTTAGATAAAATCCCTGAGATAACTGCACATAGTTTAAAACCTGAGAATATTTGGAAGCATGCTTAGTTGAGCTTTTGGAGTTAAGAAACTCTATACAACAATTATATTATTATTATTAACAAATTTTAAATTGATTTAATATATAGGGCTCTCTTTAGATAAGGAGAAAAACATCTTTTGTCAAAAATTCCCATTATATTTACCTTTTCCTTTTTAAGTAATTAAGACTGACTCCAGATGCTCCCAGAAATAGTCTTATGTGATATAATTTTTACTTTTGCTGTGACAGAAAAAAAAAAATCAGAACAGTAAATCAGCAGTTCCCAGGCATGTAGTAGTCCCAGTAGTCACTTTAAAATATTTTTTTAATCAAACACATATTAATGTTATTGGCTTTAATATTTTCAATAAGTTATTATTATTATATTTTACTTGATAATTCAATCTCACTTCAGCCCAAAGATTTTCATTATTTCATTCTCTGGAACAAAGTATAACTTCATGTTTTTCTTTACCTATTGTGCTGTAGTTGATAGCAGGGCTCTCCATCCTTCCCTGATACTATTTGCTTCATTTTAGAAGAATTGTATCACTCCTCTACTAAGAGGAAAGAAATATATTTAGAAACAGGTTTAAAAGCAATTTAGCAAGGTCACTTGTACATGAGATATTGAAGTAATATAGATAACACTGAAACATATTTTGTAATTAGCAACATCACTTATGTGCCTTCTTTAAAAGTCTGCTTTAAAAAGCCAGACTTATATTGAAAGTCTCTTGAAAGAACAGTAGATTTTAGTGGACTAAGTAACCAGTGAGAAAATTAATTTCTGAGGTGTTCCTGTGATGCAGATACTTCTTAAAGCAGAGTCGAGCATAAATCAGAAATACTACCTTTTGAAACACCTCATGGAAAATGTTTATATGTATGTCCAAGAGTTATAAACCTATGGCTATCACTGAAGGGCTTTTCCAGCATGATGCACAGTGCTTTCAATAGACAGCTTCCAGTAATGTTAGTAAGAGTCGTATGGCTGAGTTCCTACTTTGAAAATGTGTCTTTTCATATTTTGTAGGAAAGATATGTTTTCTTGAAGCCTGTTATTTTACTGAGCTATTCAGACACCTGATTGCACTAGCAGAACAGGGAAGAACTTTTTAAACAGAAGCACTACATAATAAACCACTATAGCTGAACCTTTTTCACTTATTTGTTTTTGTGATGAGCACCATAAATTCCTTAAGCACTTGGAAGCATTGTCTTCATTGTAAAGCAAGATGAAATATGTTTTATACTGAGCACAAGAGGAGTTTGTTGCTTTTGTTTTGTTTTGTTTTTTTTTTGTAGAGTTGTATAAAATACCTTTTTTTTAATGCCTGTTTATGTCAGCCTTCATATCTAAAGATTTTTAATAACAATTAATTGCCTAATCAAATATTGATATCAAATTTAGAAATAAAATATTTAGGATTATTTAGGATTATTTAAGACAATCCACAAATTTTATTCATAATGTGGAATGAATTAGTAGTATATAATAACATTTTCTAACGCTATAGTTCATATAGGCAAACAGGTGTAAGCTAAAAATGAAATCTGCTGAATAATACAGAGAGAACAGAACATTATTCAAAAGTAAGACGCTTTTGCGAACAGAATTCACAAAATGAATCCATCATGTAAAGGAAGATACTGATAATTGAAGCATGGTAGTGAAGAGGACTTTGCAGTATAGTGCTGGGTATCTATTTTCAGTACAGTTTATAAATTAGGTATTACACAGCTGATGATGTATTTTTCAGTCCTGGTGTTATGAAACTCTTAGACTGTATGTCACTAAATTAATAGGCTCCACCTAGAGTGTGTTACTGAGAAGATTTGTATTTCATAACAATCCTTCCATAATGAATGTTGGACTACCAGTGTTTCATAATTACTGTGTTTCATAATAAGGTGTACTTATGTTTGGAGCAGTATTTAGTATGTCTTTTACGATATGATGTTGTGTAATTACATCAGAGTATGCAGTGTAGAATATTTGTTTTTAGATTTAAACCTCCCATTTTCTGTCAAATGTTTCATGATTTTATTGTTTTACCATTGTCTTCCAGACAGTGTTGGAATATAAGAGCTTGGTACAATGAAAATGAAAAGTACAGTTCTTTTTACGGTACTTGGATTTTGCATATTAATTAGTGGTATGGTCATATTCAGGGAAAGTTGAAGAAATCAGTGAAAGTTTCAGGAATCTTTGAGAGAGAATTGCTGAAAAGAGTAATATATTAGGCATAAGTGGGGAAAAAAATAACATAAATCTTCATTAGTCTTTTCTTTTGTTTGTAGGAGCATTGGATTTTCCTACCAATTTAACAACCAGACATAAAAAGCTTCAACCTTTGCATGCACAACAAGGCAAAAAGCTAGGAGTGAGATCGATTTGATATCTGTAGGGCTTTTCTATGTCATTTTCCTCTTGTAGCCCCCACCCAAAATGATGAGTCATCTATTTATGTTGGCATTACAGTTTTTGCTTTGTGATGCAAAAATGAACATGTGAATGAACATATATGTGTTCTATGCTGTTTTTGTTAGTTGTCATTCTTGTGGGGAATTATAGTAGGCAGTGATTCCTTCATATATATGAAAACCTCAATCTTTTTTGTTCTGTTTGTTGAATCTAAGTAGTTACAGTGGTCTCTAAAAGTTCCTTTCTTTGTCATACAGGCTGATGACTGATAGATAAACCCAGTCTGCTTGACACTAAGCCTATAGCTTTTCTGTGAACTGAGAAAGTCATATAGCATTTTTTTTTTCTGTTGTGGTAACAGTAACAGATCTGCTTCTAATGCTAGCTAGCAGTGTCTCTGTGTTGCTGTTAGCAGCGTCTTCTGTCATCTGAAGTCTTGTAGCTTTCCAATTCCAGTATCTTCTCTCTATGCCTCTGCCTTCACTTGTTTCTTTGATTTAGAATTCCAGTTAAATTCACAGTTTACATGTGATTAAAGGAAAGAAGACTGGAATAAAGTGTGCCAACTCCTTTTTGTCTTCTGTCAAGCACACAATGTTTTCTGATCTATGTAATGAAAAATCTTGACTACTGGAATTTCATTTCATTTCTGTTGGTGCAAGCCATTGCTTCATTTCTGGGAAATGAGGTTTCTTACAGTGTTGTGTACCAACTTCGTAGAAGCATATTTTCCCTTTTCCATTAGTCTATGTATATGAAACTGCCATTTTTGGTCTCGGAAAAATCAATGTATTGGTAACTTGAGGATACTTCCCATTCTGCATAGGCAATATGAAGCAAATCAGTTTCATGCTTTTTAAAAATGTTTAATATATTTGATTTACATAGGTCTTTCAATATGTATGCTTTGAAACATCCATGTCTTCATGAATCTTTTCTGAAAACACAGGTTGGAGGCTGAACTTCTTAAATGTTTTTACACAATCATTTTCCACCAGATTTACTGTATTTCAAGTTATTCCTTGCACACTGAAGTATTTCTCTTTGTAGTAAGGTCTGTTTGCTGCGAACATGTCTGTCTGTCATACAGCACTTTAATGTGACCTATCTTCATAACTGGAAGAGGTACACCTGCCTTAACATGATGCTTTGCCTTTATGGATCAGCTGTGAAGCAGATAAACTACCCTGGATAAAATGGTCCACTAATGAGCTCTCATGCTTCTTATACTGACCTGTCTGGAACATCACTGAATATTGTGTAAATATGCATTAAACTGCCCTAATTGCTATATACTAAATCATGGATCATAATTTTAAAGATCTAGATTCACCTTTGCTTGTACTACATTCTGTACATTAAGACATTCTGCTTTTTCTTCCCTTCAGCAGAATTTTGCTATCCTGCTTTTCATAAGTCAATCCCTTGTGCTGGTCAGCTGTCAAAGCATTTAGTATCAACTATTTTTCCATTTCCTTGTAAGCAGTAATAAAAGCACAACGAACTTTTCCTCATCATTGAATTATATTTCACTCCTACCAGCTGGAATAAATCACATTAAAAGACGACAAGTCTTCATTCGTATTTCATATTTCTTGATCAGCTGATTTCTGTCCTTGAGCTCATCTGACTGGTTTTCAAAATACTCCTTGAAAACTATCTTGATGGAAAGGAATTAATGGCAGAATGAGAGGTAACTACATTTCCAGTTACGATGGAGTTCTGGTTACTAAATTACTATATTGATATTAATTCAAGTAGGAAGTTAGCATGTTTGCCCTTTACTCTTAACAAGCATTCTTCCTACAAGAGGCCTCCCTAGAGAACCACAGCATATGTTATGAGGTGTTTTCAGGAACGGTTTCATCATCTGATAGGGCAATCCAGATGTCAACCCTGAAAACTGCTGCTCTTACTATGTTACAGTTTGAAGATAGTTTTGCCTCAGTTGTAATGCAAGTGGAGATGTTGTCACTTGATTATAAAATACTGTGTGAATAGACAAGGATAAAAGAAGGCAAAAAAATTACAAACTTTCCAAAACTGCTCCGTAACAATTATTTCAAAGTCAGAGATTTTTATTTCTGTTAAACCAAGATGCAGCTTATGACTGCTTCCAAAATACTCAGTATAGTCTTCTTCTTTTCATATAGTTTTCCATTAAATCACTCATAAGCAAATTATTAAGCACGTTTTTCATGTAGTTTATCTGGCTATATGTTATAGTGTCGCTGTTTAAATCCAGTTAGCAACTAAGTAACATGCAGCCAGGCACTCAGTTCCCACTTTCCCTCCTCTCCCCTGGTTGGGATCGGGAGGAAAATCAATGCAAAACCTGTGGGTTGAGATAAGAACAATTTAATAGCTAAAATAAAATAAAAGATAGTGGCAACAAGATCCGAACAATAACGGTAACGATAATGATAGGAAACAGCAAAAAAAAGAAAGCTAAGAAAACACAAGTGATACACAATACATTTACTCACCACCTGCTGACTGATCCCCAAGCCCAACACAAGCTGTGGTTGGTCCCTCCTGGGTGGCTCCCCCCAGTTTATATACTGGGCATGATATGCAGTGGTATGGAATACCTCTTTGGCTAGTTTGCATCAGGTGACCTGTTTGTGCTCCCTCCCGACTTTTTGTGCCACTTCTCACCGGCAGAGCATGAGAGACTGTAAAGTCCTTGACCAAGGAAAGTGCTACACAACAACAACTGAAACATTGGTGTTATCAGCATTATTCCCAGACTAAAGCCAAAACACAGCACTGTTCCAGCTGCTAGAAAGAAAATTAACTGTAATTGTGCAGCCATCTTCCCTTGACAGCAGTCACTGGAAATGTAAGCAGACTCACACTTGGTATTTCATATATGCTCAGATATCAGATATGCAGATATTTCTGAGTATCACTTTTCAAAAAATGTGGATGACAGCTATAAATTGGTGAAGCAGAATGGGACTTTGCTGTGCTGTATTCCACTAATATTAATGCATAAATCTGCATAATCTGTAATAGCAGTTAAGTTTTATTTTCAATGGTGAGGACACAGAACTTATATTGGTATTTTCTTTTTCAATATTAAAAACATTAAACATACTGGAATGACAATAATTTCTTATGGTCATCATCTAACTTGCATAATTATTTTGAGTAACTGTGATACAGATTGCAATCTGTGCTACAAAGTCTAAATGTAGATTAAGATGTATGGTTAAAAAACCAACATAACAATGAGTTAAGCAGCAATCTCTCACTTTGTACCTTGACACTCAGAAAGACACTTTGATCTCTCTGGCCTCCCACACAAGAGATTTATCTCGGTTCACTGTCAGCTTATAGAATCTCTAATAAATAAATAAACAACTCAGTATGGGCTCCTCATCCTTACCTCTCAGGATTTTCTTTAATTACTTCTGAATGCTGTCAGTCTCCTTCAGCTGTTCAAGAAGACATGAGAATATCAGAGTTCTCCAAGTCTATGTACAAGCATGGCATCTAAATAACAGCCTCTATTAAAATACTGTTCGAGATTACAATAAGAAAAAAATTCGTATCTATACTGGTGGTAGGTCAGTCTGACATCCCAGTTGCTACTTGCCACGCATCAAGTATAGGATGAAATTACCACCAGCAAAACAACTGAAATATTTTAACCAAGGATGGCTGAAGAACTTGCAACTCACCTGTCTCAGTAGTCCAGCAGAAGATATAGTACCTAAATATCCATATGCTCTTTGAAGAAGAAATGTATTCTTACTTCAACACATCTGGTCAATTCTGGATTCTTTTGTCAAGAAGTTATTTTATTTTGTTTTTTTTTTTTTTTTTTTCCTGTGTGGAGGTCTAGTCAAACTTTGTCTTCTGCAGAGTTAAGATATGTGTGTGGGCTTATTAGGAAACAAAGTAATAGGTCTGTTGACTTGTGCCATAAGCAAAATACATTGCAACATGCATTTGTTTGTAGGACTTGCTCCACCAGTGCGTTGTATATACCTTCTTGTAATCTTGTAGATTAAGCTATCAGAAAATGCCTTTTTTTTTTTTTTTTTTTTTCCGAAGGGTGTGGTGGTATCTTTATTCTGTATAAAAGTGAAGATGGCCAAAAACCTCTTTCCATCCTTTTTTTTCTCATTATTCTGAAAGCCATCACAAGGTTCTTCAATTCATCACTAATTATTCAGGAAACCAGGTATTTTGAATGTCTGAACTGAATCATAACTCTGTCCATCCTTAAGGAATTTAGCGTCTTTTACCAAGAGCAATTCAGTCTCTTTATTCCCTTGTTTAAATATTTCAGAGACAAATAAATTTACACAGCTATAGATAGATCACTGTCTCCCTTTAGATGGACAGCTCATTCTGTCTGTATTCATTCTGACTTTTTTTAAGCCTTCCTTGTTTACCAATATGTTTTATATATTTATAAACGTACATATAAACATATGAACTATTTTTCATAACATGATTTCTCTTATTTTTAGTTTCTTATTTATACTGAATGTTTCACTGTCTAAATATGACAGGTTCTTATATATTAATTTGTACCTTAGCAGTATTTTGTATCTTAGGATCTGAAGGCTGTTTACTAAAGCTGTTAGAGAGGATTCAGCTTGATAAGTTACCTTTACTAGTAAAATCTCCTAAGTTAACCTTGGTGAATATCTTCTGAAATAATAATTTTATTCTCTGGTCTTCTTCTGTTTTGAGTTTTGACTGACTAGAATTGTTCTGTTTGAGTCATTCTGTTTCACATATTTCATTGCTAAATATCCTTCTGAATGCCATTCAATGTTTATCGACAACATTATTTCAAGCCACCTGCCACCATTTAATAATTGGGTTTATATTCCCTTCATCTAGAACAAGCTGAGACGCTGGAAGGCATTTTGTCATGAGTATTGCTTTTTCTTTTCACAAACATGTAATATTAGATCATATATTCATATTTGATTTTACATGCCTAGTTTTCTGGAATTTTTTACACACTATGTGACTGAGTTAAAACAGTATAAATATGCATACTATGGCATTTGTTTTTGAAAGTATCTCAGCAGCCAAAACAGTGATATTTCTCATAAGAAATTTTCATTTGTCTTTAATTGGATTTAACTACAAGCAAGGTAGATCTCCTCTACCTCATTTCATGTCTTCGAATGACTTCGTTAAACAGGTTGTATAGGTGAGTCAGTAGCTGAAGACTGTTTTGTCAAGAGTTCTATAACATCACACAAAATAATGTTTCATAAATATCATGGACAGTTGTTTTCTCAGTCTGTATGTACTGTTATCATCCACTGCAAATAATGCTACAGCCCTTGCTGAGAAAGGTAAAAAGCAGTCTGAGGAAAAATCTAATCTAATTTTCAAAGATCTTCACTCTGTGGTGATGCATACAGTGGTTCATGTGTATATTTAACAGCTCTTGCTAATTACCAGCACATATAGCTGGTAATTAGCACAGGAGAAGAATATTGGATTGCTTGAGTGAAGTAGTTTGTTTGGAAAAAAGCTGAGAGTTTCCAGAAAAAGTGCTGAACATTCTTCTCTGATATTGGATCATTTCATTCTGTTTTGTCAAAACATTTTCTTTCCCCGATATGTGACAAGAAAAGAAGATGCCAGTCTAGAATTGGCACTTCGTATATTTATTTAGCAAAACATAGCATGAAATATTGTTAAATGTGCCTAAAGAGGATTCCTCCACAGATGAATCTGAGTGTTTTCAAGTGAAAACAGTATTTTTGAGAAAGACCAGTCTTTGTGTTTTTGGAGGTTGGGAAAAGGAGGCTTGTTTTCTTTATTCTGGGTTGGTTTGGTTGGTTTTTTGCTTTGTGTGTTTTTTTTTTTTTTTTTTTTTTTTTTTTTTTTGTTTGTTTGTTTGTTTTTTGGTTTTTTTTTTTTTTTATGTCTTCTGCTCTGGCTTGCATAACACTGGTGCAGAGAAAGAAATTGTAAGTTTCACCATAATGCACAGCAACAGTTTTCTCATGAGATGTAGAATACCATGTAGTCCTCCAACTTAAAGATCAAAACACAAGAATCTAGTGGAATGGGAATAGAACCAAGAGGAACCCAGGGAGGTACTAAAGTGCTGTCAGAAGATTTTATTAATAATTGAATACAAGTGGCTCTTTGAAAATGTACAAGTTAAATGATTTACGTCTTTTCCTTTTGGGAAACCCCAAATCAAAATAAATTTACCAGTACCTTACCAGTACCTTACCACTTCAAAAGATGCAGCACTTCTTTCTTGGACTATGGTTAAACATACATACTTCAAAACAGAAGCATATCTTTAAAAGAAATAAGGAAATAACTAGGGAATATTTATTGACTTTTAAGTGTTATTCAGGATCTAGAGAAAAGTAAGATTGTTCCCTACAAGCTTCTGTCAGCAGAAGTATGAGAATTATTTATCATTTAGCTGTTAGCCAGAAGTTTACCTGGCTTATGTAATTCTCCAGTCTCCAACTGAGAGAGAAGGAGTCATTTAAGTACCAGCAGGGCTTGACCAGAAATGAGTCTGAAAAAACAAGTATGGTAATTGTTTTTGAAACAATTGTTGTTTGTTTTGAAACTAAATCAGTAGTGTGTCACCCAGATATTTCTGTTTCATCTATGGAAATCACCCTATGTTAATTCTAGTGATGATGAAATTGCTTTAGTGTAAAGCTAATCAAACATTTTCAGACTTAAGAAAAAAGGTGAGCACTTTTTTTGTTTCTATTATAGTATTATTAGAAGCTCTTTCTTAAGCAACAGAGGTATTCCTATGGGGAAGTAATTATACAATATTGAAAATGTTCAACATTGTAGTTAAAAAACCCATATATCAGCTAAGGGATATCATTGATTTTATAAGAAAATAATAAGCTTTTAAAATGTCAAAATGGTCATTATTAATCATTCTTATAGCACATGAGAGAGTATTTTAAATATTAGCATTTTTTATTAAATTGGCCTGTTCTACCACTTTGATGTCATTGTACTGTTTTGTTTCATTTCATTTTGTTTCATTTTCTTTTGTTTTGTGTGGCCATTAGATTTGGGTGGCACCTCCACCTGCTAATTAGGATTTGACAAAAGACTTTGCAGCAGATAGCCTCTAGCTGTGAGAACCATGAAGGCAATTTTACTACTACTTGATGGGATCATTCATATAATTTCACCAGACGAAAGATAACTTACAACCCAGAGCTACTGTCTTTTCCCATTTCAATTTCCTTCCTCCACTATGGGGAGCAGGAATGGTGCATGGAAAACTTTTCTTGGGGTAAATAGTGAGGTGGTAGATAGCAGAAGAGTATATATTTTCTTTTCATTCTTCCAAATCTTTAAAGTTCTTGTTCTTTCCCATGAGATAGAGCATTTTGTAGAGTAGAGATACAGTGCTTCTCTACTATCATCAGTGATAGAAGACAGTTTTCAGCTAACAAGTACTACAGCAATTAGCTCATGTCCTGGAACAATTTTCTTGGTAGATATTTTGTAGTGAAAATTAAAAAGGTTTATAGTGTAATGCAGGTTCAGAGAAGCTCCTGTGAAAGAATTCCACTGCTTAGAAAATTCTCTGGTTTTGTGGCTGACATAATGTAACCAATGAGCCCTGTCCAGAAGAAAAATGGAAGCAGTTAGCAGTATTTTGTACATTGCACTGCTTTGCTGTGCTCACAGAGCATGGCAAAGTTAATGTCAAGTTGAAAAAATATCTGAAAAAGGCTTTTAATTAGTCATATTTATCCTCCACACACTTCTCTCCCTCATTTTCTCTCTCTTGCTCTCCCCTTATTCCAAATGGGCATGTTAGAGGAGAGTGAGTAGTTAATCATGTAAAAATCCTGGTCAGTGTGCCCTTGATTTACTGGAATGAGAGGAATTTTCACCTTGCTTCAAATGTAACTGTAATTATACAAAGTTACTAGGTAGATGGATACCAGAGGCTCCTCATATCTTTCTGTTCTACTGCTGCTAGAAGCCCATTTCTGCCTTCAGCTTAAATTGGCAATGGGGACCATTAATTGTAACATCTTCCTCATCATCCTTTATGCTGTATAGTCCTTTGTGCCTGTGCAAAAGCAAAAGTCAAAACCAAGAAAGATGATGGTGGTGTGGCTTTATGCATGAATGTAAATGACTCCACAGGTGAAAGCAGTGGAGATTTCTGGGTGATACAGAAAACTTAATTGGGTTTTCTTGTAATACATGACAGCTTTCAGAGACCGCTGCCAAGCAGGGTCATGTCTTGTTGTCACAGAACAGTTGCTAAATGGTTGGTTAAAGAGTTCAAATTTCAAAAGGAGCAGTTGAATACTTTAAGTAGTAAAATAGGATGAAATTTTCAATGAGGTATGAAAAAAATGAAGTGAAAAATTTGTACATTTTAAATAGTCAATATCAGGAGTCAGTTCACCGGCTACCTAGGCAGGACCACATTTCAATTTATGGTCTACATTATAAAGCAAGTGAATTTTGAGGATGATTTTGAAAGACAGGTATTGATTTTGGCCTGAGGCTTTTCTCACATGAAGTCTGGATGAGATCCAAATGGCACAGGTAGGATAACTGTACAGGTTCCCCCATGGTAATGACATTAAAATCGTCTCTGAGTTTGTCTTTCTCTTGGGAAAGAGCAATTAATGTGAGAAGCAGAGAAGCAAAGAAGCAAAAACGAAGTTACATTTCAGATTAATTTGTGAGAAAATAATGTGTTTGCAAGTATTGAAACGATGGAAAGCAGAGCAGATACATGGTAGAGGAGAATGCACCTATCTTATGTATCTCCCTTTGCAGAAACATTCAACTTGACTGTAGGTCATGTGTCACATATACCAGATCCCTAAAGATACCTTGAATATGCTGGAAAATCTGAAAATCCTGAGACATTGGTCTTTAGGCAGCTGAATCTCTCTGAAGTTCTTTAAGTCACAAACATTTGTTTTGGCAATCTGGACAGAGGGACGATAATAGATTAGATTTGGGTGGGCCATGTGGTTCTAGAAGCAGTACATTTGAGTCAAACGACAGCTAAATACAAAATGAATTCAAGTTAGTGGCCCTCGGTAACAAAAAAGGTAGTACAATTGTCCTTGCTCTATAAAGGAGAAAATGGTATCCGTAGTCTATTCCTGTAGAAAAGAATGAGTTACTGCATATGTCAGAAGCAGTTAGGATCTAGAACTTACACTGTTGAATACTACTTCTAGATTTACTATTTCTTGGAAACATGGTCTGGAAGAAATCCTGAGTTGAGGCAAAACCTGATACACTTAGTACCTGACAGGTTTTTATCAAATTGGTGAGGTGGAGTGGTGAATTCCAGGTCATAGTGATCTGAAGGAGGCACACGGGTGACAAGTATGTGAGGATGGGAGTTACTGACTGTCAGTGCTACCAACAAGAGGCATTAGTACCTTTTTGTATCCAGATGATTGTTTTATATGCAGTTAAAAAAAAGTTCTAAAGCTACAATTCAGCAGAGTCCCTGTGCTCCTGAAGAAAGCCATCATCTCAGTTACGCCACTTACAGTGCTTGCCAACACTTCCTCTCTGAACTACACCACAGTGTAGCAGAGGCCAAAACTGTGAATGGGAATGTGGTAACAAATGAAGTGTATGGATGATTGCATTCCATTGATGAAACCTGAGACATTCCCTTTGCTTACTGATAAAGATGTAGACACAGAAGCTCACCAAATTATTTGGATTCATATTTATACTGAATTTCTGACAGGACTTAAAAAAGTGCTTTAAGTGCAGAATTATTTATTTTCTATAATAAAAAAAATAATAAACAATTAATTTATGACCTCTTGGAAAAGAACCACTGTAGCTTTTTGTGAATTTCGGTAAATCTGTGTTAAAGTCCCAAATCTGAAAGCTATTCTTTTCCCTCAGAAGGCCATCAGGAGGTACAGGCCAGCAATTATGAATCCAACCATAAATTTTCGTTTAAATCAGTGTGTCTATTTATTTACTTATTTCACATTAGATTGGAGATCTCAGTTCATCAAGCTTTACAAAGCTGTCTTAAATTTTAAGCATGTGATTGTTCTGCTTAAAAATTGCCGGCAATAGTAACATTTCCAAAATAAAATATGCTGAATTGCACAGAGGTTGTCACAAAGACTTGTATTTGCTCAAGAAAAAAATGAGTTGATTAATTCCATTTTCCATCTCTGTGGATTTTGGTGATGTTTTTAATGTACAAATAATAAAAAATGAAAGTTTTTGATTCTTATTTTGAAAAAAAAAGAACCTACAAAAAACAATTCTCCAGGTCTTAATTTTTGATGACAAAATTTTTAGCATTAGAGTGCCATGTAAAATGCAAAAAATGCTATAAATAAATATTGTAAAATACTCCACATGACCACATATTACAAAAATTAAATTTTGTAACTTACTGTTTTTATTTAAAGGATATTTTATGTTGACAATTTTAAATATTCAGGGAAATATTATGTTGCTCTTGAAAATACTTAAAGATTAATTCTATATGTAAAAATAATATCTAATGTGCCTATATTAACAGATATCTTATTAGGAAATGACTCTAGTGTAATAATATTTTACTCCTGTCATTCTGATTGGTGATATTTAACGTACAATGGAAGGCAACAATGAATTATTATGCACTCTAAACTAGAAGATTCCTTTACTGTGATGCCTAATGTTAAAATAATCTGCTGTTGAGAAGGATGTTACAAATCTGAACAGAAATGCCAAATTTGTTGTGCAACCTTCGAGTGATCTCATCCCCTCTGTTTTTAAGAAGTCCATATATTTCTGCATTGCAAAATATGGATTCACACCTCATTATGGGCCTTTAGGAGGTCCTCTGCAGTACTCTGCATCTTCCCTCAAACTCATGATGAACTTCCATCTATTGAGGTAGTGCTTCACTTTTTAAAGAGGGAGCATTTAAATTTCTCATGTATCCTTCTTGTGTAAAATGTATCATTTTTTCCCCAGAAGCATAAAAGTCACCTATTTTTTTCTTTTTTTCAGTGTGATAGAGCATGGGGCTAATATCCACATGTGTTATTTCAAACTGTTGAACTAAGATATTGCTAACATTTTGCTACTGACACTGTGCATATTCTTTGAATATCATTAAATCAACAGACACAGATTTGCTTATTTTCTTTGATAACAGCTTCTGACTTCAGTTTCTAGGTTTTATTAAAAACATTCTTGAAGGTGTGCTTTGGAGTGATATATAAAAGAATCTATGCTAAAATGACTCTTCAGTAGATTGACAGTCTACTTGTAGGAGTAGATCATTGAGTATAGTAGGAGGCAGACAACATATGTTGTATATTCATGTATATATTAAACTTAAGAAAATGGTATTGTTTTTCTTATCATTTTAGGGTTACTTAATGCGTCATCCTTAATTAAAGGAAAAATTAAATAAAATTTATATAATGGATTCTTCTCTAGACAGACATAATGTGTTTTGCAATTTTTTTTAATCTCTTTTTTGATTAGGAAATAATAGATGCGTTTCATTTTTAGAAATTAGAGTAATGTATCATGGTTTCAGGATGTCAAAGTGTTTACTAGCTATTCATAGACATGACATATTTTAAAGATGAAACTCTAATGTGGAGTAATATTTTTTGTTGTTGCCACATGACAAAGATAACAACTGTAGTTCAAACATTTGTTATTTTATTATAATGAAAAATACAACTATTTCTTAGCTTGGGTTAAAACAATTCAAACTTTACTATATTTTTAGAAATCCATTTTAAAACAGTAAAGGTGTTCATTTAGAGTATGGGAACATATGAGGAGAAATTATGAAATTATAGGAAAGAGAGAATTATGTGGAGAAGATAAACCATACTTTCTCATTTACTCTTTTCAGAATGCAGAAAAAGAATTTTAAATTAAATTAAATCGAAAGTAGCAAACTGAAAACAGAATCTAATTCATTTTTTTTGTAAATTGATAATTAAATTTTGGAAGTTGTCTCAGACTAAAATAAAACATGAGTGCTTCATAATAAAGCTATAATGATTAGAAATACAAGTGCATCTGAGGTAATCTCCATCTGTAAAGCATCTGGAGGGGTTTGTATAGAAACTTTCCCCTTAGTGTGTGAGCAATTTTCAATTTTGTTGTAGTTTTCAACTTAAACCACTTTGCAGATTCATATCAAATGTTAGTACTACTACTGGTCAGAAAAAGAATATGATTTTGTAGAAACTTTCATTATCTAGTTTTTCTAGTCCAAAAAGCAGTAGAGTTGAGGAAAAAAAAAAATTCATTTACCAGTGTAGAAAATAGCACACATCATGAATTTCTCATTTTAATATTTAGCATGCTCCATTAAGAATAACATTCTTGCTAATTATTACAATTTTAGCAAAATAATAAATCTACCTCATAGATGGTGCTATGTGATGTCCCTTTATTTCGTGTTCTATGCATTTCATTATCCTGTTTGTACTGTCTATTGTGTAAATTCTTTGTGCATCACATGAAATCATAGAACAATTCATAGATTTAGGAAATGTTACTGCAGACTCCAGGGCTATTACAGCATCCACCAAAGATCACGGAAAATACTTCCATCAACTTCTGTAGACATTAGTTAAGGTCCATTTGAACATATGAAACAGCACAAACAACATGGAATGCAGCTAAGTAGAAGAAAATGATAATTCAGTGAGGTGAACACATATAGGGTAAAACGTTTTTCTGAGTTTGAGTTAGTATTTGAAGCAATGGTGAAAAACATGGCCTTGAATTTGGGCCTTTATGAATGTTACTGGCATCATGACCATTATGAAACAAAAGCTGCAACTGTCATCTAAGTTGGTTCAGAATATGCACCTGAATATTTATTTTGTTGTAGTAAGTGACAATTAGGTAAGTTTTTCCCTACTTCCCTGTTAATAATTCCTGGTTTTCAAATTTATGTCTAGTACTTCAATTAGGTTAACTGGCATGTGCTGAGACTGAAAACTGTTGTTGCTTAAAATATTTATAAATCATGGCAGACGGAGTGGTAAACAGGTAGGAAATTTCAATAGACATAAACATTTTGATTAGTGCGTTTGTTAGGTGAAGACACCAATGTGGAAAAAAACAAAACAAAACAAAGCCAACAAAAATTAAATGCCAAATTTTGATTCTTAATAAAGTACATGTAACTTTCAATTTAGGCAAAGGGTGTTTTTTTCCCAGACATATTGAAAGACTGCTAATGTTTGAGCAGTTTAATAAATGTCACCTTTTTTTTTTGAAGTCCAAAGATCAGAAAATCTGTGTGCATAGGTATCTTTTAAAAGTGTCTCTACCTGTTTACTGTGCTGTCATTAAAGAAAACCCACACAAATATTATTCTACTTTTTATTGTATGTAATTTTGACATTCAGTTTTAAAAAGGTATAAAAAATGCACATAAAATATTTGGTGCACATAACTAACCATAAAAGTTAATGTTATAGCATCTATTTTATGCGATAACAAGTAATTTTGTGTAAATTAAGCATATATTTATCCATATATAACCTTTGACTATGTAGATTCAGTAAAAGTTAGTGCCTGTAAATTAAAAATATTGCTAGGGGCAATCCAGATATGAATTTGCTGTGTCTCATGCAGTCTTACATTATAGTAAATGGTGACATAAAAGCAAATATGTTTAGTTAAATTGTTAGCAACATCTGTTCCTTTGAGAATATTTTATAAAGTCAAAGTGTGACTTAATTGTTTGATACTTACAATAATACTGCTTAAATTTTCACCCAATTAATCCAAGAAATTCCACTGGAACATTTAGTTCTTTGCATTTTTTATTTTTTCAGTTGGTTAAAATTCAAACATCTTTTTTCAGGTCAAAAAAGATCAATACAATAGTTTAACCACTGGGTTTTTGTTCTGTTTTAAAGAACAGCAGGAAAAGAGAGTTTCTGTTCAGGTGAAAATGTTTTTGCATAATTACCTAATGTATTTTGACTGCTTCATTTACAGAAAACAATACTGTTTTTTTACATGAATCTTTACTGCTTCATTCTCAAATTTAAAGCCACTCTGCCATCAAGTATATATGTGTAAGAACTTACTTTGTATCAGGGCAAATTTACTGATAACATAATGCAATTTAAACTTGGATGGATGAATTCTTAGTGTTATATCCAAGTGAGCTACAGTAAGATTTGGGTCCATTCTGTCAGTCCTTAATCAAAGAAGCATGGAGAAAATAGTAGTAGTTTCTCCTTAGTTAACGATTTTACTCAGTATTTATTGCTTAATGAAAGCTGAGGGGGCTGTTTTTGGAAGGATAAACCAAAATAAATTACATATATATTACTACAGAGAGAATATAATTTGAAGATTAAGTTATTGCAGTTGAACTTGGCTGAAAGTGCAGCATGTTGGAAGTACATTACATAATAAGTTAGTTTGGGAAGTTCTGCTCCTAAGTAATGTACCCAAAAAAACCAGCAACTTTTTACTTTTGGTCTTTTTCTTTAAAATTCTAAAGCAGGGATATTTTGCATTTGAAAATTATTAAGAAAGAAATATAATCAATCTCCTTAGGAATGTTATATCTTAATGAGTGTTCAGATACAACTAAGCAGGATTCTTAAGAGCATGATCTAGAAGTGGTGTATTTTTCAGTTTTCTTAAGAGATGTAGTGATCATACATTACTGATATCAATTGATGTTTGATTAAATAATAGAATTCATTATGGCCCTTTTCACTTCCTTTCTGCTTCGCAGTACTGGAAAGAATCATTGCCATTCATAGTACCTTTAGGTTAGATCACCTCAGTTGTATAAAGAAAACTAGGCAAGAACAAATCTATCAAATGTATTTTCAGCTTAACTAGGAGTGGCTGCAGGAACTGTACTGCTTTTTTTTTTTTTTCATTGTGAAATAATTACTAGACATTGTGAATCCAAGTACTAGTAATATGAAGGCAAGATGTGTTTGGCATGATATCATTAATGAGTTCTGCAGCTTCAGTATTTGAATAGAACTGAAGAAAATAATGTCAACAATTCAAATAGTATTAAAACAGAACATTCAGAATGTACAGATGTGCCGTCCTTGCCTCTTCCAAGTTTATAGTAATTGTAGTTCAAATTCTTACTCAGCTATAATTGAGCCACCCAAAAAGAACCAAGAGCAATAATTACTATGGTCTGGTGCATTCCTGCTGCTGTTTCCTTTCTCTTACAATTGTTAACATTAGTTCTGCAGTCTGTTGATGGCTGCAGTAGCAATCCATAACAAAGTATGTCCAGCAGAATTATTCTTCATGAAACCATCCTCCTACTGCCAAAAAAAAAAAAAAAAAAAAAAAAAGCCAAACCTAAACCCAAACCACAAGCTTTTCCCATAGCAAGAAGGAGGTATTTCTATGCTGCACTGGTTGGCTGTTTGTTTGTGGTTTTTTTTATGGGGCACTTCCATGATGCAGTTAGTACTCTTTTTCCATGAGTGATTTTTATATTAAGTTTTTCTTGTCTAATTTTTTAGTAGTATTTTAATTTTATATGTAACTGTGTTATGTATGGGTAAGTTTGACAGCAGTAGTTGTTAAACTTATATACTAAAGAAGCCTGTGTATATTTAAACAGTTATCTACTCATGTAGAATGTGCAGTTAATGAATGCTCTATTTTTCCTTGGCAGAATGGGTGAAGTTAACATGATCATCATCCCAAAAGGGCTTAAAATTGTACCTCAGACTTTGTTAAAAATGTTCATGGGAGGACAGACCACATTTTTCCACTGACACAGATGTCATTTATTTTAATTCAGCAAATGGACAGGTGGTAATTTTAATTACCTCATCTTCATATAATCCTATGATAATTTCATCCATTTAGCCTACCATGTAAGGCATCCATGCATTTTAATCTTTTGTTTACAGCTACCTAGAACTTTTCTTGCTTTCCTGTTGAATGCTAATGGAGAGCTCAAGTCTTAGCCTATTCAGAATAAAATAAGCAGTTAACTAAGAGCTTTGAAAATTATAGTCCTCACTAAAGTATTTAATAAATTGCTCTTGTCATTTTTGCACATAATTCTGAAAGATTGCTTCCAAATGGTTAATTTCTCGAGAGGCATTTACAAATATGCATTAATTAAAGTGGTAGAGAATGAGTTTGAGTGCATTTTGCCATTGTTTTGTGGCTTACATTGCCGCTAGTTGAAAAATATGTCAAACCTGTATAATGCAGCTCCTCAAAACCTTTACAAAGCATCTCTCAATTGATGGCAGTGTAAGGCTGAAACTGTTAGATATAAAACAGGTACAATTAAACTAACTTACCAGAGGACATGAAAAAAATCTCTTAGGAATCATAAAAAAAATAAATCAAGTAGTTCAAAAGGATATACTATGCAGTAGAATACACAACTGCTTAATCTGACTAGGAGGAAATTCTATGATACACTTAGACTCATGCCAGATGTGAAGGTATAATCTACACAAATCTCATAAATCAAAGGGCCAGTTTTTCAGATACAGTGCGCTGTTTTTCTCCATTCTTCTCCAGAAGTATACATTATGAAATTATAGCTACTAATAGGAGTAACAGCAAAAACAATAATTAAAGTAAATAGTTTTTACAGGTAAAAATAAAAACCTTCAGAATTGCAATATTCCTTTTTCCATAAACAAATCCAGCCTTTATATTTGTGTTCTGCAATATGTTTATTGAACTGATTCCTTCCATGTACCTAGTGGGGCTGTGTAGTCTTTTGCTTCTTAAGAATTCTCTAACTAAGTAGGAGCAGCCTCTTTCTAGCACACAGCCTAGACTACATAATGGTCAAAACACCTTAATGTAGTGTACTGTTCTCTGTAGTTCTAGTTCTTTTGAAGCCCTGAGCATCAAGGATTTTTCTACTTTCATTTAGATAGCAGTACACCCTTTTTGGGCAATGTTGTTTTTTTTTTTTCTTTATGTCATAATATGTAAAAATACATGGAGAAGAATAATTCTAACAACCAAAAAATAAAACATAAAGTACATATCTCCAATGAATAAGAGACAGATCTTCCTCGTGACTTTTTCAGTTATTTACAGGCAGTACTACAGACTGAAGAATGGGAGGGAAATTCAACCTGCTAATAAATCATTTTTGTGTTTCTGACAGTTATACTTAGCGTGCCAGTGAGCCCCTTATCAATAGTAAGTGACCACCTTCTTGCTACTTTTCAGTTGTACTCCAGGCAAGGGATAAAGAGCCAACAGGCAAAAAACAAGAGATCAGAATTTTGCTTGCCTGAATTAGTAATGCAATATGAAATACAAATGAAAGGTTGAACTGACAACAGAACGAATTGAATCTTGGAAGATGCTTTCCATTTGGATTCAAACATGTAAGACAGTTTAAATTATAAAAAAACCCCTATTTGTTGTCAGATATGAGTCAAAAGAGAATACTTAGACCTCTAGAAAGATAGTCTTTTACTCTGTTGTACTCCCTCTTCCAAAGAAAACAACTTTGATATTTTCTAGATATCCAGAATTCTGAATATTTGGCTATTTCTAGAACATAACTTCACATTTTGATCAGTTTTCGTACCAAACATAGAACTGAGGTATGGTGTTTAATTTCAGAACTGTGTCAGTGAGTATTTGGGGACAGAATTTAGAAGTCTTGGATAACTTGGCATTGCTCGTAGCATCTTTCCTTCCTCAGTCTGTTTAAAAACTACTTCAGGTTTTCTTTCGATTTACTTCAAGTTAAATATTTTTAATTATGATTACAACTTGGATGTGTTTATGCTAATAGTTTTTCCTGCTCACCTTTGAATATGACTTAGTGTGGTAGAAATTTAGGGGCTGTGTAGTGAGACAGTTTATACTATTTTTTTAAGAGTAGAAATTGAATTATGTGTTGAATGTTTAAACAGTAATTAATCTTAATTAATTAAGCATTTGAAATATAATTCCAGCATGGGTTTAAGTGCGGTTAATAGTTTTGTTCATAAACATGATATATTTGCATATTAATACCTACATATGTGTATGCATGTGTGATGGCTGCATGTGTAATTTGTATCTAAGTATCCTGATATCCTACTATCCTACTGTCAAATCCTACTATCAGGTGATTATTTTTTCAATAACAGTGGTGAAACTGCTTTTTTCCTAGGGCCTCAAGTGTTGTGGGTTTTCTAGCCGACATAGTGGAAATAAGGCTGGATACTCTTTGCACATGTCAGCTGATCTAAAACAAAAGGGGGGGTACTGTTTTAATTTACATGGGCAGAGAAGATCCTCTGGGAGAATTTGCCAGCATTAGAATGACCAGTATTACTGTTTCCATGGTAAGCATTGTAGAAAGAGTAATTAAAGCCAGGCTCAGTGGAAGAAACCACAGCTATCTTCCATTAACCTCAAAGTGTTTGGTAAATTACCTTCACAATCAGTCCTTGTGTTCCTTCATGAAGTGCTTTACCTATTTAAGGAATTGTTTGGCCTTTTCAAATGTGTCTCTAAGGGTTTAAGTGGATGTGGAGATCTGTCTCCCCACTCTTACCTGTCACTTGTCAATGGAAGGGAAATCTCCCTCTCATTCTTTCTTATTTCCCTGTTAAAGTATAATATCCTCTATAAATTTCCTAGCTAAATGATTTGCCATATATGCTTTAAGTTTATGCTTACTTTTACTGCACATCAGAGCCGTCCAATTGTTCTTAATATTTCTTTTCCTAGTTATGATGCATTGACTTTGAAGGTTTCTTCAGTGTCATCTCTTCAAATAATTTGTTCATTAGTGATGAATCAAGCTGAAAATAGTTGGAGATTCAGCTTAGCAGTTCAAATGTTCACTTAAGCAATATGGTCTTGTCTTTCTGCTATCTAAAAAATACATTTAGAATTTTAACTAATCGTAGTGTTTTGTCACTTGGTTGATTAAAAACAAAAAAAAAATCTGTGAAAATTAAATAGACTAGAGAAATTTAAAAGCTTATGTTTGTGAAAGATTGCTCAAAGAAGAATAGTATGGAGGAGCTTCATTAACATTAGGGAAAAAGTCAAGCTATTGACTTGGTGGAACTAGCTAATATATCTCTAAATCTGATTGGAAAGTAACCAATTGTTTGTATCAGAAGTAGAAAACTTGGATAATTTCATCCTCAAAGAATATAATTAAGTAAAAATGTTCTTTGCTGCAAAACTTTGTCACTCTATACTCACACTCACTTTATTTTTCAGGATACATAATTCAAATTATAATAAGTTTCATTAGCCTCCAAGTGTTTGGTAAATTACCCTCAAAATTCATCCTTGTGTTTTTACATAAAGAGGTATTTTGTATGTGTAAATGGTATCAATACAATCTGATGAAATACACGCACGCGTAACTGCTATCGTTCTATTCAGCCATTACTGTTTAGGGAATTTAGCCTCCACATCATTGATTATAAAATAAGTGATTCTTAAGAATGGAATAATAAAGAAGAAAGTTACTAATAAATTTCTCAGGAAAGTAATAATAAAATAATAATTTTTTATTTATACTGATTTTTTAAACAGGATTAGATAATGTTTTGTCATATAGGACTAGAACCTGATATGTGAAGGTAAGCAATAATGTAATAGAAGAGTGGCTGACCTTTTTTCTTGAAAGAACTACTGAATATTTATATTACAGTTAAATTCCCTATCCCAAATAAATCTACCCTCACTGCTACAATAAAATAATAATATTCGCCCCAGTCATGACATTAATGTCACAGCTGGGCCTACCTTTTAAATGGAGTGTTTGAAAGGATTCTGTAAGCATTAGAAAGATACAGATAGTACCTTTTTTTTTCTGTAGCAGTTCCCTATGTTAGTAAGTTTGCAATCATTGAAAAAAGCCATCTGATTTGCAATTAAGTCTAGGCAAAGTGTGTTATCTGTTTAATTAGTATAGAAACTGATCATAATTATTGTAACTTTTATATTATATGAGGATGTAAAGAATGAAAGAGTGTTTAAGCAGTGCTGGAGAGACTGCTAATATAACAGTATAATTGTAAAATAATTTCTTTCATGAGAATGTTTCAATTTGGATTGTGTTTCTCAGGATTGTTTAGTATACACCATAAAAAACAAAACAAAACATGTTTTAAAAGCAAAGCTATAGTACTAGCTGCTTTAAAACCTTACACTGCGTGTAAACCCCAATGTTGTTTTTAAGAAATAAAATAGAATAGGTATCACTTGTAGTCTTCTTTTTCCCCCTCAGGAGACTGCAGAATAATAAGCTGCTTCCCTGCAGCTATATATGACAGGCAAAATATCCTTGAATGTAGTAATTAGTTTACAGCACCCTATAGCTTGGAGCCCAGCAGGAATTATTTGCAAGCAAGTAGAATATAAACAAAAAGATAGTTCCTGTTGTAAAGCAGCTGGCTTGTCTCTTTGCTCACCAGCCACTTCCTTCTCATGAGAAAAATTTCTCTTATTTTAAAGATGCATATGGATGGGAAGCTAAATCAGCAGAAGGCATAAGAAAGCCGTCCTGTTCTACATTGTGATTGTGGCTTGAAACAAGTGATAAACTTGGTGAATTTAGGCTATTCTAAATACAGAATGAAAAAGTTTAAAATTTTATTTTAGTGATATAATGGATCGAACAAAGCAAGCAAATTTATAAATGTAAAAGAAAATACAGGAAAGAAAGAAAGCTATACCTCTTTCTGAAATTTTTTGTTGTCTCTGAGGTATTTAGAGAACCCTTTCATATTTCACTTTTACTGAAGCCAGATTCAGAAAAAAATATTTTTTTTATTGAGTGTCTTTAATGATTTGCTTTTGTGCATGTGGCTGGAAAGCTGCCTAGCAGAAAAGGACCTGGGAGTGCTGACTGACAGCTGTCTGAACGTGAGCCAGCGGTGTGCCCAGGCAGCCAAGAAGGCCAATGACATCCTAGCCTGTATCAGAATGTGTGGCCAGCAGGACTAGGGAAGTGATCATCCTGCTGTACTCTGCACGGGTGAGGCTGCATCTCAGATAATGTGTTCAGTTCTGCACCCTCACTACAAGAGAGATACTTTGTTGTTGGAGCAATCCAGAGAAAGGCAACAGGGCTGTTCAAGGGCCTAAACTGCGCCTCTCATGAGGAACGGCTGGGGGAACTGGGGTTGCTTAGTCTGGAGATGAGAAAGCTCAGAGGGGACCTTCTTGCTCTCTACAGTTACCTGAAAGGAGATTGTAGTGAGGTGGGGGTCAGTCTCTTCTCTCAGCTAACAAGTGATAGGACCAGAGGTAATGGCTTCAAGCTGCACCAGAGGAGGTTTGGATATTATGAAAAATTTCTTCACCAGAATGGTGATCAGGTATTGGAACAGGCTGCCCAGGGAAGTACTGGAATCCTCAGCCCTGGAAGTGTTCAAAAACTGCGCAGATGAAGCCCTTAGTGACATGGTTTAGAGGTGGACTTGGTAGTCCTGGGGTAAAGGTTGGATGATCTTAAAAGTCTTTTCCAACTTAGTTGATTCTATGATTCTGTATATGAGTTATATCAGTGGCATCTATTTTATGTGTACACACTTGATCACTGAAGGAACAAAGTATTGTGTGCTCACAGTGAGAAAAGGGCTATTAAAGACAGATCTTAAAAATATCATGATCTCAAAATGTAGCCTGGTGGAAAGCTAAAAGAACTGCTGATATCAGTGGCAAAATTGATGGTGTGTGTTCCAGTCCGTAGTAAGGAGAGTAGCATCCGATTACTTGGGTTTTGGTTTTTTTTTTTTTTTTTTTTTTTTTTTTATGTATCCTCTGTAGCCAATACTAATATAACAGTGGATATTTTTAGGTTATCCTTGCAGCATGATAATATGTATTAGCTTAAATTCAGTAAAGGTATTTTAAACTGATGTATTTGACCTTACAACAATCAATGAGACAGACAAAAGGAGAATTGACAGATGACTGTAGCAACCTGCCTGGCTTTAGGAAATGATCACTTAATGATGTTTGATTGTGGGTCTGTATTCTTAATAATCTCATGCATAGCACCCTTTTTTTACTCTTATTTTTTTCTCTTTGAAATGAATTTTACATCTGCAAGCAAAGTCACTCTATAGTTGGATAAACAAAAACCAGCTGAGGTACTATTGGAGTATAGTGGGCAACTATGCTTCTCATAATAATAGTTACTGCTCAAAAAAACCAAGGAAAGGTAGCCTATCAGAACCCTTAGGAATTGCTAGACTGATTGCAGTGCATGCTTGCAACACAGTGCATTTAGCCTGAATAAAATCTATCTTGGGGTGTGAAAGCTAACTTTATTATCTCTGTGCTGCAGTGCAGATTTAGATGCTGTACTTTTTGCTTATCTTCTACAAAATTGTTATCTTCAAAATTCTTACTACAAAAGTGGTTGTTAGAGTAATGTGATATCAGATAACAGAGAAACAGAACTCTCTGCCAGCTTGCCCATGCAGTTTTGATTTATACTATATTTTAGGAAAGCTTGGTCTAGTATTTCACAATTTTCCTTCCTTGCTTTTTCTTTAATATTCTAAATTCCAGAAAGGACACTGCTGAAAATAAACAGATTTAAAAGTTAAAAAAAAAAAAAGAAGAAAAAGGAAAAAAAAATGCATTAGCATAAAATAACTTCTGCTTTATGCTTTGGGACTGTCATTTAGTGGACATTCAAGGTTAATGCTAGAAATGGTTTGAAATAGGCTAGAGGAAGAAAGAGCTTCTTTCATTTAAGTTGCCAACAGATATATTTAGCTTACTGGACAGTCTGAATGGGCCTAATGCTTACTACTGTGACTATATTATCTAATTTTGCTATCACAGATGTTACAGACTGGGAGTGCTTCCGTCATAAATATGGTATTTATCTCCCACATGACCTGTTTTGCTCCAAAGCAGAAGAGTGCTCCTGAGAGATTAGTCTCTATTTGGCTAAATAGTAGCAGTAATTGTCTGATTGAATGAAAAATAAGCTGTATTTTCCCCTCTAATAAAAAAAAAAATTCTCGTGTATAAACTTGCAAATTATTTTTCTTATTATATTTAATTTTAATATTACTTTTCATACGCTCAATAGGAACCATTCCTATGTATTTGCATATATTAAAAATATATATTCCTATACAATAATTAATCATTTAATGTTTCCGTTTTCTGAGAAGCCTGCTTTAATATGCATAAGGCATATTAAGGCCCTTTTTGTATTTGAAAAATCAAAAATATTTCCTGGTTCTTAGGAAATATCTCATATCAAGCCATGTAAAATAAAGGCTGACAATCTTTTAATACTTTAGGGGTCAAACATGTCAGAGAGGCCAGGCTTCTCCAGTTTCTTTGATTATGCCTGTCTGTCTCATAGACCACAATCGAAGCTCATGCTTCAAGACAAGCTTGCAGCAATCTTAAGCTCCATTTGAGCATTGCTAACAAAAGCTACTCACCTCAGGCTTGTCTTTTCATGTAAATACATGTCTTCTAGAGAATATGATAGTGTTCTAGAATGGACTGGGTTGGAAGAGACTTCTGTTTGTCATCTGTGCCAATCCCCAATGTTAAAAGCAGGGGGAATTTTGAAGGTTTCACAGAACAGTGCCCAAGTCAAGTTTTGGACATCTCTAAGGGTGGATACTGCACAGCTTCCCTGTAACATGTTCCAGTGCTTAAGCATTGTCACTGCAAAAAACTCTTATGTCCAGATAGAACTTCTTTTTCTGCCTTTTGTTCTTTTTCTGTACATCTCCAAGAAAAAATTGAATCTATCTACCATTCAGGTAGCTGAAAACAACAACTAGATCTTCCCCTACTTATATTTCTGCAAGAAACCCAGATCTTTTATTATCATCTTTTACATTGCATATTTTAGCTCTCTGACCATTTTAATGATCTCTGCTGGACTCCAGGATCTCCAAGTCTTTCTTTATTGGGTGGCCCAGAACTGGAAGCAGTACTCCAGATGCAGCTTCGTGATTACCCAGTGGGCAGGAACAATCACTTCTCTTGACCTTCTGGCTGTGCTTTCACTAGTGCAGACTGGTATCTGTTTATCATTTATTGCTTTTAGGACACTCATGCTTAGCTTGTCCACCAGGACATAGAGGTCGTTTTCTGCAAAGCCTCCTTATAGCCAGTCAGTACCCAGCCTGTACTGTGCATAGTGACTCTACTTCCAAACTGCAGGACCTTTCACCTGCCTTTGTTAAACCCCAGGAGGTTTTGGTCAGATTGTTCTTCCATCTTTCCAAATTCCCTCTAAATTATAGCCCTGCTCTCCAGTGCATCAACCTCTCTTTTCCTGGTTTGGTATTACCAAGAGGGTTGCTGAGGTACATTTTATTCCTCTATCCAGGTTGCTGATGAAGCTATTAAACAGCTTTGACTCTTGTATCAAACCAATGAGAAATACTGTTTAGTATTGGCTTTCAGCTAAATTTTGAATTTTTTCCACTTTTCCTCAAGCTCGTAAGTCCAGCCTATGTTTTCTTCACTTTGCAGTCCCCTGACATCCAAGCATTACCTTCCCAGTTTGGCAAGAGATGCTATATGATGCACTGATAATCACTATAATCAAAATAATATCATTGCTGTCCTCTCATGCACAGAATAAGTCTTATCACTAAAAATAATTAAGTCATTTAGGTATAATTTCTCCTTGTTAAGTCTCCTCTGGCTATTCCGAAATCCGTTTTCTATTTGGTAGTGGCTTTGAGGATTTTCCCCATAAACCTCCCACACACTGAGCTGGGATTCACTGGTCTGCGATTCCCTTCCCTTTTTTGAAGATAGGTGTGACATTTTCCTTTTCTAAAGAGCAGGGATTTCCTTCAGGTCTGTAACATAAATCTTCTACATTATTCCCTAGTATGCTTGTGTGCTAACTGAACTATATTATGTGTAAACTTCATATGTAAAATGTATATTTTTTTCAGCATGAATAACAAACAAACGGAAGACAAGACAGTCCAGGAAAAACAGTTAATTCCTTCTACTTTTTCAGTCTTCTCTACCCTTGCCAGGTTCAACTGAAAAATTAATTGAATGCTGGTAATCTTAACTATTTCTGGTTTTAGTATTGGTTTCTTTACTGTGACAAAATGGATACATTTTTTTAAGTCAATATAAATGCAATCAGGTATAAGAATGGCCACTATTAGAAAGATGTTACTTTTTAAGATAGAATGAACATCAAATTCACTTTGATTACCCTCTTTATCTCCTTTGACTAAATTTTGTGTCAGATCAGTTTTGTATGAGTTAGTGCAACACCCAGATCCTCTGATTCTTTTTTCTTTCTTGTCTCTGCTGACAGCAATTGTCACAGTCTGTATTCAAATTTTGGTTTGCCTTGAACATTCTCTTTTTTATTAATCCAAATTAATTCATTAATTCTTTATTTCACTGTGCTTGGGTTTCTTGTTAGTTATGTATCATTGCATGCATTTCTGCAGCCTGTAGCAAAATTACAGACTTATCTCTACAGCTGGTTTAATCCAGAACGCACTTTGGTTCCTTTAAGCATACAACAGTATCCTTATAACTTCTTGAATGTAAGATTCACAGAGACATTGACTTCCAGGGGGTTTCTTTCTTGTTAATATTCTTTCCATATTCAAAGTGGACCGAGTCCTGCTAGTTATCTTGTCTGTTAACCTAATTCATTAGAGTTCATTCTACTATATTTGGAACTGATCTTCAGTTGTACTCCTAATTTCTGGTTTAATGTTGAATACCTAATTTTTTAAATGTTGACAATTTTTTCAGTATTTCCATGAGATATAGCACTGAGAATGAAAAGTTTTTTCAACTGGTTTCTTGATTTACAATATACTAAAAAACAATATCCATTTATGCCTGAACAATTGGAGCACTACAGCTCAGTAAATTACTTACAGAGTTTTTTTTGGAGATAGAGTGATATTGTAAGCAACAGCAATAAAACTACAGACTGAAAATACAACACCCTCTTTTTTTCTTAGTCTGTGCTATCACAGTTGAAGGAATTGTACCTTTGGGGTAGTTTCTCTTCCTAATTCATGCAGTTTCCTCTTTGCAAGTGTAAAAGAATGTTCCCTTGGTGAAGATGAGCTGTGTTTTATAATGATCACTGAAGACGTGTTGCCTTCCCAGGATTCAGCTCAGGACATTTGCCTGTGTAAACTTCGGGTTTATTCGCACCTGGTAGGGTTGTTATTTCAATTAGTATGGGTGATTAAATCAGAAGCATGCAAAGTCTACGTGTTTCAATAGTTCATAGCACATAGCTTTAACAAATGTAGAATCCATGCTAATGAAATCCTAATTTTGTATCTGGAGATGGCAAGAAAATAAATAAGAAAGATCCACTAGTGTTGACAGGGGTGTAGATTTTCTATCTTTAAGTGTTATGATATAGTTTTGTGATTTTCCCTTGGTCCTCAAAATCATCATAATGATTTTTTTATTAAAGATAATTATGCTCTTTAAAAGCAAACTAGTGAAAAGGGGTAATCCCTACAGTTCAGGTGTGACTGATTCTTATTTTGTAGAAGGGTATCAGCTGGAGAATTTGAACTACAATTTTTCAGAATGACCTTATTCTCTGTATATTTAAGCATTGCTCTGCTGACAGCAACACCCTGCAGTATCCCAGAAATAAACAAACAAACAAATATCACAAATTGTGATTATTTCTTACAGTTGCTTGGAAGATCCATGCTCACTGTATGAAGGAAGGGAATATATCTTCAGTGTTTTTTGCTGCAGTTACTCAGATCCACTTAGAGTTATTAGAATAATTTTCCTGAGAGAACCCATGGAAGAAACCCATCAATTTAAAAATAACTTAATAAAAACAATTAAGGCCTTTGTGAAAAAACTTCTTCTACTGCCAGATTGTCCATTATAATTTTGACATTGTTGCAAGTGAATTCATTTAAAATTATAAAATTAACTCACAAAAGCAGTGCTGAAATAATTAAATGTTGTGATATAGAAATAATATTGAAAAACTGAGATTAGAGTAAAATCCTAGCATAGATGATGAGAGATTTCTGGCTGTTGCCTATTTTAATTATGATAAATATAAGATTTCAGAACACTTCCTACCAGAACACAGCATTCCTGGAATTTTAGCTCTGGTTCCAAATTACACAGAATTACAGGAGAAAAACAATTTTCCACAGTGCTCTTCACTGATAAGTATTGATAGTACCTAAATTATAGCCTAACATACTGTATTGTATGTATACGCAAGCACAGATTTATTGCAGAAGGATGTATTAACTCCTGCATTAGGGGTACTTCATTTGGTGCATAGTTTTAGACATATGATGCAGAAACTTTATCCCCTCACTCCTCCTGTGATCAACCTTGTAATTAAATAATTTCATAAGTAGTATACAATCTTTTATACGTATTCAAATCACAGGCAGAATAATATATGGTTGGCTTTATGGTTTGACCATGCTGTTGTATAAAAACTGATTTAATTTTACCACTGTCCACATTTCACATTTAAACAGACTAGTTTCTTTTTCTACTAAACCAACCAAAACATCCAGTACTCCCCCTCATCCCAGACAGAGGAGGCCAAGCTTTATTTATAAATAAACCTATTACCACATCTTTACACTAAGCTTCCATAAATTCGAGTCAGCTTTTTGTAGTAACACCCAGGACACCGTGTAACACTTTCTTTTTCTCTGAGAAGGCAAAAGACCCCTAAAGGTTTTCTCCTTCTGGCAAGCACCTTTTTAAATAGTTTAACAATTAGTTCAACAATTTATGTACCAAACTAGTAACAATGATGCAGTACAGTGCTACTGAGCCCAGGGAATGGAGGCACTATAATATGTATAACATCATAATATAAGCTCTGAAAGATAAGCAAGTCAGTCACCTGTCAAATATGAACCTTTGGGAAACTGGAAATTATTTTTTTGTGTGTGTGTTATATAACTTCAGGCCTGCAAATTTGTCAAAGATGTTTAAATCAAAAGAAATCTCATGTACTAGTCAATACTTGGAAGGAAGACCTTCATGGAAAATTCCAGTACTGCAGGCATAGTTTAGGGCAAATATTAATGTTTTTGTGAAGAGCTGGTATTGATCATTAAAGGCACACTGTGATGTTGTCTTTTATGAAAAAGTAAATAACAGTTCTTTACAAAGAAAGAACTGTAAAGATTTTTTTCAAGTTTATTGTAGTGTGAGCCAAGCAAGGAATGGTGTTCTGTCTAGTTCATATTTTACAAGAAGTGAATAAGGCAGATAGCAGTTTTATAATCTTACAGTAACTGAATTTTTTTTCCTGTTTATGTTACTGACTGAAGAAAAGCAAGGACTTGAATTTGGAGTTTCTTAATGCCCTGGAAAATACCAAGGATGATACACAGAATAAATTTAGTGAAGTATTTTATCTCTGACTATGGGCAGAAGTAGATGTCTACAGTTAAAAGCATAAGGAAGCCTTTAGCAGTACTTCTCTCAAATATGCTCCCACAAACACTATAGTTTGTGGCTCTTGACTTGAAACATTTTATTTTTTTATGCAGATTAAGATTTCTTTGAAAATCTGAAAAGTATCGTGAACTGAGGAAGGTGTTTCTCACCCAGGACAAATATGCTACAGACTTCACAAAGCAAATAAGGCTTGGTTTCTGCCTGGTGAAGCTTGAAAGTCTAATTTTAAATATGACAGAACACATGAGCACAACAAAGAGTGGAAGAGGGTGGGAGCTGAAGAGGGTCATATTAAGAAGATTACATGGTTACTTACATTCATTTCATACATATCTTGATAGTATGACTGTTTCATTTGTATATAAATCTCATTTTTAAACTCAGGCTGAGAAAAGAATTTACTGACCACCTGCATATTCAAAGATACTTCTTGAGATGAGAAATTTCCAAAATAGTCAGTTTTCCATTTCTCCCATATTCTTAATATATTTAGGAATGCACATATTTGTGTAAATAATTGTAATGCTTTATGGTAAAGCAATAAGAATGTTATATAAGCCAGCTTGATGTAAGCCATTTAGAAGGAAAATTAAAATAAAAGCTATAATAAGTATTGAGAAAAGAGCATTTTTGGAAGTAGCACTCAACTGTTTATTACTATCTAGGCATAGGAATAAATGAATACAAATAAAGAATTAAAGATTCTCAAGTAAGTTAAGAGCTTTAAAGAACAAATCATACAAAAGGGAAAATCACATTGACATATCAGTTTACTTGTCCAAAAAGTGGGCAAAATGTTCTCTAACACAACAAATGCTGTTTCTCTGAGTAGTGTTTTAGATACCAAAGTCAGGACACGTTGTGATTCTTTGTGTATAAAGCCAGTTTTAAACAACCTACATTGACTCTCAGGCTTTTTCAGAATTTGCAGCAGCCAAGAGGAAGTAGTTGCTTGATATTCCTGATGGACCTTCCTTTGCTTAGGGATTGTCGGAACACTACATGCATGCATTGGGGCCTTGCTAATGTTTCTCCCCTTACCAATGCTGCTCTAGAAATCAATTTGTCTGGCTCATTGCTCACTCAGATTGTTTTACCACCTAGGAAATCTTCAGTGGGGAAATCTTATCTTTCTTCTGTTTCTAATGGGGTATCTTGGCCTAACTTGCAAGCAAGCTACATAAAACTTCTGAGTTGGTTGTACTCACCGCTAGGCTTTCTTTCCATCATATTAAGTTTTTGCTTGCTCTGTTATGAGTAGTACAGTCTTTGGTCTTCATTTACTGCAATAACACTGCCCTTTATTCTGTATTGCTGGATAATATTGTTCACTTAGGATCAACCTCACTTTCTGTTCTCCTAAACTATTAATCTAGTATTTCTAAGCTTTTTCAATTCCTTTGTCCTCCTTAGTGCCATCCTTCACAGTACTGCCCTCTCTGCTTTAGTTAGTCTGTTGCTTATACCTTCTTCCAGATTGCTAATAATAGCGTTCATTAAAATCGGCTTAAGGCTAGCCATGCAGCAACTCTTTGGATGTGTCCCTTACTATACTCTGAGGTATCTCAGTACTGTTTAGTCCAAGAATATTTGTTTTTCAAGACTCCAGTGTATTTAGTAAAAATTAGGATAGATGGACTGTGGGACAGACTACGATCGATGTAAAGTTCACATACATTAAAAGATAGTAATTTTAAATAAGTTTTCTTCAGTGTCCTGACTATCATGTAGCATTTAACTCTATCCATATTTCTTCAGGAAACGGATAGACTAATGTTTTGTAAGGTCAAAAATAATTTAAGAACTGAAGGTGGTATATTTAATAAATCAAGCAATAACTTGACTAATACAGCAAAAAATGAGGATGTATGTATATCTTTGACTCATTTCTAGCCCATAATAATTTTTAATTACAATTTTATGATACTTTTTATTTAATACAGAATATAATGAATTTTAATAAAAACTCAATTCACAACTGTAGATATAAATGCTTCAGTTGTTATATACTTCTACTAATTATCACATAATAGTCTAAAAATTTTTTAATAATTCTGACATTTTAAAGTTATCTTTCTTCAGTATAAATTATTGTGTGGAACAGTACTAAATACCTAAGAACATTACAATCAAAGGAAAAATTCTTTTGTCTTCAGCAGGTTTTATTTCAGATACTTACTTAGTGTATGTTTTACAGTACTTCTTTTCATCACAAAAACAAGCTTTTCTTAATTTTGGTTCAGATTTGAGCTATGACCAGTCTGCACATCTCTGTAGTCTCCAAGAGTGCATTTTTACAGCTGTAAAAGTTGGCAACTTCCATGAATCATCACGTCCACTTTTGCTGGATGATATTATTCCTGTGTGGTTCACGTTACCTATAGCAGAAGTTTACTGTACGGGCTTTTGTTGCTTGTTTATAAGCTAATTGAATGTTTAGGTTTGAATATTAACCAGGAAGCTGAAGTTGTGGAAAAAGTGGACGGGGTATTTTCATTCATGTAGTAAAGATTTTGGCCATGATCCTGCAATAACTTACATGTTTCTATTAATCCTTGACTCATCTGGATTTAACAGGATAGTATTAATGTTTAAACTTAATAGTGCCTGTAAGCCTTTTAAAGGGATAGGGGTAGAGCTATAGAAGAAGCTATATACACTTTTGCAAAGGCGGTGCCTTTCAATACTGTGGATTGATCAGTATCTCCTAAGTTTAGAAATCTTAAAGTTAGTCTTTTAAGTATCTAAAAGGTCAGTCACATTAAGTTCTATTTATAGGCAATGGAGAGGTGACGGTGATTCCACACAATTATTTTAGGTGGGGATTTTTTTGTATATAAATGTGTCGGATGACTAGTTCTTGTTAGGGAGCAGCAAAAGCACAGTGGCTCCACAAGGGAAGATGATGTTGAAAACAACCACAGTACAGGCAGGGCGATTACAGCCCTGGCAGAGGTATTTGAGCAGGACAAGGGTTATTGGCAATAGCAGGCTCCATTCGTAGCCCAGCAATCACCACATAAGGAGACATAATGAGTCAGGTCTGATGCCCAAGCAGCGGAAAAAAGTCTTGATTTTTCTAAAAGACATAATTTAGAAAAAAGGGAATGCAGGCTTTAATAAAGGGAAGAAGAAATAGTTTATTGTTGAGTAGTGTAATGCTTTATAATAAAGAATCCATCTCATATCCTGGATATTCTTGAAAAAGTTTTAAAATATAACTTATCTGTCAGTTGTGATGCAGATCTGGACTGAGGATGTAGTCCTGTAGAGAAACCCTGAAAAACAGTATCAAGAAGAAGCATTCTTATTCTTTGCTCTGGTGAGTGGGACAATGTATAATTTGTAGAGCTGAGTACCGCACATGAACACTCTCCTACTTTATTGTGTTCAGCAATATCCAGTATTGAATCAATATGCTCAGCAGCTCATGAAGAAAATGGGGAAAGATTCTTTTCATTTCTAAATTGTGCTCATTAGATGAAGCCTTACAGCTTGTGAAATCTTTGTGCTAAGGGTTTTGCAGTGAAAGCTGTTGTCTGACTACTTCTTGGTTTTATTGAGCAAGAGAGTTGTCTGTGTGCATATAAGTGGGTAATTATCTTTCCTTTACATTTCTCTGTAGTCCTTATCCAAAGAAGAGTGAGAGAATGAAGGAAAAGTATCCAGGTTAATTTGGGAGATTTGAAATAATGATAGAATAATATGCACACTGTAAGTGTATGCTCCCTATATCTGTGGCATATGTTGCTGATCAATAGAGTGTGCTGGTTTATCCATCATGCACAAGATAAAATTTTTGTAACACCATTTTCTCCTAATTGATTTGCATGTCCATTTTCAAAAACACAGTAGCAGCATTGTCTGGTTGTAATATTTCTGAAGAGAATGTAATTTAAATAAATTAAGCACAGCTATCAGTAATTAATCTCATTAGTCCTTGAAGTCATACTTTCTCCTTTAAGTTGAATTTCACCATACTTGTTTACAATTAGTATTCCATTTCCTTCAACTACCTGAAATTACTCGTAATTCCATGAATATAGGGAAGTATTCTATCTGACAGCATCAGACCATTAATTCGGTTTAGTGCATTTGATTTTTGTCTTGTAATTTCAAAGTATCCTGTAGAGTATAGATTTTTCTTGGCCTTTCTATAGTCATCATATGACTCCTATTTGGAGTGGTACCATATGTGAGATAAGGATGAAAATTTCTGTCAGTATGGATTTTCAAACAAGAATAAAACTCCAGGCACTATAATTGTAACTGATAAATGTCATAGATATTTTAGTTAAATATTCAGTATCAACCTGTGATTTAAAGATAGTGTGTGTTTTGTTTTTTTGATCCTTAGAAAGAGAAAAAAAGAAAAAAGGAAATCCCTTTACCTCTCTCCACCCAGAAAAAAAGATTGGTTTAGGTTTTCAGTGAAAGTTCTCTGTAAGAATATAACAGCTAGCATGCTGAATGCAATTTCATGACAGTACACAACTGTTTTGCAAATATCTGAAAACAACACAGAAAGCTAAAATGGTGTGTAAATATTAATAATGGGGCCTTAATTGGTAATTAAGGCTCTAAATAAGTACTTAAGGATTAATAATTAGTAATCAGTCTTTATCCTACAAGGACTAACTGTATGTTCACAGCAGGTATAAATTCAGTTCTGTGTAACAATTCTGGACAGCCATGTGTTGATATACTCAAACAATAATTGCACTAATTAATTTTCTCTTCCCTCAGAATTTTAAGTTTCGTGTTTTCTTCTTTTCTTAATAAGTTGTATTGCTCTCCAGAAAACAGAACTTAAATTAAAAGTGTCTTTAATTCTAGGTATTAAAGTCTGTATTAAGCATGTTTATTAATTTACTTTTAAAACAAAATATCAGAAACTGGTAGGTTTTTGAGTTGATAACTACTTAAACTTATGGAGGGTACATTTTCATACATATGTTCTCAGCAGCTTTGGATTGAATCAATTTGTATTGATGGTTGACCACATCTTTGATGAAACCAAATGAAAGAAGCAGTCAGTGTGTGACAGAATGTACTGCACTGAATATAGTTTGCAAGCACAGAACCCTGTATCTACAGTTGCATTTAAGGTAATCTAGATTGAGCCCTGTGGCTGTCTATAAGACTGTACCTTTATCTATTGCCTAAAACCATCGAAACTGCTCTAGTTTATCCAGAATTAGTCATGTTTCTTTTACTGAGTTTGTGACAGACTGTGGACACTGGAGAGGAATAGTGGGTATCTGAAGGTCAAGAATTAAGGAATAGAATCTTCTATTGTCATGGCAAGAAGACTTCCTGTGCCTATAGTGTGCAAAACCAAGCTCCAAACTAAAACGGGAGGCTGAAATGCTAGCCCTAGAGTACAGTCAATACAATAGCTGCTCCTTAAGCCAAACAAAATCAAGATGGACTACAACAGAGTCTAAAACCAGGCATTCTCAGTGTAGACAACGGTCAAGTTTATGCCTGAGAAGGGACCTCCTTGTTGAAACTGTCAATATAAATATTGTCATATTCAACTAGTAGAATTTTGCACTGAACTGAGCTTTCTAGAATCTGAAAGGCTAGAATCATGAGGTATTTTCCACTTTCTGACACTGCATGCCGTCTGCCTTAGGATATAGAAAAACACCTGGTCTCCTTTATGTGCCTTGCAAAATAAAGATCACTGAGAGTTTCCACAACCAGATAACACAGTAGGAAGTATAGTCAGTCTTCATTTACACTGCTCAGTCATGACTTCAGGTAGTTATGCCAAATGTAATATAGTATTGCCTCTCATGAAATGCTATTTTCATTTCTTTTCTTCCCATACACCCAGAGGCTGCACTAAATAATCCTGTATCTGATTAGAGAATTACCTGGGCAGATTAAAAAAAACCAAACCCAACCCTATTCTTGTTTTTTAAATGCTCAGTATAATTTTTACTTAGCAGCCCTATAAGATTGAGGCTCCATTATTCCAAACACAGTATGAATACACAGCTTAAATAAGTTATAGTATGACCCAAATGATTTGCAAATGAAATCATACAGTTCTGAAGTAGTTCTTCTGCCTGCTCATTTGGCATACTATTTTTTATTTTGAATATCATGGATTGTCCCTAAAGTATAATCATTTTTGAATCAAACCTTCCCTTTCCTGTGGACTGCTAAGATTGCTTACTTCTAAAGATTACTACAAATAGTTTTGTAAGAATTGTAACTTTTCAG
>CM054379.1:59098270-59160770 GCA_028858755.1 Ara ararauna
CCTTAACTTATTAAGTGCTGCTTTACGAAACATTTGCTGGCGGATACATGATAGAGGGAACTCATACATGTCTTGCTGACACCCCTTGCTCCCAGGAAACTGTGGGATATAGTGCTGGACATGACGTTACCTTGGGTACATGACAGTCAGCCCCTAACCAGGCTCTTTTTCACAGGCCTAGGTGACAATCGTTTTCAGTCCTTGGTAAGGTATGAACTTGTGGTAATTGGGGCAACTGTGGCAAATGTTTCCAATCTTCTTTTCTTCCCAGTCCTATCTGACTTTATTGGTGTTGCTTTTTAAATGATATGAGAACAATTTAAGAGTTGATGATGGTGGGCTATATTGGGAAATCTGTTAGTGTTATGGTGTCTAAGTGTCTGACTAACAGGGCCTAGGAGCAACTACATCAGAAAGGTACTTTTTTACTTTTTTCCTTGCAGAATTCTAGGCAGTCTGGCGCTGGAGTTGGCTGTCATGTCCAAGTCTGTCAGCTTTTTTTTGTTTGAAACAGCAAGGGTAAGATGAACTGCAGGGTAAGATGGGCTATTTTTGAATACAATAGTCCAGTTATGATACCACTTCTTTTTATCTTTTCTTTGGTTCCCCTCCCTCTACTTCTGTTCTTCTTTTGGCATTGACTTTGGAAGTTTGGCATAATCTTTCATTTATATGAAGATGTGTTACCTTGCTGGACCAGTTCCTTAAATATTTAAATATAAACACTAAAATTTAACAGAAATAAAATAGTCCATCTTGCCTTCATTCCATTTTACCCAGGAGATTTAAAATCAAGCATATTGACCAATTAACAAAAAAATGAACATTTTGGTATAATGGCATAGTGGATATGGTGAAACTGTTTCTTTCAAAACAAGTTTCCAGCTACTTCTTAAAGATCTCATGTAAAGTTCTTACAGTGAAGCTTAAAATTGTTTGTCCAACATTATTAGAAATTTCATTCAATTCACTTAAAATGTTACGGAAAAAAATCCATACATGCTCATTTATGATAAATATTTGTGGCTCTCAATTCCATTGAATTTTATTTGCTCTTATTTTTAGTAATGAGGCACAAGAAGAGTTTATGTGCTTCAAATTGTTTCATTAGACTCTAAATTAGCATTAGAATCTTTAGTGCCATGAGCAGGCAACTCCAGCAATGCATTATAATATATCTTTATCTAGTTTATGCTTAGCAGTCTAATCTTTTCATTGCTGCCCTATTAAATTAAGTGTGTGGCATAGCCACCCATGTTTACCTGTAATTGTGGGGCTACCTATAGAGATGGGAGATGTTTATTTTTTATATAAGCAGTTAATGAACAGCTCTTTACAGCAATGTTAATGGCAAAAGTCAAAGCATATTTATAAAAGATTTCAGAATTTATGTTTAAGATACTAAATACTTTTGTTCCATACCTGTTCGTCTCATCAGTAGCTTATTTTTACTTACTTAAGTGACTTTTTACAAAGTACTTAATATTTATGTAGTGTCTTGATGATAAAGAACTACATCAATGCTTCAATATTAACATAAAGGCTCAATCCAGACAGGATTTTTCATAGAATCATAGAATCATGGAATCATGGAATCATATAATCATAGAATAGTTAGGGTTGGAAAGGATCTTAAGATTATTTAGTTCCAACCCCCCTCCTATGGGCAGGGACACCTTGCGCTAAACCATGTCACCAAAGACTCCATGCAGCCTGGCCTTGAACATTGCCAGGGATGAAGCATTCACAGTTTTTCTGGAAAGCCAGTTCAAGTAACTGCTTTTTTCGCATTGATATATATATATTTATAAATTTTAAAAGTCATTGATCATTGAATCTCCCATTTCTATGTTTTGATTTCCACAGCTCCAAAAAGGTCTGTCTTTAGAAGTGTAATCAATCCTTATTTTTCGTTTCAGTTGTGTGTGTTTGTACAAGCAGTACATGTAAGACTGTAGCCTAAAGATTTTTTTGCTCAGTGATTCCATCTCCCCACTGTGGTAAAAAGTGCTGAACACTTATTAATTATTGTCTGTGCATTGGTTTCACCTTTCTCCCCTGGTTTTCATTAGGTTCTGAGCTCATGCCCAAAGCCCTCTCCACCAGGATAGTGGGAGGCATTTGGTGGTTTTTCACACTTATCATCATTTCTTCGTATACTGCTAACTTAGCCGCCTTTCTGACAGTGGAACGTATGGAATCCCCTATTGATTCTGCTGATGATTTGGCCAAGCAGACAAAGATAGAGTATGGGACAGTTGAAGATGGAGCAACCATGACTTTCTTCAAGGTAAGCTTTATATTCTTTTTGAAAAGATGCTGTGTCCAATTGCAGAGGGAGAACTTGTACACATTGCTAAGAAGCAGCAGATATGGTTCTTGTGATGTCAAAAGCAGTTGAAAATCACTTTTTGAGGATTTGCAAGATAGTAAAGGAATCAAATGTAAAAACTGTCATGGGAAATAAAAGGCAATTTCTCTGACTATTTTTACTTAAAGAATTGATTTATTGCAGTAGAGTAAGTGAAGAAACCTGAGCACATTGCTCAGACAGGTCTCTTTTAGCCATGTACAAGAATGCGTTTTGTCAGGTTAAGAGTTACAGTATCAGTTCAACAGCATTATACTTAATTTTAGTCTTTTTTTTAAGCAATTGGACTACATTAAGAATATTAGTTGCTGGGCTGGGAAAAACTTTTAGGACTTTGTATTTTTGAGAATCTTTGAATGAAATTTGAAGTTCATATAAAAAGCTCAGATTCTGCCATCTTTTCTATTCCTTTTAATCTAACATTAAAATAATTCCATTTTAAATATACTGAAATATGCGGCTGAGTTAGAGAGAAATTTTCTTTAACTTCATCAAGCATTTAAGTGGCCTTAAATTAGACATATGCATGAAAGGAGAGAGAATGGCTTATTCTCAAACTCTTATGTTTGATAACAGAGGTGTCTCGAATCTTCCAAACAAGGAAGTGTTTGCCAATATTTGTCTGATATTTGGTAGGTTTTGAAGACTTCTAGCTAGTGTATTCTGTTTTTATGAGTTGTTATGAGGTCACCTAAAGCTTTGCTGTGTCCATTACACTGGCATTTGAAATTAGACAAACTGAGGTCTAAGGTAACCTGCAAACTGGTGCATAAATTGACGAATGTGTTACGTGTTATTGGTTCCTCTCATCAGATTCAGACAGTACAAAATCTGTTTAGATTGCAAGGCTAAATAGTCACTATTTAATCTTATTACCTTACAGCAAATCGAAGTGTACACATAGTTTTAATTTTTTATAAAAGTTATAGGGGTTGAGCTTCTGCTTGGAAATAAAAATCGATTCAACTTCTATATATTGGGATGTTTTAGGCTGCTTAACTTATAGCATACTGCTGCAAACTTATAGCATTGGGAAGTTTCTGAGTATTTTCCCCAGAATACATGTTGGAAAAGGATGAACTTAATAGAAGTAACTAATCTGTTAGAGGTTTCCTGATGTTAGGAAATATGTGAAGCAGTTAAAAGAAACAATTTATTGAGTTATCAGAAAACATTACAAGACTTCAATTTCATTTTTGTTTGTCAGAAAACTTTGAATTTGTTCTAATTCAGATATGATCTGAGGATTCTGAAATATTAGGAAGCAAGTTTAAATTGTCAGGGTGTTTCCTTCTTGTTGCCAGAACCACTTTTCTCTGCATCTTAAATTTTAGTCTTCCTTCTCCCTGCCCTTTATTTTCTCTCTTATTCATTCATGTTCCTTTTTTCTATGTGCATAATCTGTGGGGGTTTTAAGCATAGAGAGTATTTCTCCTTCTCTGGTTGTTTTCCCTTTTGCATGGGGATATACTGCTCTCTTTTCTCCACAAGTCTTTATTTCTGCTCTCTTTTGTCTGTTTCTATTTATCTAGATATATTTTGTGTTTATCTAGTTTATTATATCCAAGAGCTAGAGAGATCCTACTTCTAATGAAATGGCAATTGCACATCCTGCATGGAAGATTTTTGCAGTTGGAATGACCTAGACTTACACACAACAAAGTTATTGTGTCAGATCACATACAGTAATATTGTTTTTAGTACATTAACAAATTCTTCTTCACTGTGAATAAAAAAGAAATCAGAACAAAACACAGGATTTGTTTATTCAGTTGATACCTTTAAGATCAAATTGAGGTTTATTCTGTGGAACAAACATTTTCTGGGCTTTATGTGTGAACAGATCATGGTTAATAAGTGTTTTGTGACATGAGAATGCACTGATAGTTAAGAAATTCTGTTCCAAATGATTCCAAACATTTTTCTGATGTGTACCATCTTATCTAGTAGTATGTAACTTAGTTGATAGTGTTTACCTAATGGATCTAAACTTAAGTATTAGAAGTAGCTATAACTGTTCTTGTAGTTCAGACAGTAAGTGAAAATCATGCTTAAAAAGAAAAGTAAATAGAAACTATATAATCTCATTTGATTAATTCAGTGTCTGAAGTAACTTCTAGGTGGAATTTAGAATTTGCTTGATGCAAATGCTATTTGCTACTATCTGTGTAATAAATACAATTTGATTAAATATTCTAAGAAAGATAAAACAAAACATTTGTATACAGCCTGTTACAGTAAACTTTCTGGTAAAATTAGGTATTTTACCTAATGAGTTTGAGTTTCAGAGAACAGAATAATACCAGTCTGGTAAACATAGTATATATGTATTTGTGTGTTTCCAAAATGTATTTCTATTTTGTATGAGCAAATTGCTTCAGGAATATAATTTATTACATGAAGAAAAAAAAAAAAAGCAAGAAAATATTTTAAAGACTGTAAATGAAATTGCCTTCAAGGGTACTACTACAGTTGAACAGCTCATAGATACTACTACTAAATAATAATATAAAAAGCACTTAAGAGCATGAAGCTGATAAAGGAAGATGAAAACCATCAGAAAAAAATACCTTGATTTACAGAAGTGACACTGGAGGTAGGTAATATAGAAAAATATAGATGGAAAAGACAGAAGAGTTGCATGTTTCTGCATTGTGTGTAAAAATACAGGGTAAATAGTCACATTTTAAATTCCTTTCAGAATAATTTCTGTTTCATCAGTAAGTTAAAGGAGAGGTTTAAATGTTGCATATTATATTCTCTGTTATATAGAAAAGTAAATTTCAGGTGGGAAGTAACACAGCAATTTTTTATTGCGTTAGGGAAACTTAATGAACTATTGTGTTTTCTTCTGCTAACCACACTTTGAAAATATGTTTTAAATAGGAAAAATTTCTTTGAAGGTGAAGGAACTACTGTAGGTCTGGAAATAAACATTGTAGTTAGAGGCTAAAGAAGATCAGTTTGTTTAATCTGCTGAAGATAAGGTTAAGAGGTTACTTGATCATAGTCTCTAAATGCTTTAATGGGAATGAGACTTTTGATAGGAAATGGCTGTTCAATCTATCAGAAAAAGGCATAAGATCCAGTGTTTCAATGCCAAAATTAGGCAAAATTCAAACTAGAAATAAGGTGTGTAACTTCAAGAGTGAGAATCATAAGTGCTACAACTTATCTAAGAGTTGGCTGGATTCATCCATCACATGCAGCAACTGTGAGGAAAACGGATACAGCATAACCCAAACATATTATGCTTTTGTCTTAGAGGCTACTCAGTGAAACAGATAGTCTTTATTACACAGCAGCTCAGATAACTTTTTAGTAGCCCTGTCTTACTTCAAAAATATATGAGAGTATGGGTTCGGGGTGGGGGGGGTGGGGGGGGTGGGAGTGTTTCACAAAAATGGTTGAGAGGATAAATTTATTATCTACATGTTTTTCTTTAAGTGCTTTGTCTTGTTTTAGTGAGAGTGGATTGGGTAAAACCATGGCATTATGTTACAACAAGACATGAAGGCACCAGATTGTTTCCTAATGTCAAATGAAATTATATCTTGGTAATAGTTATTAGCTCCAATCACAGTGAGGCTTGGTAGCTGCCCATGAAACTGACCGTAATTTATGCATAAATTATCTATATAGCAGTCCATTGAATTCTGTCTTAAAAAAACCTTTGGAACCTAGCCAGAGCTGTGTGGTACTAAAACAAAAGTATATTTTTTGAAGGAGAAACTTAATGGGAATCAGACAAACAAAGTAACTGCTAGACTAAAACCTGCTAATGTTAAAATCTCAGAGAGCACAGGGAATATGTGTTGAAAATGCTGTTACCCATGAGGGTCAAACATCCCTGTGAAAAAGTTTTGGTGAAAAATGGGAATGTTGTCTCCAGAGGCTTACTAGGTCTTTCAGATCATTGCATGCCTCCTCATGGACTGAGAAACATGACATTACTACTCCTTTTAGAAGCCAGAAAGTTAAGGAAATTTTCAGTGCTCTCCTTTTAAGAGCTGCTTATCTAGTCTGAGCATGGAAAGGAAGTAATTTCACAAGTTTATTATACGTGTGGTAGGTCTTGTGAGCCATTTCATTGGCAACAAGAAAGAAAACCTTAGTATTACACAAGAATTAGAAGGAAAGAAATGTGAAACTAGATTTCAAACTATATCTGCTGCTAGGCTTGTAGTTTCCACTCCTCGTGTTTCTCAAATTGAATTTTTCTTAGTTATGGCCGTCTCTTTCTTTCTCGTGGCTGCTTTTGTCACTATTGACCATTTTCAAATTTCAGAAGCCTGTCTTCCTTCGTTTGGAATAAAATAAAAAATTATATCATTTTCATGAAAGTTACTCTTTTCACACTACTTGTTATTGGATAAAAAAGCGCAGAATTTTCATTTCCTCTGATTTCTATGCTCTCCCAGTCTATGTTTTTCAAAATCCCAGTGTCTGTTTTTGTGCTGAATGACAGTTCTGAAATTGAGAAGAATAATGTTAATTCAACCCTCCTTCTATTTGTACCACAGTTGTCCATCCTCACACACAAAAAAACTACTGCAGCACATATGCTTATACAGTCTTCATTTTTAATATTTTCTTGATGAAGTTGCTGTTTGCATTTTATTTTCTCATGTATTTTTCATATCTTGCCTTTCAATGTCAGTATTTTTTTCTTTCTATGTTTTTTGCACAGTATCCTCCATAATAGAAATTTTCTCAGTTATGGTTACTTAGCATTTGCATACCAAATAGTAAAAAACAAAGTAATTTTTCATTCTGTAATAAGAGTAGATTACTGTCATTACTTCTGTATCACAAATTAAAGGTCTTCTAAGCAATTTGTGTAAGTTGCATATTTTATATCCTTATTTTGCTGATAAGGAAACTGAAGCTTTGAAGGGAATGCATCTTTTTAAAAATCACTTAGTGAAAGGCAGATAGGGGACTAATTCAGAAAAGCTGACACACATCTCAGAATTACTTGGTAGACTAGTCTATTTATCACTTACATTTGCCCATTTCTTTCCTTTTCTTCAGGATACATTTTTATACTCCAGCTGTACTTTACTGTGATATCTTCAGTTTCTTCCCTCACTGCTTTTTCTCCACAGTGATCCATGCTGTTGGCCCTTTTCAGTCCAGCCCTTTGCCCCAGGTTTTTATGTTAGCTATTTTTTATCACCTCCCTCAGGAAATTTTGGAGAGCAATAATTCAGTCCTTAGTGGTTACCTTCCTTTTCCAAATTCTGAGCCTATTGTTGAAGGTAATAGCAAGAAGCCCTACCTATACACTGCAAAATCTCAGAAATAGTCTCTTAAGGCTGAAGAAAGGAATTGTAGGGGAACTTTCCCACTACTTGCAACTGGAGTACAAGTGACAGATCCCTCCCCATAAATGAAAGAGTGGCAACAAGAATAAGTAATTTGTTTAAATGATTTTGGCATTGGCATGTATAAAGCCAGTATAACTTCAGTGTGTTTTTCAAACTGTGTTTGAACATTGTAATAGAAAAATTACATTTTTCTGTTTAACAAATAAGCATGTATATACAAGTATGTGGACACGGGCATGTACACACATAGAACCTTTAGCTGAATTCTCAAATAAACCAGTATGAAGTTTAGCAGTATGTATCAATTATTTGGTGGAATTATTGCAAGTCAAAAATTAAAGAAACTCCACTTCTGAGCTTCTCATGTATCCACTGACAGTGACTAATGGAAAACATTTTTTTTTTTAAACCCAACCTCCATATTTTGATCTGGATAATGTTTAAAAATAATTGGTAGCAGATACCGGAGATACATGTTCATTTCGTTTTAAAATTATTTCTCTTTATAGATAAGTTTTATTTGAATGTAAGAAATAGTCTTGTTCTTATGCATAAATACACATGTGGAACTTTCAACTAAAAAAGGGAATTGAATACATATACTGGATAATCTTTTTTTTTTTCTTTTTTTTCTTTTAATCATGATGGATTGAGCCTCACTACTAGAAACGTGCAGTTGAATTTCATTATTTCTCTTTTCCCATGATTATTCCCTCTTTGCGAGAGTATCTACTCAGTTAACCACCACTACTGTGAGTGTACAACAAAAGCTGTCACAGTTGTGAACCTGTAAAGCAAAGTCTGTGGCTGCTCCATGCACTTACAAGAACTGAATCTGCAATGACAGAGTCTCTAAGAATGAGATAAATGCTTTGTGAAGACCTCAAAACTCCTCTGCCTTGTTGAGTTCTACTTATTTTTTAAAAGATCAAGGAAGATAGGTTAGATGGTGCGTTATCACAGACTATAACAAGAGCACCAAAGCATTTGAATTCTAAATAGCGGAAATTCAGATAAATTTACCGCCATTAAGTTCTTTGAGCTGAAGCTTCTTTCTCTTTGCATCTGAGGGCATGAAGCAGAACTAATTCATATAAAAGGCCTCATTCCAACCAACTCCCTAGGTGCTGGGACAAAGTGACTGAAGTGGTTTTATGCTGTCTTGACCCTTCCCCTTTCTCTTGGGTTGTCAGAGCCATTACTCTTCCTCCAGTAAATAAGAGCTGTTTGGTTGCCTGTTGCATCTCAGTGCTGAGACATGCAGCTAAAAAAAGGTGGAATGTGGTAGAAATCCACTACCTTTCCATCCTTGCCTTTTTCTGTGCCTTTTGCCTTCCTGTTTGCCATTCCACATTCCTTATACCCTTTCCCCCCCTTTTTGCATTAGGGGCTGAAAAAATCAAACAGAATCAGGAGTCAGCTTTTCATTTCTGCGAAGATTTATACTGCATTATGCCATATATCCAAATAGCAAGCACTCTTAATAAGATGCTGAATAACATGTGGTGTAATGATAATTATGTTCCAAAATCCCAGTATTCATATTTATCATTTATACCTGTCTCCAGCTACAGCTCTTAGAAACTGATGAAACACATACAAATGCTTTTCAGATTCCTATTAAAGAAATATACACAAATTTCCAGTAAAGAAAAAAAAAATAAATCACAATAATTTAAATATTGAATTATACAGTTAACATATTAGTTGGGTACCCACTAGCTATTTTTGAAAGGAAATCTAGTAGAGAAATCAAAAATAAATTGCGTATTAAGTTGGTATTAGGAAAAGTCTTCTTTGTCTTTGGATCAGTTAATATTTTGCACTGTCAGCATCTGTTTCTGCCTTACCCCAGCTATTTATAGGGGTTTACGCTGATCTCCCCACAGAACTCTCAGGTAGGCTTGTTGGGATTTAAAAGCAGCTGGTAACTAATTCCTACACAGCTGCTAACTCACCCTCCCTCTTTTCCCCCTCCACAGGCCAGATGGGCAGGAGAATACAATGTAAAACCCATGGGTTGGAATAAGAACTGTTTAATAACTAAAGTACAAAAAAATAAGGACAATAATAGAAATAATAATAATGGGAATAACAAGGGGAGAGAATATAAAAGGGAAAATTAAAAAAATAACAATAAACACAAGTGATGCACAATACAATTGTTCACCACCACCCACTGACCAATAGTGAGCCAACCCGAGCAGTGATCGGTGTCTCCCAGGTAATACACCCCAGTTTGTATACCTGGCATGACATGCTGTGGTATGGAATACCCCTTTGGCTAGTTTCAGTCAAGTGTCCTGTCTCTGCTCCCTCCTGGCTTCCTGCGCCTGTGCCAGTGTACTCACTGGCAGAGTATGAGAGACTGAAAAGTCCTTGACCATGGTAAGCACTGCTTGCTAACTAAAACATTGGGGTGTGACCAGCATTATTCTCTAGACTGAAACCAAAACACAGCACTATACAAGCTACTAGGAAGAAAATTAACTCTATCCCAGCCGAAACCAGGACGGGGCTGAACTATGTAACATATAGTCATAGAATCATAGAATAGTTAGGGTTGGAAAGGACCTTAAGATCATCTAGTTCCAACCCCCCCATCTAGCTTTCCTGCTCCATAAATATTGCTTAGTGTGAATATAATGAAGAGGTAAAATAAACATACCAGAAAGAAGCTGACATTTGTATTATTTTTCAAAATTGCATCCAACCACAGTAAGCATTAATTAGTTCACATGCATTAAAGATTCATATTGTAGGTGGAGTTTATCTGAATAAAGTTGGTCTTTCTCAGTGTGTAATGTACAGTAAAATATAGCAAGATCTAATTGCCACTTGAAAAAAAAACACAGGAAAAAAGAAATCAGAGGCCACTCACTGTACACTTGTCTACAGAAAGTCAAGGCTGATAGACAAATATTATCCAGACCTCACTTTGAGCTCTAAAATGTATCAGGAATTTTTACCAATGAAAGACAAGTTGATCAGAGGTATGGAGCCCCTCTCCCATGGAGACAGCCTGGAGAAGGGAAGTCTCTGGGGAGACCTTACATCAGCCTTCCAGCACCTAAAGGGTACATAAGACAGCCAGAGAGGGTCTTTTTATGAGAGCAAGTAGTGACAGGATATGGGGTAATGGCTTTAAACTAGAACACGGTAGATTTAGACTAGACATAAGGAAGAAGTTCTTCGATGGTGAGACACTGGAGAAGGTTTCCCAGAGAAGGTGTGGCTACGCCATCCCTGGAAGTGTTCAAGACCAGGTTGGATGGGGCTTTGAGCAGCCTTGTCCAGTGGAAAATGTCCCTACTCATGGCAGTGAGGTTCAAACCAAATGATCTTCAAGGTCCTTTGCAACCCTAATCATTTGCAACCCTAATCGTTCTATGAATCTTATATCACCCTCCTAAATGTGAAAGCCACTAGAAATCCATACCGTTTGGGAAGTGAGTTCTGTTGCCTAGACATTTGGAGGTGTGAGGATGAGAAAATCAGCAGCAATGTAATTCTTGATATCCCAGATTGCAAATTGTCCTGATGTACTACTGTAGGTTTTATCTTCTCTCATAAGTCATTTTGTTTCTTTTCTTCCACCTGATGTGCTTCACTTTCTGGCCTCTTCAGGGTCTGTACTGGCACTGCTGACAGGGCCAGTTGTAAGAAAATATAAGAACTCTGTGTTCTGATCACAGGTTCAAGGCCTTTTTCTCAGAAAAGCTTAGAGTAATTCTTATCTTGTCTTACCATCTTTCGCTTCTTCTCCTGCTGCTTCCTTCCGGGAGACAGGGTGAAGGCATTTTCCTTTTCTCTTTGCTTTTCAACTTTTTTGTCTTTATGTCTATCTTTAGATCATGAACCATGTGACAAAGAGAACTGAACTAGATTGTAGAGATTCCTTCAACTGCAAACAGCTTTTAAGGACATTCAGAGCACATCTGAACATTTTGACTACCACAGTCTGGAAAAAAATAATCATCTTGCTCTTCAAAGCAAATAGATCACTAAGTAATGACATTCACATATTTGATCTATGAATTGTCCTGGGACTGTGATTCAGAAGCAATTCTCCAGAGTCAGCTGTCTCTTAGTTTAGCCTGTTTTGTCTGAGATTCTGCCATATGAGCAACCTTCGGTGTTCAGTTACTGCCCAGTGAAGCAGCTTGAAAGCTTTTATTCATTAGCAGAGGTAAACTTTTTGTTCCAGCTTGTCAGTTTATATATGACACTACTGAGGTGTCACCAACTGCATTGGCATTGCTTTTTGTAGAGAAATGTTTCCAGTGCCAGAACTACCCTCCACACCACCTAAAGTCTTACTATACTGATGAATTTCTTCTCCAGAGTTATTAATTGCTCCAGATAGAATATTTTTTGAGAATAGTTAAACAATACTTTCTGTAATACACCTATGGTAATAATTGCATAAGCTTTATTGGATATAGATGCCTTTTAAGATTTTTTCAGTACGCATGCATTGTTTTAACTTGTATTTAATGTATTCAAGACCCTTAATCTCTACAATATGGAGCACTGATTTATTGAAAAAATGATATAAAAGCATGATTTAGGATCATAGAATCATTTAGGGGAAAACACATTTAAATCATTGAGTCCAACTGTTAACCTGACACTGCCACTCCACCACTAAACCACGTCCTTAAGTGCCACGTCTAGTGTGGTAGGAAAGTGGTGTCACCACTTCCCTTGGCAGCCTTTTCCAATGCTCCCCTGGTGCAGCTTGTACCATTTCCTCTTGTCTGGTATGTCACTTGTTGCTTGGGAAAGGAGACACTCACCTATCTTCAGCCTCCTTTCAGGTAGTTGCAGCAAGTGGTAAGCCTCCTTTTTCTCCATGATAAACAACCCCAGTTCCCTCAGCCATTCCTCATAAGACTTATTCTCCAGACCCTTCACCAGCTTTTTTTCCCTTTTCTGGAGATACTTCAGCAACTCAATATTTTTGCTGTATTGAGGGGCCCTAAACTGAACACCGGATCTGAGGAGCAGCCTCACCAGTGCTGAGTACAGGGGGATTATCACTTCCTTTGTCCTGCTGGCCACCCTATTTCTGATAGAAGCAAGGATGCTATTTGCCTTCTTGGACCCTATGATTTACAGAATGGAACTTCACAACTCACAAAGAGTTATAAAGCAGGTATGTTTATTGCAGTACTGGGTGCGAGGGGGATCGCTCCTCCTAACTCACACACAGAGAGCTCAACAAGCTACGTATTTATTACACACAAACATGCATATTCATCAGATTTCACAAGCATAGGAGAAGATTATTGCAATTAGTTCCAAGAACTCATTAATACCATTCCCCTTCCCTCTACGCCTGCACACTGCCATCTGGTGGTTTCAGGCAAGGGTCTTCTGGATGAAGTAAAAGGTCTTCCTCGCCTTTCACTTTTTACCTTTGTCACAGTTTCCCCAGCTGGCAACCTCAAGTCTTTTAGAGACTAGTTGAAACAGATTCCTGTCAGACATTCATCTTCTTGAGGGAAAAGGGTCCCTGATTTTAAACAATGCGTTTTGGTTACCTATTCTATTCTGGGTTATAGTTTGTCTACAAGACTAGCAAGAACAAGACCATACCTGGTCCCTATACTAAGTTAAGACAATCAATACATAGTTTCAAAAAACTCTTAACCCTTTCTTTAGTCTGTTGCTATTCCTCACATCACTTGGGCACACTGCTGGCTCATATTCAGCCAGCTGTTGACCAACACGCCAGGTCCTTTTCTGCCAGAAAGTTTTCCAGCCACTCTTCCCCAAGCCTGGGGCATTGCATGGGGTTGTTGTGACCTAAGTGAAGTACCAGCACTTTGCTTTGTTGAACCTCATACATTTGGCCTCAGCCCATCAATCCAGTCTGCCAGATCCTTCTGTAGACCCTTTCTACCCTCAAACAGATCAACACTCCTACCCAATGTGCTGTCACCTGCAAACTTACAGAGGGTGCAATTGATCCCCTCGTCCAGATAATTGATAGACATATTAAACAGAACTGGCCTCAATGCTGTGGAAAAACATTTGTGATTGGCCACCCACTGGTTTTATGTTCATTTACCACCACTCCATATTTTTACCCTGCAAAAAGTACACATGCCCAAGCCATGAGCAGCCAATTCTTTATGAACAGAGTAGCCTACTTATCAGAGAATTATCTGTCCATGAACATGTTGGACCAAAGATAAACAATATATTTCTTAATGTTTTTTATTTGTTCAGATGTGGCATGTGATCTTTCAATTTACTCGTCAATTCATTGTATAGGAAATTATGGGGCGTTATTCTTTCTCACATCTTAAAAGCTGAGACAGTCACTCATAATAATGGTGATGATCATAAATGATATGCTCTTTTATGCTGAATTTGACTTAAACTCTCATAATAGATATTTAAATGTAACTTAATCTGTGAGCCAAAATGTGAACTTTTTCTATGATATAAAAGAGATTTTTCACTTAGATTGTTTTGTTTGTTTGTTTGTGTTTTGGGTGTGTGTTCATTTCAATATCAGCATGAAGGAAAATCAACTTTTCATAACCTTTAAATCAATAATCTAAAATAAGACAAATATTCCCACGGTGCTGGTTAAGCCAGTTTTATTATGGAATTAGAATTATTTGTAATTATTCCTTGTAAAATTAATTTGTATATATAGACATATTTCAATCACAACCTCTCCCTGTAGTCATATTGCAGTTTATACACATATGTAAGTTGCCTAGTGCTTACGCAGTGGCCAGAAATAATGTAAGATTCATCATAAGTACTTGTAGCCACCTGCATATTAAACAACTGGACCAGGGAACTAATCTAAGTTTCTCTATAGTCAACAGGAAAAGTTAAATAATTCACTACACACTGTCATTCTAAGACAGTTACTTGAGGTAGTATGGAAGAACTACTTTCTGGTGCATTTCAGTTTCTTTCCAATAAAAGGCAACTAGATGACTACTTGAGAAGAGAGACCTCCTTGGATGGATAAGGTGCTGCTGAGGAAAATTCGAAGGAAAAAAGAGGCTTATAAAAGGTGGAAACAAGGAGAGGTGGCCTGGCAAGAATACAAGGGATGTTGTCCAGGAAGCTAGGGACCAACTTAGGAAGGCTAAGGCCCACTTAGAATTAAACTTGGCTAGGGATGTTAAGGATAACAGGAAGTGATTCTATAGGTACATTGCAAATAAAAGACAGACTAGGAACAATGTGGACCCTCTCCAGAAGCTATTGGGAGAACTGGCTACCCTGGATTTGGAGAAGGCAGAGATTCTTAATGACTTCTTTGCCTCAGTCTTCACTGGAAAATGCTCTGACCATACCACCCAAGTCTTGGAAGGCAGATGGAGGGACAGTGAGAATGAAGAGCCTAGGCCCACTGTAGGAGTGGATCTGGTTCGAGACCATCTTAAGAACCTGAACGTACACAAGTCTATGGGACCTGATGAAATCCATCTGCGGGTCCTGAAGGAGCTGGCAAATGAAGTTGCTAAACCACTGTCCATCATATTTGAAAAATCATGGCAATCAGGTGAAGTTCCTGATGACTGGAAAGGGGAATATAACCCCTATTTTCAAGAAGGGCAAAATGGATGACCCAGGGAACTACAGACCAGTCAGCCTCACCTCTGTGCCTGGCAAAATCTTGGAGCAGATTCTCCTGGAAGGCATGCTAAGGCACATGAAAAACAACAAGGTGGTTGGTGACAGCCAGCATGGCTTCACTAAGGGGAAATCCTGCCTGACCAATCTGGTGGCCTTCTATGACAGGGCTACAGAACTGATGGACAGGGGTAGAGCAGTTGATGTCATCTACCTGGACTTGTGCAAAGCATTCAACACTGTCCCACATGACAGCTTTTTCTCTAAGTTGGAGAGACATCAATTTGATAGCTGGACAACTCGGTGGATAAAGAACTGGCTAGATGGCTGCACGCAAACAGTTGTGCTCAATGGCTCAATGTCCAGCTGGAGACCAGTAATGAGTGGTGTCCCTCAGGGATCAGTGTTGGGACTGGTCTTGTTCAACATCTTTGTCAGTGTCCTGGACAGTGGGATTGAGTGTGCCCTCAGCAAGCTTGCCAATGACACCAAGCTCTGTTGGTTAGGTTGATACATTGGAGGGAAGGAATGCTAACCAGAGGGACCTTGATACGCTTGTGAAGTGGGCTGATGCTGACCTGATGATGTTTAATCATGCCAAGTGCAAGGTCCTCCACCTGGGTGGGAGCAATCCCAGGCACAGCTACAGCTTGGGCAGGGAAGAGATTGAGAGCAGCCCTACGGAGAAGGACTTGGGGGTGTTGGTCGATGACAAAATGAACATGAGCCGGCAGTGTGCACTCACAGCCCAGAGAGCCAACCGTATCCTGGGCTGCATCAAAAGGAGTGTGACCAGCAGGTCGAGGGAGGTGATCCTGTCCCTCTACTCTGCTCTTGTGAGACCTCACTTGGAGTATTGTGTGCAGTTCTGGTGTCCTCAACATAAAAAGGACATAGAACTGTTGGAACAAGTCCAAAGGAGGTCCACGAGGATGATCAGGGGACTGGAGCATCTCCCGTATGAAGATAGGCTGAGAAAGTCGAAAAGCTGTTGAGCCTGGAGAAGAGAAGTCTGTGTTGGAGACCTCCTAGCAGCCTTCCCATATCTGAAGGGGGCCGATAAGGATGCTGGGGAGGGACTCTTCATTAGGGACTGTAGTGAGAGGGAACATGGGAAGTTTAGATTGGATATGAGGAAGAAATTCTTTTCTGTGAGGGTGGTGAGGCACTGGAATGGGTTGCCCAAGGATGTTGTGAATGCTCCATCGCTGGCAGTGTTCATGGCGGGATTGGGCAGAGCCTTAGGTGGCATGGTTTAGTGTGAGGTGTCCCTGCCCCTGGCAGGGGGGCTGGAGCTAGATGATCTTAAGGTCCTTTCCAACCCTAACTATTCTATGATTCTATGATTCTTTGTCCTGATATTCTCTATTATGCTTTACTGATTTGTAAATATGTCTGGATCATATTTTAGAGTGATAATTAATTTCAAGCTTATTTCCATAGTGAACACCATGTATTTTGAGATTTTTTTTTTCAAGTGGAGCCCAGAATGACTCTTAATTTACTTAAAAAATTCAAAACCAGCTCTACTTTGCATAATTTTACATAGGCAATGGTTCAGTATAAAAGGGACAAATGCTCTTCTCCACATACACACAAGTAAATGATGCCTACGTATTTGTCTGCCTAATTTCCACACAGTTTTTCCTCTGAAGGTTTAGGAAACGCACTGCTACTTTAGTGCACTCCTTTTTTTGAAGAGGAAATGGTGTCACTGACTCGAATTGCCTCATCTGACGCTCTACAGAACTGCCAAGTTGTAGCAATCAATAGGGAAATTGCAGATGTGAAGGTTAGCTGGCATCTAAGATTATAAGTGGAAGACTTTCTTATGAGAAAGAAAGTGTTCCATTGCCCTTCATCTATACTAAGAATATTGGTTCTATCAAGGTTTCAGAAAATTAGAATATAATGGCTTTCATGACTCCAACTCTAAAAGAGTCACTTTGACAACAGTTCAAAAGTTAGCTGTCATCTGGGGACTTGCATGAAGTGATCAATATTTTATTATTTTTCAATTAATTTTTTTAAACACAATTTTTTCTGTCTCTGAAGAAGGCAGATCCAGTGCAATGACTCTGGGACAAGAATTGCTTCCCCGGGTGATCCTTATATTGCAGAGAAATGTAAATGCTTCTTTTTGAGCATGCTCATAGGAATCTAGCAACATGCTATAATGTCTCTAGAGCATAAATATTTAAAGACTCTTGCTTAGAAAGTTCCTTGTTTTGGGGCTAGCTTGTATGTTTATGTTTGTTTCTTTCTCTGAACAGTATAAGCAACTTGTCAGAGTTTGTCCGCACAGGAACTGCTGCAGAAAACTGAGTTTCAATACATCAATCAAGTGGATGCTCTTTAGAGAGATTATCCTACAGGGAATGACAAAACTGGAAAGTCAGTAAACAGAGTGATGTTTAGCTGGCAAGTCAGTAGATCATAGTATTTGTCAGTATGAGAGCTTAGAGCTGCTGATAGCTGTTGAATGCTTTTCTGAGCAAGCTGTAAAAAGGAGCCGATATTAGTGAGGACAGAATACGTCAAGGGAAATATTCACTGCCAAATATTTTGTTCATTCACTTTGCAAAATAGTGAGATGTTTTATATTCAAGAAGCTGAATTGGACATTTTCTATGCTTGAGACTGAACTTGGGGGGTTTTGCCTTAAAAAAACCGCATATCCTTAATAATATATCTTTTTCTAAGAATACCTCCGGTTACAAGGATAGATACTTGTTTCTTATAAAAAATTGAAGCAATTTTCTCACTTCACTGATCTTTAAATTAAAATACTGCTTAATGGAAGTTCTGCCCCCTTGTCTGCTCGATTAATATTTAAAGTAAATTATATTTATTGGCTATGTGAAAGAGGAGTCAGCATTAAGTATCTAAAAGCACTTTTCTCACTGAAATCCAGCATAGATTGAAAATTAATTGTCCCTGGTCCTTGAGCTCTGTTCACACTAATAAATAAATAAATACACAAGAGCACACACTGAATCAAAGGTTTCACTGACAGTTTAGATATTTAGTGTCAGAATGGAATTAAATTTGCTGAATATTCTGCAATGCTTTGGCTTCCTGTCTCTCCAGAGTTCACACCAAGGGGCAGAACTGAGGGCTTTGACATTACAAGCTTAAATGAACATCACATAGTATCTGTCAAGATTGCTCTTTCGTCTTAGAATGCTGTGTAATGATGTTTACAAGCAAGTTGCTTCTGCCTTCAGTGCTTACAGATATGTTCAACAACAAGAGAAAGTTATTTTGCCTTTGGCTTTAAAGTGAAGATGAAGCATTTCAGTTGTGCAGTAGCCCAAGACTGAATATTTTGTACCTCAATAAAACAGCCAAAAGCATCATAAACCCTTGCTATATCTTCTCTTGCATTTGTGCTGCTTTTGAACAGCAATTTAAAAAAGCAAGCAAAACAGAGGTAGCAGTAAAATTTAGAGCTGTATCTAACATGGGACGTCATTTACAACCTGGTCTTCATTAGGCTTTTATTTTCAGTAGTAAATCTATATTAGTAATGGAGAAAATAGCCTTATTTAATTACATGGAAAAACTTCAATGTCAGCTTCTCGAAGTTATGAAAAACTTTAAGCACTCAAAGCTGAAATCTTTAGCCTTCTTAGTTATATACAAGTGGACACATGCAAACCTTTTTTCTGCTGTTGTATTACAACGCTGCAGTACTTGCTCAGGAGCAATGACACACATTTTCAGCCAACTGTGTCGCCTCTGTGGACTGCGATTCAGGGTCAGGTTTATTATGAGATGACCTGTGAGTACTCTGGCAGCTATTCAGCTGGTCTAAAAATCTGGTTTTAATAAAGATGGTTTTAGAAGTTACCTCCCTTGTAAATTTTTAATTCACTTATTATAACAATTCTATAAAAAGCATCAAGTATTGTCATTTTCAGAGTGGTAAAATGTGGTGTGAATGCATGAAATATAGATCACAATCTCAGTGTTTGTACAAGTCCCATTAAAATTAGCATTTTGTAAGCTATCATAAAAAAGAGAAAAAAAGAAAAAATCCCCTGTAGTCCAAGATTAATGACAGCATTTGATTGTCACTGAAGGTAGGTGTCTCATTTATTAACTATTGCAATTTAGCTAATTAGACCATACTAAGTGTAATATTTTTCACTATAGGTCTCCTGACAGTTTTCTGAAAATAATGAGCATTTTAATTGATTACCAAACCAATAAAGTAAAAAAAAATTTCATTATACTTTTTCTCCCCAGGAATTACATCGTAGTGATGCAGTAAAAGATAGCTGCCAGAAATTTAACACATGAATGCAATCAAGTTTCATGAAGAAAAATGTTTATCAGAAGAGCCTGATTCTGTAGTTAGTGTAGGATAACTTCTTACAATAATCATAAGAAATTTTTCTTCCTAATTCCATGCATTGTTAAAGTGACTGTATCAAGTGAAACTTTTTACGCTTTACTAAGGACAGTGTTTTTCTTGCTGTCATTTTTCTTACGACCAAAATTTGTATTGCTATGAAACTAAGATGTAGTGAATTGTGCTGAAAATTTCTAGCTACATAGTTGGCTATTAGATCAGATCATTACTTTGCAGTTGCAGCCTTCTATGTACAGCTACCAAAAGCTCTAATTTTTACTTAAACTACCACACTCAGAGATCTGCTTTGCCAAAAGGTTTTCTGCTAAATTGGTCTTCAGAAAACACATGAAAATTTGCTGCAGGGTGTTCACAGATTATTGATGCAGAAATATACTGAATGAAAACAGCAGTGCTGTTGCTGGTGCCATCAAATGCTTGCCATTAATAAGCTTAGGGTGTTATCAAATTCACTGTGTTTTACTGAAGCAAGGAACTAACAGCAGCTGGGATTGAAAGATCTCAAGGAATATATAGAGTCTTTTATACACTGATTTATACTTAGGAGGCATAGAATAAGGATGGAATGTCTGCTGAGCTGATTTCCTTCCCCTGGGTCATTTGGGGCAGCTACTGGACCATAATGTTCCTTTTGTATTGATAACATTCAGTTTTGTTTTGATAACGTTCAGTTCTGTCTTCTGGTTGTCATTATGATTTTGATTGCTCCATGTCGGTTTGGTCTCTTCAGACAGTCTGAAAAATGAAGTATGAAATTGAAGCTAATGCTTGTTAGTAGTTGTGCTTTAAATTCTACCCGTATAGAAAATTATTTTAGTTTTACTGTACTGCGTCTTGGGCTCAGCAGTACCAGTCATTTTTAATCCTTCTCAGTAGCTGGTGCAGTGCTGTGTTTTCAACTTTAGTCTGGGAACAATGCTGATAAAACACCAATGTTTTTAGTTACAGCTAAGTAATGTTTACTCCAATCAAGGTCTTTTCTGTCTCTTATGCTCTGCTAGTGAGGAAGGGAAGCCAGGAAGAAGCAGAAACAGGACACCTGACCCAAACTAGCCAAAGGGGTATTCCATACCACAGCACGTCATGCCCAGTATATAAACTGGGGGGAGTTTAAGCCCAGATTGCTGCTTGGGTCAGCAGGTGATGGGCAATTGTATTCTCTCCCCTTGTTATTCCCCTTATGATCATTGTTATTATTGATGGCAGCAGTAGTGGTTTGTGTTATACCTTAATTACTGGACTGTTCTTATGTCAACCCATGGGAGTTACATTCTTTCCATCTCTGGGAGCGGAGGATGGAAATAGGGAGGGAGGGCGTGAGCAGCTGCATGGCTCTGAGTTATCAGCTGGGCTTAAACCACGACATACTGTTAGAAATAAAATATCATGCAGCAATGCACTTTCTCATGAAAATGGTATATTGTTCTCTCATTTGTTTACAAGATAATTATACCATGTTCATTCCTATGTTAACTTCAGAGACTTACAACTAAATTACCAGGTAACTATCATATTAATGATAATGCCTCCTGTTCTGTTTTGTGGGGGATAGTGGGGGGGTGTTTGTTGTTTTGTTGAGTTGTTTGTTTGTTTGTTTTGTTTGGGGTTTTTTTTTTTTGTGTGTTTTTTTTTTTTTTTGGGGGGTATTTATTTTTTTATCATTTTTTACTAGCTTACATTTTTTCCTCTCCAATATACTAGGAGTTGTGTTAGTGTGGATGTACATTAAAGCCATGGTACAATTCAAAGTGTTACATTCTGGATTAAATTAGCTATATGCATATACCCATAAAAGGCACAAAATCCTGAATGGAATCCCTGCCATTCACATGATGATATGATAATAGGCAATAGACACCCTGAGGCATCACTGATTTAATTTTCATGCAGTGACAAGAATTTTCCTTCGCAGTAGAAACCCACATGTTAATGCGATGATCTGGTTATCATTTTCTGCAATAAACAAAGTTATTCAGCTTTCACATGTTGAAACATCTTCCTGTCATGGAAAGCTTTTTTCTTGTATGCGCCATGTGGGTTCTTAACAGCTTGTTTGCTTCCAGCCCTTCTGATTGCTTCCTCAGCTTTGTATTAATGCACTGAAGTTTGTAAATGCTCAGTATACACAAAGTGTAGAGCTGTTTTATTAAAGAGACTGTTGTACAGAAACAAAGAGCTATATGAAGAAAAAAAAAGTAAAGGAAACAAAAACCCCAGAACAACTGACAAAAAAACCCAAAAAAACCAACACCTAAAAACCCCCAAAGTACCAAAAGTTGTGAACTAACTCAGCTGTTATGCAACACCCTGAACCTTTAATTATTTTATTGATATCCTAGTTAAACTGAAGTGTGATCAGAAAATCTGAAATTTGGATCTTTGTGTTGATGTTCATAACACATGGAATCTGTTGAATCTAACTTAAAACATGCACATTTATGTTCACAAAATCTATTTTCTGTCTTAAACCAGAAATTTAAAGGAACTGGCCAGTAGGATTTTTGAAATATTGCAGTTGATTAAAATAACAAAAAATCAAAATCCAAATTAGTAACAACTGCATGTTCTAATTACATTCTGCCAGAGAACATTTGTGGTTTTTTTTTTGTTTTTTTTTTTTAGCAAATCTACTTACTTTTTTTTTATTTTTTAGGGGGTGGTGTTGGTGTTTGTTTTTTTGATTTTTGTTGGGGTTTTTTGTCTTTTGTTGTGTTGTGGTTTTTTTTTTTTATTTGAGGTGAAGTTCATTTCTGAGACAAAGTTATACTTCCATGCAGACTACAGTTCACACAAATAATTCCCTGAAACAAGGTATGATCAGTGTTGTAAAGCTTTGAGTCTTATTGTTTCAGGCAGATTTTCTATTTAAATTTATATCACTGCTAGCCAGGTTAAATTACCTGAACATTTTGATTTTCTTGAAAACTATCTCCTTCAGTCATATGCATATATCTTAGCTTTGACTTAAAGATGTGCTAGTATTAAGTGGTGGCTTATCCCTGCTGAAGTTTAATGGATTTCAAATTCAGGGAGGAATTATGCATTTATCAGGTTAAGGAGCTGATTTAGAAATTTTCTCTAAAAGGGTTCTTTTAATAATATGGTCTTCAAGGCAAGAGTTACCTTTTATGAATTATGGGAGAGATAAGCAGTTACAAGTGAAAAGGATAGCATCTCATCTCTTTAATTGCTGTCATTAGCATCCTCCTCCTTAGATGCTTCAATTTTCTGGCTGCTTTTTATCTTCCTAATGCTGTATGTATATCAGTTCAGTTTTATTTGATAGAGTGTAGTGGTAGTGGTTGTTTTAAACCTGCATGTTTAATTATTTAAATATAGATGTTTCCTTTTACACTTTTGTACTAAAAGGTTTTATATAGTGGTGAAAAAAAAATCAGACTTAACTCTTTCAGGTGATTGCTTTTTTTTAAATGAAAACAAATGTTCTTAGACTGTACAAGAACCTGGTTTCTTGAAAAATTTTCTTGAAACTAGAGAGATTGAACACAAAAGCTATAGTACAATGTATTTTATGTGTGTTCTATTTCATTGTGCTTCTTAAACTTAAAAATTTATTTGTTAGGATCAGTTATATTTTTCAGACAATAAAGAATAAAATTCTCAGATTCAGGTACGCAGCACTTATTTCTCAGTTTTCTGCCTACAAAACAGTTTTATGGAGGAGTTACTCTTATCATAAATTTAAAATATACTGGATGTGTATTAATATTTATAACAACACTGTCTTTGAAGTGCTTTCAGATAATTTGATATAAACAAAATGATTGTTACTTTTTTAATGTCTTGGACGTTCAATATTACCTCAGGTTTTTTTAGTCCATGGCTATAGCTGATAATACAAGCTTGTGTTGATTCTGCCTGAAGAGCAGGACTCCTATGTAGTTGGATATTTTTGTAAAGATATAACACCTATGTTACAGTTTTCCATCTGCGTAACATTGATATTTATCACAGATAGTAGAGAAGTAAGTGTTTATTAGGTGACCCTAGATCAGAACACTACAGTCCTTTTTAAAGTTGAGAAAGGGAGAACACATCTTTGTGATTATTAGGTTTCAGGCCTCAAGTTTAGGAGTGGATATTTTTATTCCTCAGAAAGATTCTCTTTAAATTAGGTACTGTGAAACTACGTGCAATGTTTTTTCTTCATTGTATTTCTAATCTCTGTGATCTCTTTATGACATTTCTGTGCAGTAATGAGATTGTTAAATACAACTAGACCTAGCCCTAAGCCCTTTAGCCACTTGCACTGAGTCTTTTGTAATTAGTCTTATGGTTTTTTTGTTATAAGTTCTTTCATTATGGTTTAAAGCAATTAAAGCCATGCTTTAAAGCAATTACTTGAATTAATTTTATAACATGAATTTTATGAGGCATTGATGCTTAGCTTGATGTGTACTCTGACTTCCCAACAAATCTCTTATAGCCTATCTGCTTCTTCCTTTGCTTCTAGACCACAGAATGGCTAGTAATTATTCTTATTTAAATCCTGATTTACTAGAAATTGTTCAAGACAAATAACATATGGCTGGTGATATCCTACAACATGCCATTCTTTAGCTCTCAAAAGACTTCATTCCGGCCCTTGGAAATGGTTGACAATATAAAATTAATTTTAAGCAAGCAACAAAAAAAGTTGTCTTAAATCTGAAATCACTCATCCGTCTCTCTTTAACCAAGTCATTCATCTTAACTAGATTCAGGGAGAAGCTAGTCGTCTAACCTGACCAATTCTTTTAGTTCACTTCTGTAGTTAATGTAGGATTGGGATTGCCAGCAGAGTTGGTCTCTGTGGATAGAATGGTTAGGTTTGGAAGGAACCATAAAGATCTTCTAGTTCCAACCCTGATGCCATGGGCAGGGACACCTTCCACTAGGCCAGGTTGCTCAAAGCTCCATCTAACCTGGCCTTGAGCACTTCCAGGGATGAGGCAGCCACAGCTTCTCTGGGAAACCTGTTCTGGTGTCTCACCACCCTCATGATGAATAATGTCTTTCTTTCTCTGTTCAGTATCTTACCTTAGAATAGGTCAGTAACTTTAAAAGGTCTAAAGCAAACAGCATGATTTTTTCCCTAAATATATTTGTATTTCATTTTCAGTGTTATCTTCATTTTAGCATTTTGTATATACTATTTGAATATCCGAAAGTCTGGAATTTTTGAAAGTCTGAAGTTTGGAACATTCTTTGACCCCTTTGAGGAATATTCTAGTTGAATAATTCACCCATACACTTTAAGAATTTGGATATTCCATGTCCTTTTTCTTTTGCTCTCCTACTTTGCTGGTTACCATTTCACTCTACTAGAGTCATTTAAACAATACCATGCCGTATTAATCTGTTTTCAAATACAGTGTCAAAGTACTGTCCAGAACCAAACATGGTTTTCTTATAATGAAAAGTGCTGAGTTTATATATCCTGAATTTATTATACAATATTCTTAATTTAAGATGAACTGTAGTGTTGATGTATTGATTACATAGTATTGCATTTAATTCTTATGGTATTCCTCCAAAATCTACCTATCTAAAAATACTTAAATGACATTATGTATCCATCATTTCTCCTTCTAAGATGCCATTGGTTCCACAGATAACTTAGGTAAGTAACGGCTGCTTTAGTCAAAGTACAACATTTAAATCCTCAATTGTCACCTATCCCTGTAGTCAGCAATTTCCTTATTTTCCTAAGAAAGTTTCATTTCTGATGTTAAGCAGAAATTACTAAGTCTGGCTATTCTGAACAGTTAAGTGCCTACTTCTAAGTCCCTTTGGAGGCCTAAGGTTTCTCCAGGGACTTGTCTGGAAACAGGATGGCTGCATATTCCCTTACTCCTACAGTGACAGCAATGCTGTTGTAGCTTGGTTTTAGCTGGTGACTCAGTTAGTAGAAAATACATTAGATAGAATATCTGATGTTTTTAATTATAAGATATTCAAAGGGCAGAACTTCTTCAGCCTATACAATTTATGTTATCCATTTTTTTTGTGGATTATTATGAGTGGAAGAGCAAATAGATAACTAGATTTGCGTTCTATGATAGAAGTATGCACTTTACACACCTGAAATTTAAGGGTTTGCTCGACTAGAATGCGCATGTGTTTCATCCCAAACAACCTTTTGTTACTCATTTTAGTCAGGTGGAGTGTAAGTTTTCTGTCTTTTTGTCATGTGATATAGTCAGAAAAAAAAAAAAAAATTTACCACTTGTTTCTGCATCCCATTTATACACTGTTAAATCATAGAATAGTTAAGGTTGGAAAGGACCTTAAAATCATCTAGTTTCATCTAGGCAGGGATGCCTCACACTAGACCACATTGCCCAAGGCTCTATCCAACCTGACCCTGAACACTGCCAGTGATGGAGCATTTACCACTTCTTTGTAATTTTTTTTCTTGTTAGTCTATTTAAATTTATTCTGTTTGTTTCTGTTTAATAACTTGAGTAATACACCCTCTCTTTCTTGGTAAGATGTCAAAGGCAGAAAGAGGCAGAAAACTGAGGCTATTCTACTTGGAACAATGAACATGAATGTTTTCTATTAAAAAAGAAAAATAAAAAATACACAAAATTACCACTTCAGAGCAAGCTATGAATTTCAGACAAACTAGGGTATCTTTAATTTGTACTCTGCCTATTTGAATAAGGTATTTAACATAGTAATTACTTGGGTATTCATGTTCAATAATTGCTATAGCACATCTGCAAAGAGTCTAATTCTTCTGCCTTAATATCTGTAAAATATGCAGTATGTTTTCTGTTGATAATATTTAATCTTCTATTTAGAAGAGTAAACATGCAAACCAAAAAAAAAGGTCCAACAAAAGGTGATTAAAAATGTATATATTAAAATGCAAAACAGTAATTTTGCTTATTGCTATGACTTATTACATCTTGCATATTACTGTGATGATGCTGAAGTGCTTGTATCGCCATGCAGTAGGAGTACCCAGTTAGTTAAAACAAACAAAAAAACTGAGATGCCTCCCAGCTGGAGCTTATTATTGCCTCCATTGAGTGTATCACTACAAAGAAGTAAAGTGAGGGAAAATACACTGTTTGTATAAATGAGTCTGACCTGTGTTGGAAAGATTGTTTCTGGACTTCTGCTTTCTCAGTATTTTTCCTGATCAATCAGTTAATAACCTAGATTAAGATCTGAAAGATGCCCATTATGAGGTCTTAACATATAGTTTTAAAATGTAGCTAAAATATTTTTGCTTAACTCTTCATTCCTAGTCAAGCAGCCTGTCACTTCCATGGTAAATGTCTTGTGAACACATTTTAATGCTAGTAACCATGCAGTGCTTCCTTAAGGTTTTTTTGGAACTTTTGGCTCTCTCTACAGTATAGCACACATATAGCACTTCCATTCCTGGCTGCATCTTTCTTAGCTTATCGTTTATACTTCAGAGATAAAGTATTTCTTTTACACCCCAAAGATTGATCTTGTGCTTCACATATGTGATATTAAAAGACATCAACAGTCCTCATGACTACACCTGACTTGTTGCCTCTCTGTTGATGTTCCATTTGTTCAGACATCTGGGATGCTAAAGGATAGTGTTAATCAGTAGGGTGTGTTTTCTGAACACTAGATGGTTAGTTGAATTTTCCTTATGGTTGCTGCTTTTCTCACTGCCGTCCATTAGCTTTCTCATGAATATGATCCCAGGAAGATGAGCTGAATAATCTATCAATCAGTAACAAGGACAAAATAGAAATGCCAATAAAAATTATAGCAATGACTTATTATAAAACCAGATAAATGAATAATTAGAATTACAGGCTGTACTACTTCTTATTCACTGCTACAAAGAAAATGATTATCAAGCAACTGCCTGTTCCCTCATGAATCTTAAATTTCTGGTTTTAAAGTTGTTTCCTGTATCATAGTATGCTCTGTCCATTAAGAATATTTTTAATATGAAGGTCATTCATGAAAGAAGGCAAGTGCTCAGGAAAGATAATGATAGTTACACATAATAGTTACACATTTGAAAGACCATAAATGAAGACAGATGATATAATTAACAACTAATTATAAGGGGAATGCTTTAAGGGAAAAGAGTTTATCTTTCCCCAGAACTTATTGTAGAGAGATAAATAATGTTTAGCGCAAACTCTTTCTCTCACCCTGCCTGAGCTTATTATCATGACATATGGGAGATTATCAGTAGTTACATGCCTTTTCAGATATCCTGTTGGATGTTCGTGTGTTATTTGGGATATCTCCAAGGTCTGTATTCCAGCAGGCGTAGTAACTTTGTTCAGATTACTTTCTCTGGGCAGAATAAACTAATCACGTGCATGAGCCTTTTGCCTCTCTGTGAAAAGTCCACACATAAGCAAGTATTTGCAACAGTTATAGGTAAACTCCAAAGTAGAATAGTTTCTTAATTTGTATGTGACTGAAACAACACAGCTGAGTTACAAGGATGAACAAGACCAGATAGAAACTGGTATACTGTGAAACACAAATATATAGATTTTAGGGTTTTAGAGTAAATATATATATATATTTGTATATAAGTAAAAGAAACCCAAACAAATTACATTTATTTCCCTCAACCTAATTTCTGTGTGCAGTGGTTTTAAGCCTCTGAGGCCTTGGAACTTATCTGGTATCTTGTGATTTTGAGAAAACTGTGATTTTGTGCAACTATGACGTGTCACTATATAGATCTGCCATCTGCCCAAGTTCCAACATACTGCTTACTGCTCTGTAAGGGAAAAAAAGTATGCAAAAGATAGGTATGTTGGGGTATTTTTTTTCTGAAATATTTCATAAAAATCAACTACTTCAAGTGAGCATGTGAGGTTTTAATGCATGTATAGGCTTTTCTTTGGTTGTTTTTTTTTTATGCCACAAATAAGTTCTGTAGGCCCGCAGCAAAGTTACACAAAGGAACAACAATGGCTTTCTGTCTTTAGGGCTGACCCTATGACAAACACAGTCTAAATTATGACAGCTGATTATAGCTCCAAACAGTGCTTTGTTAGCAAAAAATTGCCTGAGCACTCCAGTACTCCAGCCATGCTGAGTGACGTATGGAAGTTAAGAATTTGGCTCATGGTAGCTACTGTCATTACGGTATGTTAATTGTGAATTCATTCTCCAGCACAGTTAATATGCGTTAATGACTTCATGGGTTTTGGACACATTAGACAACATGTACTGAAGTTAGTTTAGGGTTATTTTTAGCTAAGTAAAATCGATAAGAGTCTAATTATTTTCGCTCATTAGACTTGGTTTCTTAAACACATAATCTTTGCAACTTTGTCCTAGAAATGCATGAAAATTTCTGTCTGTTAAGCTGAAATAATATAAACCTAGGAGTATGCTTTAAGCTTTTGTAGTTGTGACAATATAACAAACAAAATTTCTCCCATATGGATACCTCTGATTTAAGTAAATCACAAGTGGCTAACATATAAGAATGTAAGCATGGCCGCTACTGAATCATTCAGCTCAGTATCTTTTTTATGATAGTAATCATTCTAAGGTGAAACATGAGAACATGGTATGCACATAGTGATGCTCATCTGAACTAGCAGTTATTTGTAGCTCATATCTTTCTTGAAATTATTATGTTTAGTAGTGACATTGCCAAAATAGGAGGAATCAGAAAGCAGAAACAGGAAGAAACTAGAATGGGAGTGATAAATAGGAGATCAGACCAGATTAAGTCTTCAGATTCAGTTGGATTACAGAAGTATTTTATGTTACATTCAGAAATATTTTTGCTGGCTGGATTATTGCTGCTTTATAGCAACATACTTGTCTCCAAGGTGTCTGCAAATTGCCTGAGTCTACATTCTGTTTTGTAGTACAAATGCTATCAGTATAGTCGCTGCTTTTGCTAGTGTTTCAGAGAAAACAGAAACAGGTATATGAAAGACTAGGTAGGCTTACAGGTCTCTATTTTCAGGTGCAAAAAAAACCCAGGAAAATTTGATAATGGAGCAAAAGCTGCAAGGCTAGCTGCCAATGAAGGTAAGGTCTGGAAGAATTATGAAGGGTCAGACATTGTGTCTCCAGTGAGGACTTGGCAAAGGGAATAAAATCATTCCTGACATGGAAGGGAGCTGGCCAGTTTGGCAGCTAAGGTCAAGCTTTGTACATTGCTCACCTGCTGACTTTTTTCTGAAAATGGTGCACAGAATTTCTCCCAGTCATTATTCTGCAGCCAGCCCTGACATTAGCCTTGTATAGGGATCCAGGAATGCAGTCCTGTCTCATCCTTGCTGTCAGCTTACTCCAGCTGTTCACACACCTGGTCAAATACATCCTATCAAGGTAATTTCATGATGTTAGAAATTGGACCTTGTTTGGAGAGTTTTGGTTCTAACAGAAGTGGTTTGCCCATCTGTACCTTTAAATGATGTATTGAATTAAAACCAATGTTGAGTAAAAGAGTAATGTACCTTGCACCAAAAGTACCTATAATGTGTGAAGCTTAAAGTGAAAAGCACCGTATACTATATATTTAGTGGTATCTTTACCTTTTAGCCTGCAATCACAGCCTACTGATAGTTAGACTTTTAATATGCAAGCTGTTTATTTTATACTTTCTCAAGTACCCTGTTCTGAAGTTGTTTGTGAATTTCACTGTGAAAAAATATAGCTGTATAGACATAGATTTTATTTTATTTTTAAAGTCCTGTAACTTTTATCCATATGCAGCTGATGGTATGCTGCGTTATGGGTATGGTAAGAGGATAGAAAAGGTTTAGGGTCCCTTGATTTCAGTGCATGTTTCCTGCCCTCTGGGAAGTGAGAAGGAAACAATAAATGGCAGTCATGCTATAGATTGCAGTCATTATTACCTGCTTCCCAGTGTAGCTTTTTAATAACAGGATGTCAAAGTGCTGCTCAGGAGTAGATGGTTTTATTCTGAAAGGGAAAGATCCACGACTGTGAGTTAGCATTTATATTATAGCTCCTTTATCAGCAGTCAGTCATTTGGTTTTGATATTTGAGTGGGCTCTGCTAATGACATGAAAACTCAATTAGCCATTACAGTAGCTTACCCTGTGTCTTCTTCTGCTTGTTAGACCTATCACACTTTCAAGCCTGAGTCCAAGGCTGGAGTCTGGAACACCTGAGTTCAACCTCTATTTAACAAGTGATTTTATTACAAATTTAGACACTTAATACCTCTTTTTACCTCAGTTTCTGTATTAAAACAAAGGAGATTCTATTTACATACTTCAGTGTGTGATGCAAGCAATGGTTTGTATTTGTTTAGTGTTTTAAAAATGAAAGTTTTCATTTTGCATAATTTCCTTTCTCTATCAGACACCCTACTCAGCAAAGACTATAAAAGGGTTTTTTTAGTTGTCTTCTCTGATGTCCCTTTCCCACATTTTTCCTTCTAAACAAAGGGTATATTTTTTCCTGAATTATCTATGAAGGCTACACAGTAAGGAAGCAATGTCTTGTGTCGTAAGCTAGATTCCTACTCTTTTCTGCATGCATAGGAGGAGAAGGCTGGAGGAGGAAGGAGGAGGAAGGATAAGAGGCTGAAGGATGCAAGGAAGCTTCCATGGGAGAATTCTAAGTTAGGAATTTTCTCCAGGTTTTAAAGCCACTGAAATAAAAATATGCATCTGATCCTGAGAGCTAGTACTGTGTGCTCTGTCATACCTGAAAGGCCAGCTAATATTTTATAGAAATCCCAGGAAAAAATATATCATTTCTTCCTCCTGACTACTCTTTGTGAACTGTAAAGAGTTTGCAATTTTAATTTCATCCTGCGATGGGTTATTTAATTTTCTGGTTTACAAGCAGGTGGATTAAATTTAAAAATAAAAATTAAGTTAAATAATTACATTTTTAAAAGCAAAGACCATTACCATGCTATTGTGTTTCACAAACAATTTGTGTCTTTGAGATAACAGGTTTATTTATTTACCTTTATTTTCTGCATAACTTAAATAAAAATTATATGAGACCAAATTACAGGAAAGAGAGAAAAAAGGCAGGTATGGATGTACTTATGGAAGTATATTACTTCAGACTAGCATAAAATTAGATTAGACAGTTTAAATGGAATCCTTCCACAGTAGAAACCCATCTGAGCAAATACAAGAGATGTTATCATAAAGAGATTGCAATACTGATATCATAGTTTGTCTTCTCACCCATGTCTCCCACAAAATTTCTTTCCATAGTACAGTGTAAGGTTTTTCACATTTAAATCCATTACCTCATAGCAATAGGCTAATTTTGAGGATTACTATGGAAAATCAAGACTAGCTCAGGATTCCGTGGCAGAGAAAAAAAAAAAGAATTATATAGTAGACTGCCATTAGAAATTAATTCTAGCAGAGACAAAAAAATTCCATTCCTTTCCTTTCCTTTCCTTTCCTTTCCTTTCCTTTCCTTTCCTTTCCTTTCCTTTCCTTTCCTTTCCTTTCCTTTCCTTTCCTTTCCTTTCCTTTCCTTTCCTTTCCTTTCCTTTCCTTTCCTTTCCTCTCCTCTCCTCTCCTCTCCTCTCCTCTCCTCTCCTCTCCTCTCCTCTCCTCTCCTCTCCTCTCCTCTCCTCTCCTCTCCTCTCCTCTCCTCTCCTCTCCTCTCCTCTCCTCTCCTCTCCTCTCCTTCTTTTTTATGCCATCTATATACAAAAGTGCAGATTGAAGAGTTGTACAGACCTGTTAGACTGTCATTCAAAAACTGTAAGGTAAGTAGCCTCATAGTGTCATTTAATTCTGATTGGCAGCTGCTGGTGGCTCACTCCCATCTCATTTTTTCCCTTAGAAAATCAGTCACTTTCAGCTTATTATATCTACACTCTGTATCTTAAACAATTAAAGCAGTCTCGTGGTGTCTGACAGAAGTAAGTTGAAAAATGGGTATCCTGGAGACCACGTCTTCACTGGAGCTTTCTTGATCTCTTGCAGCTCCTGCACTAGACCTGCTATTCAGAATGTGGGGTGACGTCTCAATCACAAATTCTTCTGCCAGTGGCATTTGACCTATCATTACCTAATTGATACTTGATTAGATAAAATTTTTCTCTCCCTAAATTAACTGTAAATAGTGTGTTTGTTTTTCCAGTTGTTATGGGGTTCATTTGCTTTGAGTATATATATCATCTCTTGTTGGCATTGTATTGCAGACAAATTACAACGGCTTTTGCAAGTTTTTTGACAGCTGCCTATATTTACCATTGTGAGCATATTTCTTACACTTCTCTCCCTCTCCCTCAGTCATCCTGCCCTGCTCCCCAGTAAACATAAATCAGAAGTAAGAGACTTATTGTCTGATAGCTATAAAAAGGAGGAAAATCCTCAGGATGTCCTGCATTTCACCATGCAAGATATGATGCAACAGTCAGGACCATGTGAGTCTCGTAGTCTTTAAAGAGGAGTTAACATCAAAATGAAACAGGTTAAGATTGTTTGCTTTAGTTTTAAGACACAAAATGAAAAGTGTAGATGGTAAAGTCCTCAGAAGTTTGAAATTCTGTTACACTTGTTTTCTCTGAAAGACTGAAGGCTGTTATTTTGTAGGTTGTAAGTGTTGCATCTTTTACAAGTTGCACAATGATAGAAATAATACAGTACCAAAAATTCATCAATTTTTCAAAGATTCAAGCCATGCAGTGACAAAACCCCTTGCTTGAAGAAAACTTCTAAAATTCACTGCATAAAATTTATGGTAGAAAGAATGAAAGCTGAAAGTTGATTACTTTGGTAAATGTCATCTTTATTTTTTTTTTAAATCTTAGAAACTAAGTTAGAGGAGAGAAAAGAGAAGGAGAGAGTCAATAATAATAAAAAAACCCAAACAGACATTTATGCACTCACTCTATTTCTCTCTGACATTTTAGGAAGTTTTTAATAAATCTCACCCAGCTGGGAATCAGATTTTATTTTCTATGTTCCTTTTTGCTATTGGGGAAAGGTAGTAGACGCAAAATCATGGAATTAAGCTCTCTGGGCTCACAGAAGTGTACACAAAAATATGATAGAGATATGATGCTCTTAATTGTAAAAAATAGGCACTATGAAAAGGATCACATATTCATTAGGCTACCTGTGTTCTTCATGATGAATGTTAAAGCAAGATTTCTGAGTCTTTTTAGTTGTAGGCTTGACATACCAGCTTCCAAAAGGTTGTCAGTCCCACTTAAGCATTAAGACAACCGGTTATTATCAAAGTAAATGGTTTAAATTTGTTTTCTATGTTAGATTTCTTGCCCTAGAATGGAATTGATCCAGCCTAAACTTTGATTTCCTGTTTGTTTTTCCCACTACATGTTAACGCTTGTTTTTTTTGATTGAATTTAGTATAATACCACAGTTTCTGGGTGTTTGGTGTTGATTGCTTTTTTTCTAAGATTCCTGCTACCTTGATTTCAGTAGGCAGCCACTAATAATGAGATAAATACATCCTGTATGTTATAGTATGTGTTAACTTTCTCTCATAAACAAGTTAGGAAGAGCTATGCACATTAGTGCAATATCAACCTACTTAAATACCTAAATATTTGAGTACTTCGGTATGTATTAGATAGTCAAGCATCAAAACACTTGGGCTCCTGCGCCTTCTACAGACTGTTAGCTCCATGCTCAAACCATCTTGCAATGACAAAAGTGTTTCCTACTATGTTTTAAAATTTTTGAACTTAAAAAAGATACCTGTAAGAAATTCTCATGGAATTATATTTTTGAATAATCAGAGTTGCTTATTTGTTTTGCCTTTGCCTTTTTCTTTTGTGCATTGCCTTTACTTTTACAACAATGAGAAGTTCCACTCCTCCACCTTGACTTTGGACAGGCATACCGTGATAGTTTAAAATGCATCTTAACAATAATAACACAACAAAAAATCTGTTACATAAAACAAACAGGAAAGAAACATAAAACTTCTATAATAAGCCTTTAGAAATAAACCCTTGTTAAAGATTCATCTTAAACAAAAATCTGAAATACTCATAGGTGACATTAGCATTAAACAGAAAACTTTCAGCCTTTTGAGGTGAGAAAATTCTCTTAGTTTATTTGAGCAATTTTAAGATACAGTTAAATATACAGTTTGAAATTTTGTTTGTGAACATTAAATAAAGATAAATTTCCAAGAGAATTTTCAAAGTAATACTACACCATTTCTTCTGATTCAGCTTTCATTTCTCCATAGAGGCTCGCCCTTATTATTTAATCCCCTTTTACTAGCCTTCTCCATGGCAGTACCTCATCCACTAGCTGGAGTTCAGGCAGCCAGATTCCAGCAGTTTGTGAAGTCCTTTGCTGCTACAGTTAGTTTTACACTACGTCCCTTTAAAGTGTCAGATTTGGTTTTATGGATCAAAGTTTATCCTGTTGTCTGGAGCAAATCCTGGGATGTTGTAACATGTATCTTTGGCCTGAGCTGGCTAAACTGCCTTGTGGAGCTGAGAATCTATCTTATTCTTTGGGTACTAGATATAAGGAAAAAACATAGGTATCACTTGCTTTTCTTCCACAACCTGCTTTTTCCTTTTTTATTAGTCATAGAGCTATCTGAGCTACTTGTGTCATTTTTGCAACTGCCGTTAGCAACATTTGATGTCAAATCAGGAGTCTTTGGAAGGAGATTCAGATTTCAGAACTGATTTTTTCTCTTCTTTTCCTTCTGTTCTTTCTCCTAAATTCTGTTAAATGCAGCAGAAAAATGTAGAGAATTGTCACTCTTGAAAATTCAGATCTTTAAATGACCAGCCAACAAGAGTATATCAAGTTGCTGTTAGTTTCATAATCCTACATGCATGCATTATGTTCATGTTGATACCACACATGTACACAAAATCCTCCCTAGTAATTTGAGTTTTCTGAGTCAGCTCTGCATCTATCATTTTGGGAAGATAGTCAAATCTGTTTTGGCTCAAAGCTTCTTGTATTTACATGACATTTTAACTGGTTTATTTTTGTCTTTCTTTTTACTACCTCTGGGAAAAATCCTTTTGCTGTAACATCAAAAGTACTGGGACTGAAACAGGTATTGGCCCATAACCAGCAGCCTCTATTTCAGGCAAATCATAAGGAAAAGATTAATAATGTCATCTTTGGAAAGACATATTTTGTGATAAAGGATTGATAACAATATTATTCAAAATTTCGAGGAATATTTCTTTGATTAAGTCATATGTTCCAATGAAATGTTTTGTAGATTGTCATCCTCTTTCAACTTTGCTCTTTTTACTATGTACTTGATCTCCTGCACTTACAGCAATATTCACACACAGTCAACAAGCAAATATAGGGGCATATATATGTGAATTGGATGTGCACACACATGCACATACAATTTGCTACAAAGTCATTTAATTTTGCTTCAATCACTCTTCTTGTAGGCAATTTTGTTCTTTGTCAATGTTTTTCATGGTATTGGAATTATAGTACTACATTCAAACTGAAATATCCTGGTAAACTGGAAGCCTTTGCTTCTACCCTCTGTAGACTTCCTTTCTGTATTTGTCAGGAGCAGCTTCTTCATCCATGTGTCAACCTCCTGTTTTGTTTTTTTTTTTTTTTTGCCTGACTTTCTCTTTTTTGAGGATGCATTGTTCCTGAGGTTGGAGGAGGTGATCCTTGAAAATTAATCAGCTTTCTAGGGTCCCTCTTCCCTCCAGGGCTTTATCCCATGTCAGTAGATCCCTGAAGAAGCCAAAGTCTACTCCCCTGAAGTCCAGGGTAGCAAGCTTTCTGCGTGCCCTTCTCATTGCCCTAAAGATCCTGAACTCCACTATTTAAGCCAAGACTGCCCTTGAGCTTCACATTCCCCATCAGCTCCCCCTTGTTGATGAGCTCAAGGTCCAGCATAGCCCCTCTGCTCATTGGCTCCTCTATCAGTTGGAGACCGAAGTTATCATCAAGCCATTCCGGAAACCTCTTGAATTGTTCATGCCTTGCTGTGTTGTCTCTCAAGCAGATATCAATGGGATTTAAGTCCCCATAAGGGCTTGTGAATGTGAGGCTGCTCCTGTCTGCTTCTGGAGAGCCTCATCTGCTTGGTCTTCCTGATCTGGCATCCTGTAGCGTGCCCTTACTATAATGTTACCTATCCCTGCTCACCCTTTATTTTTTATATATAAGTATCTGGGGGGCTCTTCATCCATGCCCAGGTAGAGCTCCATACACTCCATCTGGTCATTGACATAGAGAGTGACACCCCACTCCTTGTATCACCTGCCTGCTCTTCCTAAAGAGCCTGTATCCTTCCATTCCAATACATCTCTGTGAAGCCAATAAAATAGTAGACCTGCAGATGTGCACACATCTCTTAACTCCTCATGTTTTTCCTCCATGCTACATGCATTTGCATAGAGGCGTTCACGCGAAAGTGGAAGTGTTTGTTTTTCTGAAACCACTAATATGCAGTATCTTTTTAAATGCAATTCTACTAATAAGCATTATTTTTCACTTTCTTTTGTTCAACTATCCTCTTTTACTTATTTATTTTGCATTGATTATCTTCTGTCTCTGACTTGTAAACCTGTTTGTACCCATGTTTATAGATTCTAGCTTCAGGGCCAGTTACCTTGGAAACTGATTAAAGTGCGTCTTTTTGACTGTTTGTTCTATAATCACTGAACTGCTTTCTTTCTTCTTTCATCTACTGTTCCACAAAGGCTGGTACTAGCTAACAAGCATGCCCAGCTTATTTCTTACTATAACCCACTTTCTTAGCTACTCAAGGCAACGCTGTAGAATAGGCATCAGCTCATTTTCAAGTAATCATCAACTGTCTACCATATATATGTTTTTGTTAAGAACAAAGAATATTTAGATACTTTTTGCTGCCAAGGGCTACTTTTGCAAGCAGCAACGTTGCACAACAGTGATAAAGAGTGATAAGAGATTCTCTCTCTTCAGAGAGCAGCAATCATTACTTCTTCTCTTCCCAACACACTCTGCTTTACTGTGATGTGGAAACCATAAAAGTGGGTATGGTGAAGAAACTCATGTACTTAATAAAAATAGTTATTTTAGTAATGACAGTCTTGGAATGATACAAATGAAGTCATATGACATTTCTTAAGAATCATTATTCTAGTAAAACAGGTAGAAGGTTGTGGGTTCTTATCTGATCTTAAATGAAATAGTTCTACTGAAATTCTTGATATCTCAATATTAGTGTTCTGGTTCTGTCTTGGTATCTCCCTACTTTACTATCATATTCAACCTATCTCAAAAATCCTGAGAAAAGTAGCAGTCCTGATATTTGACTCTGAGAGTGGCAGGTAACTGGAAAGATGTTTGCAGACACCGTCAGGTAAGAAAAGAGAGTTTCTTTTTTTGTTAGAATAAGGCTCAAATTGAATGTGCAAGTGTGAGCTTCACCTGTACACCTTTAGTTTTATAGCCAAATAAATTTTATTACATTCTCTGAATATTTATACATTATTTATAAGCATTGACACAGGTACTTAAGCTTTATCAAGAATGTAAGAAATGTCCTTTTTACTGCAGGGGGAGTAAATAGGTCATAAATGCTTGCTGCTGTGGAGGCACACCGTATTCCTTTCTGACTCTCCCTTTCCATCACTTTCCTCATCATATTAAATTAGAATAAAGAACAAAGTTCTAATTCTTTTCCTTCTCTGAACAGCAAATTGTATTATGTCATTGTTTTTTCTCAGAACAGATTGTATCTTGGTCTACTCAGATGACCTCTAGCTTTCTAGCCACAGGTCATGTCTTAGAAAGGATAATGAGTAGTTTACTTCTGAAGAGTTTTCAAAGGAGGTAGCTTCAGCCTTCCCAGATGACCTCTCTCTTGCAGATTATTTTGGATGTATAAGGAGATACTAATTTCTGGATACATTTGAGAAGAGATGGGCAGCAATTTAAATGGACACAAAGGAGGTGATTTGGCTAGTCAACTACAGCAGACACCACATATTTCTGAGAATCATTAAATAGAAGTCCCAATACTGTACACATTCACTGGAATTAGAATCCAGAAAATCCTAAGAATTATATTGAAAAGCTGCAGCACTTTCTACTGCAAGTCTTCTAGATCCAAAATGACAAACTCTTTACTTATCTCTTCTAGAAAATATAGGTGGCTCAAGAGAAGCTGCTATATAGAAAGTGTTGTATCTGTCAAACATAATTATTTAGTCAACTTAAATTAAATTCTTTATCTAGGATCTGTGAGAAAAGCAAAAAAAAAAACCACAGATACATGCATGTGTATATATGCATGCATACAGAGCAAGGGATGATCTATATCTGTATATAAAGATATATGGATAATACATTATTCCTAAGGACTAAGGAGTGTATGATTTGGGCATTTGAACTAGTAGAGGCATTGCAATGAAGGAAAGGTATTCTCCAAATTTAATGAGGTATGCTCTATTTAAAGCTGTTTATAGAATTTACCTCTTCTTTAATGGGAAGAAACGGTGGTTCTGAACGTCAGGGGCCCCTTTACATGAATGCCACTTGTGGCTTTAAGTTGGGGTTGTTGGCAAAGAGATAAGAAGAAAGGGAAAATGAATATTTTAATTTTTTGGCAATTGATTGTCTGAAATTAAGTAGAGTTTTAGAGAAAAGAAAAAGGCTTTGTCCTGATTCATCAGAGAGGATTTTAAGGGCTGTATAGCAACAGTATACTGATTGTCATTTTACTCCGATTTCTTGACCTGAAGAAATATTTTAGGTACCAAAACATTTTCCTCACCCTGAATTTCTGACAGTCAAAACCTTAATTGTCATGAAAAGACTATTTGGAAGAAGATGCAAACCAAACAAATTACTCCAGGTTAATTGGAATATTTCACAGACACAGCTTCATAGCATCAGTGAGAAACAAAAGTTCACAAACTCTTGTTTCAATAACCACAATTATTTCCAAGGCGTTCTAAGCCTTCTTTGAACATTTTTTTCAGTTTCTGAGTGCCTAACTCTATTTATAGAATCGTAGAATCATAGAATACTTAGGCTTGGAAAGGCCCTTAAGATCATCTAGTTCCAACCCCCCTGCCATGGCAAGGGACACCTCACATTAAAGCATGTCATCCAAGGCTTTGTCCAGCCTGGCCTTGAGCATTGATTGGGATGGAGCATTCACAACTTCTCAGGTCAACCCATTCCAGTGCCTCACCACCCTTACAGTAAAGAATTCCTTCCTCATATCCAATTTAAATTTCCCCTGTTTAAGTTTGAACCCATTAGCCCTTGTCCTCTCACTACAGTTCCTCATGAAAAGTCCATCCCCAGCAACCCCAGAACCCCCTTTCAGATACTGGAAGGCTGCTCTGAGATCTCCACACAGCCTTCTCTTCTCCAGGCTCAACAGCCCCAACTTTCTCAGCCTATCTTCATATGGGAAGTCCTCCAGTCCCTGATCATCCTCGTGGCCCTACTCTGGAATTGTTCCAACAGTTCCATGTCCTTTTTATACTGAGGGCACCAGAACTGCACAGAGTGCTCCTAGTGAGGTCTCACTAGAGCAGAGTAGAGGGGCAGGATCTCCTCCTTTGACGAGCTGGTTGAGCTCGTTTTGGTGCAGTCCAGGATGCGGTTGGCTTTCTGGGTTGCAAGCGCACACTGCCGGCTCATGTTCATTTTGTCATCAACCAACACCCCCAAGTCCTTCTCTGCAGGGCTGCTCTCAGTCTCTTCTCTGCCCAACCTGTAGCTGTGCCTGGGATTGCTCCGACCCAGGTGGAGGACCTTACACTTGGCATGGTTAAACTTCATCTGGTTGGCATCAGCCCACCTCACAAGGGTGTTAAGGTCCCTCTGGATTTGTCGGTGTTCAAGGCTGGGTTGGACAGAGCCTTGAGTGGCATGGTTTAGTGGGAGGTGTTCCTGCCCACGGCAGGGGGGTTGGAACTAGATGATCTTAAGGTCCTTTCCAACTCTAACTATTCTATGATTCTATTCTATGACTCCTTCCCTCCAGCATATCAATCGAACCATACAGCTTGGTGTCATCAGCAAACTTACTGAGGGCGCACTCAATCCCACTGTCCATATCACCAACAAAGATGTTGAACAAGACCAGTCCCAGCACCAATCCCTGAGGGACACCACTAGTTACTGGTCTCCAGCTGGACATTGAGTTATTGAGCACTTCTCCTTGCGTGCGACCATCCAGCCAGTTCTTTATCCACCGAGTGGTCCATCTATCAGATTGAAGACTCTCCAACTTCGAGACAAGGCTGTCATGTGGGACAGTGTCAAACACTTTGCAAAAGTCCAGGTAGATGACATCAACTGCTCTGCTCCTGTCCATCAGTTCCATAGCTCCATCATTGAAGGCCACCAAATTGGTCAGGCAGGATTTCCCCTTAGTGAAGCCATGCTGGCTGTCACCAACTACCTTGCTGTTTTTCATGTGCCTTAGCATGCCTTCCAGGAGAATCTGCTCCAAGATTTTACCAGGCACATAGGTGAGGCTGACAGGTCTGTTGTTCCCTGGCTCATCTATTTTCCCCTTCTTGAAAATGAGGGTTATATTTCCCTTTTTCCAGTCATCGGGAACTTCACCTGACTGCCATTATTTTTCAAATATAATGGACAGTGGTTTAGCAACTTCATTTGCCAGCTCCTTCAGGACCTGTGGATAGATTTCAGCCAGTCCAATGGACTTGTGTACATTCAGGCTCTTAAGATGGTCTCGAACCAGATCCTCTCCTACAGTGGGTCCAGGGCCTTCATTCTCACTGTCCCTGCTTCTGCCTTCCAAGACTTAGGTGGTGTGGTCAGAGCATTTTCCGGTGAAGACTGAGGCAAAGAAGTCATTAAGAACCTCAGCCTTCTCCAAATCCAGGGTAGTCAGCTCCCATGGCAGTATCTGGAGAGGGCCCACGTTGTCCCTAGTCTGTTTGTTATTTGCAATGTACCTATAGAATCCCTTCCTGCTATCTTTCACATCCCTAGCCAAGTTTAATTCTAAGTGAGCCTCAGCTTTCCTAACCTGGTCCCTGGCTTCCCAGACAACATCCCTGTATTCTTCCTAGGCACCTGCCTTTGATTCCACCTTTTATAAACCTCTTTTTACCTTTGAATTTTTCTCAGCACCTCCTTATCCATCCATCCTTGTTTCTGAATGTTTTCAGCTGTAGTACAAGAAAGACAGGGACCTTTTGGAGTGGGTTCAAAAGAGGGCCACAAAAATGGACAGAAGTTTTAAACACCTCTCCTTTGATGAAAGTCTGAGAGAGTAGGGTTTGTTTAGCCTGGAGAAGAGAAGATTCTGAGGACACCTCTAGTGTGGCCTTTCAATACTCGAAGAGAGGGCATAAGAAAAACAGAGAGAGACATTTTAGCAGGGACTTGGATACAAGGAAGAAATTATTCACAGTGAGGGTGGTGAGGCAGTGGAACAGGCTGTCCAGGGAATGTGTGGATGGCCCATCATTGGAAGTGTTTGAGATTAGTCTGGCTGAAGCTTTGAGCAATGCGGTCCAGTGAAAAATGTCCCTGCCCCTGTCAGGAAGTTTGAACTAGATGTTCTCAGAAGGTCCCTTCCAACCCAAAACATTCTATGATTCTATGAGTGAATGAAAGCTGCTTCATCAATCTGCTATAACATTTTTATCTAATTTGCACCATAGCTTCAAGAATTGAAGGCTGTTATAGAACATGATTTGCTAATACCAGTGATTTTCTTTATTGAAAAAGTATTTTATGAATTACTGAATCATTTAACAGAGAATAGAATTATAGTCAATGCCATTCAATCTAGCACTTTAAGCATAATCCAGAAAGACTAGCAGAAATATGGCTCGTGTGAGTGTCATGTCAAAATGTCCATAATATTAATGTGAAAGTGTTAACGAGAAAAAAGTATCTTTTATTTCTCAGTGATGTTTATTTGTGACCTCTGTTTGCGCTCCATTCTGAGCTATCAAGCTTAGGCTGGGGTTTTGTTAAGCATCTCTGATATAGACCCAAATTTTTTATTTTCTGTTGGAAAAAATCTTATCCTCCAAATACAGCTCCTCACAAATATAGAATAACTATAGAAATTTTCTTTTTAAAACATCGTTGTCTATACAAACTTTATATATTTAATACTATATGTACACGAAGTTTGAAACACATAACATATGGGTCTTCCATTTATTTTAAAGAGACAAAATTTCCAACAAGTGTTTGAAATTTTAATTTTCTTTCAGAAAATCAATGTCCTGAGACTTCAAAAACAAGTATAAATTAATTAATTTAGACACAAGTGTTAAAAGGGCAATAGCTTTAGCATAGATTTCTGAGTGATTATTAAAATTGGGAGAATGAAATAAAAATAAATTATAGTTTGCAGGATATTTAAGGAAGATCTTTAAAAATAAGATGTTTTCAGTGAGCTGGTGTATTTAGTACCCATAGATAAGTGTGATTTGCTAGCTTTTACTAGTTATGTCTTTCTCAACCCTGCATATTTGTCCTAACGTATAATAAAAACAAAGAAGACTAACTTATAACCTATATTTTTGTCCAGAACAGCTGTGTAGACAGTGAGAAAGTAACTTAATCATTGTCTTCAAGGAGTTCAAAAGATTGATCCCAAAGACAAGCAAATTTATGCATGAGCTTGTGTTAGTCCTTTCTCCATCATTTCATACTCCAAGTAAATGGGATGCTCTGGAATCCAGAAGAAAAGGTACTGCACTGCAGCAGGTATTTGATATTGTTTAGATAAAGTCTGTTTAAAGGGGGAGAAAATAAGACTGCCATAAGCCTCTTGACAGCTTCCAGTATGAAATAAATTTGCATACATCAAAAAAGACTCAAAGAAAATTAAAAAAAAAAAAGTGGAAAAATAAACTGGTCAAAGCAAATGCTTAACACATCTAAGCATTAATCGTACTACATGTGAGTGAGGGTCAAAACAGTTGAGGTGAACAAAGAGTATTTTAGTGCAGGCAAATGAAAAAAACCCACCAATCTAGTGACTGAAAACAGATTGAAATTTTTTAAGGGAGACATAAAAGTCACAAAATCAGATTCTGATTGCTAAGACACAGTAGGCAAGCATTAATGAATTCTCAATAAAGCTTCTTAAAACAAGAATTCAGGACTGGAATATTGAGATAAATTTTATTATTTTTTCCTAACCAATACAAGAAAACTAAGGAAAATTCCAGAGGAAGATTAAACAAAGTTACAAAAACCTGAACAAAAAAAAAATGAGCTTCCTAAAACTGATTTTAGTAACTTTTCTACAGGGAAAAAAAAAAAAAAAATCAAATATTAGCTTTTACTCATGTATTGGGAGCAAGAGGGGTACTATTTTGTCTTTTCAAAATGTTAGCAATCTAACATCTGTAAACTGTACAGAAGATGGAATTAAAATAAAAAGCAATAGAGTCTCAAGCAAATCCATATCTAACAAGAAAACAGTACAGTGATGGGGATAAATGGAGATAAATGTTGACGTTTTATACTTGAAGGTATAGGCAGAATGCGTACATAGACATCATGTCTCCTCAGAGTAACAGAAGTCCACTTTTTGTCTCCAAAAGATTATAAGTAGTATAAAGAGACTTTTCCTATAGGCTATTTTAAATGCCTTTATAGGCTTTAGAGGAGAGATCAACACAAGGAAAGGACAGGAGATTGCCCTTATATGTATTTGGTGGAAAGTGTCTATCTAGTCTAGTATGGACCAAAAAAGTGGAGAGTGGGAAGGACCTAAAACTGGTTTAAATGCCAGGCTCAAAGGGTTGTTATGAACATCTTGAAGTCCAGCTGGAGATTAGACACAAACAGTATGCCCCGAGGGTCAATACTTGGTCCCATACAGGCTCATTCATGGTAAACTAATTTCTTATTTTGATTTGTTTGTGTGTGTGGCTTTTGTTTCACTTACTAAACTGTCCATCTGAGCCAGAAAAGCTTACTCACTTTTACTCTTCCATTTTTCTCCCCCATCCCAAGTAGGCGGAGCGAGCAAGCAGCCATGTGGGGTTTAGTTGCTGGCTAGGGTTAAACAATGACAGACTTATAACTTGCGTAACTTTTTTATGAGCCTAGTAGAGAATGAAATACAAGTCCCATTAGGAAAATAGTTAATAGCAGGCAAAACCAGAAGAATCATGCTGTATGGTTATGCAACCCTAAGAAGAGCAAATTAGCAGGTTACTAGGATTTTCTTTATTCTGGGTTTTTACTGAAAATGAAAAACGTCAAACGGAGACTATAACGAAAAGAAAATGCTATGATTATAGGACTCTAACCTGTATATATTTTTTTATTTGGTTAGTGTTTCTTCGGATTTAAAAACTTATGAATTACTTGTTTGGATTTAAATATTAAAAGGCAAAAAAGTGGCATGCATATGGTACTATCTGGTTATTATCCGTTCTCCTAGGATAAAGTTAGTTATAGAATGTTTGCTATAAAAAAACCCCAACACATTACTAGAATTATGGCAAATGCTACCATAACCTGAATGAATAGAGAGTGCTAATTGACAGGTACTATCACATCTGTCATGGTAAACATGAATTTACTCTTCCCAGAGAGCTTCAGCAAGTGGCACCTTCCTGGAAGTTTTGGTGCAACTTTGTCAGATAAACATAAATCAGAATATAAGACTATAAATGCAAAATAATAAGATTGTAGTACTTGCCCCCATTTCAGAAATGACCTTAAATGCATAGTGTTGATACACAATACTGAATACAGCTATTGCTAAGATGAAACAATAAGTTGATTAGGGTCTTATGACTAAAGTTAAAAGATGTTTATGGAGCTGTGCACCTTAAACCAGGTCATTTTTCTTTATTAATTTTATTGCTGACAGATAGTATTTATAACTTACCTGCAGCTGTTTACTGTAAATTGAGCTAGTGGTGTATCAGTCCAAGTGCTGACACAAGTCCTCATTAGACAAACCTATTATGTTAATTGATACAATTGATAGCCACCCTGGGAGATGATCAATATCCAAAGGAGGTGAAAGTGTTCCCTTATTACCCAAAAAAGTTTCATGCACTTTATCATGTTGGAATCTGCTTGTATTGTCACTGCTTTGGCTGCTCTTCTTGGAATATGCCAAGAAATCAGATTTGCAGTGTTGTTGAAACACCTTTCCCAACACAATGGCTTTCAAACTCATAGGTGATCTCTGAATCCTATCTGTAAGTATTGGAGGGTCACCTGAAACAATAAAACCACAATAACACATTGACAATGGCATCAGCAACAGGTGCCAAAATAGAATAACAAGCAGCATCACTTTAAATGTTTATTTTTGTCAAACCACATGAAAACTACAGAAATGTAAATAGTATGGTATAAAACATATAATAAATTCTATTAGTTTTCTGTGTTTTCACTTCACTTTTGTTGCCACTGTTTTCAGTCTTACATGACACATACGAACAACAGAATATGAAGTTAGTCATAGGTAATGATATTAACTTTTATTATAGTAATTTATTATATATTTAGTTATTATTCATTGAATGTTTCTAAAATACTTGTTTACAAATTACTTTCCATAAAATTCCCTACAATGGAGTTTTCTGACTTTTCACAAATAGTTTAATTAAAACAAAACGGGAAATAAAGTCAAAGACTATAGTTCCGGCTCTTACTATTTGAAACTACTCAGCAGAATAATTTGTCAGCATTCATAAAAGGTTGGCTTGTTTCAGTAAGCAGATTAACAAATATATTTATATAAATTTAGCTAAATTTGACTGAATGGATGTTCCAATTTCATAAAATCTGTGTTTCCCATTATTATTTTTTTTTCTGCATGAGTAGTAGAATTACTTTTTTATGTCCAACTGATCAACTTACTGACAACTTGACAGGGGAAATGCAGAATCTGAAATGTGATGCACAGCTACACCCAGCACTTCCATGGAAGAAATGTCTAGAATCCTTAGGAATTCTGATAATTCTATATTAACATTGTAAATTTCCTAGGAGTTATATCACATACCAATCCATAATATACTTCTGTGATGGCATATTGATTTCCACTAGAGCATATGTCAGCATATAATGCCAGATATATACTCTTGATTGTATTTCAGAACTCAGATGACACGTCAGGAAGTATATATTTCAAGCCATTTTTGAAGCATTTTGTTATTGATAGAAAATTTTGAAATATTTTGTTATTGATAAAAATTCTGTGGAGCCCCCAAAATCCATAGATAATGAAGTGTAATTGAACCATGTCTAACTATAAATACATAAATGTAAATCAATAATTTAGTCAATAATAAAAGCTTTCTACTGTGTGAATTAGTAGAAATTTTTAGTTAGAAAGCTTAAAATATCATTAAGTCATCTCATAGAATCATAGAATAGTTAGGGCATGGGCAGGGACACCTCCTACTAAATCATGCTAAGCAAGGCTTTGTCCAACCCAGCCTTGAACACCACCAGTGATGGAGCATTCACAACTTCCCTGGGCAACCCAATCCAATGCCTCACCACCCTTACAGTAAAGAATTTCTTCCTCATATCCATGGTGTGATCTTGCTCTGTACCACAGAAAATCTTTATGCCAGCTCAGGAATTCTCTGTAAAAAATCAGAATTTTTCAAAGTAAAAGTTTTCCATGGTTAAGTTTTTATTTTTATTATTGTCTTCATGCCTAGCAAAATTGAGATGAAATTTTGTTTTCTCTTATTTTTTCCCTGCCATTCAGTCTACTTTGTTCCTAATACATTATTATGTATTGGTATTTGAAACTTGATTTCATATTTTCTTATTCTACTTTTCATTGCAATTCAGTGTCTGTAATTGCTGACATACCAAAATTTTTTGAAAGACAGAAATCAGATTTCTTTTTTTTTAATCTCAAGCATTTAATAGGCTTTGAAGGACTTCCAACTTTTGAGGAAAATAAGACAAGTACTTAGCAGTTATATTCTTCCCTTCATCTTCAGCAACCATTTTGAAAAGTTTGTGCATTTTTTACTGTATCATTTCATCCCAGATCTTTAAGTCTTTTTTTCAACCTCTCCATTGTGTAATGTCATGTTAAGCTGCTTACGTTTTCCAGTGTGTTGTTTAGGAAAGCACAAGAGTTTCAAGATAAAATGGCCAGAATTTTTCCAAGACCTGACAGATTTGCTAACAGAGAAACAGTTCTGATCAGCACCCTACCACACCTCCATGCCTTTGAAATGAACCACATATGGCATCAATACTGTTTGCCTGAATTAACTCCAATTTTCTAGTGACCAAGGTCAGGCAAGTGTAGAGAGAGTCTCAGCTGTTCTTAGCTAGCACATATGTTCCAGTGTTTTTAGTAATTTACTTACTATAATACAAAAGTACTGAATGTTGAAACCAAATCCCACTGCAGAACACTTCAGTGGTGGCTTATGCTAATCTTTAGCTGTCAAATATTTTACATGAGAGCTATTTAGTAAAGAAATACTTGAAATTATTTGTTATTTTGAATGTTCAGAGTTTTGGTAGGTCTGGCAACAGAACTGATGGGGGAATTTATTGGGGGAAAAAAGCTACCAATCTGTCTGTTTCTCTAGACTATGATGACTATCATTACAGGAAATGAGTAATGCTAATGCTGCTACTTGACAGGTGCCAAAAAAGTGACAATGGAAGTTCTGTTAAGTTTTTAAAATCTGTGAAAATAATGAAACAATATGTATTCCTAACTGTCTGTGGCAACAAATTAGCAAATAATAGTTAGTGGGCTTTCTATCTCTTCTCCTCATTCAAAGAGCTCTTGAATGTTATTGGCTTGATTTCTTACGCTGCTTGATGAACTTCTTTTAAATCACAACAGTAACAGAACGTTTTGGGCATAGAGCATATTAATTTTGTTTTGAACATTGCAAAAACATCTTCCATGCCAGTATAGATGCTGTGAGAATGCAATTGTTAAAATCATGGTGTTCTGACATATTCTTATTCTATTAAAGTAAATATTTAAAGTAGTATTTGTGAAATACATGCTTAGTTCCAATGACAAAACCACACACTCACTGCTTTTGGAAAAGGAACTTGCTTCCAGAGAGGGCAAATTAAGTGTGGAGGTTTTGTCCTGCAGTTAGTATCTGAGAACAGGCAGAGTGAGCAGAATTGGATTTATCTTCACAGAACATGCAGAATATAGGATCTGCTTTAAAAACAGATTAAATTTGCTTACTGTCTTATTCCTAGTTATAAAAGAAGAAACCTACAGAAGTGTAAGAAATACCACACTTATCGTTTTCCACAGCATTTTACAGAAAGAACTATTAGGACATTAGTTATAATTTGGTAGATTATACATCATTGGGGTATAAAAGGCAAGGAAGTTTTCTGAAATCCATTAGTGATTTTTGAGCTATAATATCCTTACTTATTTCCAGCTCAAATCTTATAGTGAAAACTTATTTCAACAGCATTAGGGTTTGGGGTTTTGTAACCATAAGTTACTTTAAATATTTAATGGCTGTTCAAAAATGAGTTTCTTTAAGCAAAAAGCACAATCAGGGTGAGAGTAAAAATGTCTTCCTCTGAGCACTGCGTTTTTCATTCCTTGTAGCTCTATTGTTGGCAGAAACACCTTTCCTACTTTTTTTCATTTGTGCTCTATGGACCATGAAAACAGCCATTATGGAGTAGAGAACGCTGTATGCATTAGTTTTATTGTATTTATGCTGACATAACCAAATCTAAATCAGCTGGCTCACTTCAGGGTTTTCAGGACTCAGCAGTTAAGAAAAAATAGGGGCAGAGAGAGAGCAGAGAAGAAAAGAAATTTCCTGAAGTAGGAGGGACAGAGTCAGTGAGACAAGTCTGATGAAAAGGAGTCTTTTCCACATTCTTTGATGACTGAGAAAAAGACTGTCTCATAGTTTTAGGAGACAAAAAGATACAGTACTATAAATGTTATTTTTATATCTAGTTCCTAATCTGATCAGAAAATCTGAAGATATCAGAAGTTTTAACACAGTCTGTCTGTTGAGTGATAGAGGACAGTTAAGCTGATTTAAGTCTGGCCTGCTGTCCGCCACAGGTGGAGAAACTCATGATATTTTGAGTATACTTTAGACGCTAGTGATTATCACAGTGCTCTATAATAGCTATGCCTTCGCCTCTAACAATGACTCAAAACTGTGGAGACTTTGGAATGCCATGGTATCGTACTACATTATGGAGGCATCAGGTGCAGTATGCAATTGAGACCAAATTGTGTTTAATACATAATGTGGCCAGCTATGTCAAAATCAGTAAATATATTGTTTCTGCTGGCTGAAAAGACAGTGCTTACTTTTGGAGTGTAGAATTAGCTATGGCTTATTGGAAACTGAATATTATTTTGTCATTATAACAAATTTAAATGGTTTATTTAAAAAAAGTATCTGGAAATAAGACATGTAGTGATACTGTGTAAAGGTAAAAAATTAATAAGTTCTGATATCTTTCATTCTGATTCTTGCAGTAGATTCCGATATTGATCATTATTTGCATATATTATTGTTTAGCTCAGAAGTCCCAATAAGGGACCATCATTGTCCACTTCGGAAACATTGAGAGGTTTGGAGAAAATAGTACCTATTTTAAAGAATTCTGATTCATATTAAGAACTGGTAGAGGTGGGTCAGTGTACACTGGTACAAATTACAGAAAGTACAAAAAACTGCAAAATGGAACGAACACATCATCAGTCAGTGATAGATACTTGAACAGTAGCACTCAGCCTTTACAAGTTTTCAGTTGGTGACAGTTCAGGACAGTGAGCATGTTATTTATGTTTATTTACAATTTATTTTCAATTATGCAAGTGTTTAAAGTTTTTCAGTTTACCTTAGTTTTGAATTTTCCTGTATTTATAATGCTTAAGGACAATTGAAGTATTCCTACAACTTTATCGTCGGCTAAATTTGAAATGTGTTAATTAACTTTTTTTTTATCTCTTTATTAATGGTACTAATCATCTGTGGCCTAAAATACTAGAGACATATCCCAAACTTGTTAGAACAGCTATGAACCGTAACAGGATCATCTATAATGTTTGCTTCACCTAAATTTGTCATCTAGCCACCTCATGTTTAGAAAAAAATCTTGAGATAAATTAGTGCTTTTGCCATTATTAAAAACATCAGAAATAAAAAAAAAAAAAGAATGTCACACTTACTTACAGAAAGGAATAAGGAATGAATAAATTAAACCTATTATATAGACAGTTAAGCTTGGATTTCTATAATGATGTTCAGGATTCTCAAGGGATCATGTATGAAGCAATTGGTATGAGTCTACTTGAGCATCAAAGGACTGAAGGGTGATAAAGACAGGAAAACACGTTTCTCTTGCTAATAACGTGCTTGCCTTTGGCTTTATTTATAAACTACACAAGTTCACAGCAGTTTTGGGATTTTAGATGTTTGTTTGGTTGGTTGGATGGTTTGTTTTCCCAGAACAGGAAAATATATGTTTTGGTTTGCTTACTTGAACTTGCTTAACATCAAACATCTCCAGAAACGGTTTTTATATGTAACTTCATACTGATTACGAATTATAGAAATCAATGAAAACTCTAAGTTGGAAGGAACCTTTATAGATCAATTCCTCTTGTTGGAGGAGATCTGTTTTCCTAATTGAAAGCAATGCCTTAAACTAGCTTATTTGGGGCCATATCAAGCTGTCTCAAATATTTCCAGTGAGCTGATTCCACTACCTCTCTGAGCTACCTGTTCCAGTGCTTAAGTTGCTCACACAGTGAAGAACTTTCTTATAACAACAGAGAATTTCCCTTCAGAAATTTGGGTCATTACCTCTTATCCTGTCACCACGAATCCTAATGAAGGGAATACGTTCAACTTCTCTCTAACCTTCTCTTTAGGCAATGGAAGAATGTGATTAGAATCTCTGCAAGCCTTCCATTCTAGGTTGAACAACATCATTTCCATCAATCTTTCTTGGTAAGTGAGGATCATAGAATCATAGAATCGTTAGGTTTGGAAAGCACCTTGAGATCATCTAGTTCCAACTCCCCTCCCATGGGCACGGACACCTCCCACTAAACCATGCCACCCAAGGCTTTATCCAGCCTGGCCTTGAACACTGATAGTGATGGAGCATTCACAGCTTCCCTGGCAACCCATTCCAGTGCCTCACCACCCTCACTGTAAAGAATTCCTTCCTCATATCCAATCTAAACTTCCTCTGTTTAAATTTGAACCCGTTACCACTTGTCCTCTCACTACAGTCCCTAATGAAGAGTCCCTCCCCAGCATCCCTAGAACCCCCCTTCAGATACTGGAAGGCTGCTATGAGATCTCCACACAGCCTTCTCTTCTCCAGGCTGAACAGGCACAACTTTCTCAGCCTATCTTCATACAGGAGGTGCTCCAGTCCCCTGATCATCCTCGCGGCCCTCCTTTGGACTTGTTCCATCAGTTCTATGTCCTTTTTATGTTGAGGACACCAGAACTGCGCACATTACTCCAAATGAAGTCTCACGAGAGCAGAGTAGAGGATCAGGATCACCTCCTTCAACCTGCTGGTCACACTCCTTTTGATGCAGCCCAGGATACGTTTGGCTTTCTGGGCTGTGAGTGCACACTGCCGGCTCATGTTCATTTTTTCATTGACCAACATCCCCAAGTCCTTCTCTGCAGGGCTGCTCTCAATCTCTTCCCTGCCCAACCTGTATGTGTACTTGAGATTGCTCCAACCCAGGTGTAGGACCTTGCACTTGGCATGGTTAAACTTCATCAGGTTGTCATCAGCCCACCTCACAAGCGTGTCAAGGTCCCTCTGGATGGCATTCCTTCTCTCCAAAGGAATCAACCGAAACCACAAAAAAAGTATCAACCGAACCACACAGCTTGGTGTCATCAGCAAACTTCCTGAGGGTGCACTCAATCCCACTATCCATGTCACAGACAAAGATGTTGAACAAGATCTCTGACCCTCTGATTACCTTGGTGGATGCTCTCCATTTTTAACATCTCTATTGAACCTGGAGGACCAAAAATGGACACAATGTTCCTAATGTGGCTTGACAAGTGTCAAGTATTGTGGATTAATCACATCCCCTGTTCTGTTATGTAAAGTCTTGCTGATACAGACTGCAGTTTGTTTTCCTGCTGCAAGTGTGGGCTGCTTATGTTCAGCTTGCTGTCCTATTGGATCCATAAATTCTTTTCAGCCAAGATACACTCCTGATCATCAGTTCCCAGCCAGTATGGATGTTTGGGATTACTCTCTCCCTGGGCAGACTTTACATTTATCTTTGTTAAACCTTATGAAATTCCCGTTATTGTAATTTTCCAGCCACTTTCTGCATGGTAGCTCTTTCTTCCAATATATCTAGCTCACCTCCCTGTTTAGTGTCTTCCACAGATTTGGTAAGAGTGCCTTCAGTACCATTTTTCAAACTGTTTAAAAATATTTTAAAGGTCTAGGGCTGACCCCTGAGCCACTCCTCTAATGACACGATGTCAGTCTGGCCTTGATCTATTAATTACCACCTTTAAAAATTAACATCTCAGCCATTTCTCTACTTGTAAGTGCTCTGTGTGTGCAGTCCGTATTCTACCATCTTGTCATCAAGGATGCTGGGAGAGACCTTGAGGGATATTGGACACCTTGATAATGCTCATATAGATGGGCGTTTATGAATTCATTTTCCATATGTCATTCTTTTTGTCTCTGCAAACACATAAGTGATGAGCTTGGTGAAGTAATTCTGAAGTGACATTTCATAGTCTGTGTATTACAAAAGGTTGGAATAAATATACATAATTGTTCCTCTGGCCTTAGAAGAATCCACAAATCTAGCAACTTCAAGAAAAGCACCTGTGTCCACTAAGAATACAATACTCAGGACAACAGAAGCCACATAGATGGTGTAGGGAGTGTCATAAATGAAAAATAATGAAATCAGATTGGGAGTCTTGACTCTGGAAGGGGATGCGACTTAACAATTGCCATTGTTTAATTCCTGTGCAGTGGAGAATGCTTTCATAGGATATATAAAAACTTGGCTTCTGATTTTTTTGTTTGTTTTACTTGGGTTTTTTTTCCTGCAAATTTAATCAATTACCTTTAATTACCTTTGTTACTACGCCCTCATGTGAGTTTAATTGTTGCATAGGTGACAGCAAAGCTGAGCCATGACACTCAAGTGTTTTTATGAACCAGGAAAAAAGTTGGATGCTATCACTGCAATAAAAATCTCCATTAATGGATGTATGGGTTTTTTCGTAGAAAAATGTCAGAATTTGTCTGGCCCATTTTTCCTGTGCGTTTATCCACTCTTGTCTTGTATCATGAGGTCTGCTTCCCTGTCCATTGATCCTTGTTTATTCTGGCATTCATTCAACATGCTGATGTTTTTCTGACCTTGTGGTCCAGAGTCTTGCTACTCAGATATTTGTCTTTACTAGCCAGTTCTTTGCAATAGAGTTATAGCACATTACTAACAATTCTTTCTGTTTCCAGTCTCAAATTTAGTCATAGCATTATACTAATTTAGAGCCTTTGCAATGCTTCCTTTTGTGATCCCTGACATGCACAGTTATTTTCCAATAGTCTTTAATTTATGAATGCTGAGTATGTCACTGACAGTATCCTCTGAATGTCATTGTGAGAGGTTCCATTTTGTGCACCACGTAGACAAGTTTTTTCATTTCTTTAGCCTTTTCATTTCTATCTTTTCTTTTAGCTTTGTGGGGTTTTTTTTGCTCCTTTTTTTTTTTTTTTAGTTTTCTTTTTTTAAATTCCAGTGAAATTTAAATGTGGAAAAGCATAGGCAGCTTTCTTACTTCTTTGCACTGTCTTCTGCATTACTGAGGGAACACAAGCATGATAAATCATGTCACCACAAGTTATCTTATACAGATGTAATTTCTGGTTGATTTCAAATTAGGCTGGATTTGCAGACTGATTACCAGTTAAATAAAGCAATGTGGTAAAATAGCACAGATAAAATAATACACTTAATTTATGGACTATATAAGTTGATTAACCAGATTGATTTGCACACAGTGAAAGAAGATGAAAACATAATGTAAATTTCAGCATCTGCTTCTATCTTTATGAATGACTTAATCATGGCCGAAAGAAACAATATGTACATATTGGAGTGTCAGTCTGCTTCGTTCAATGTCAAATGGGCTTCTGATGTTTTCATTGTTCTGGCTTCTTGATTTTAGTCACGTTTGTCTGCTGAATAGCTTGCCAAACACAGAGGAAAACCACACGTTGTTCTATTTTTCTGAATCAAATGTTGGGTTTTTTTTTTTAGAAAAAACATTATTTGTTGTATGTAAAACAAATCCCAGAACATGTACCATATACTTTTTTAGTAAGGATTTCTAAATGATAGAATTTAAGGGTCACAAGTAGATGGGCTGTTTGCCTAATTTCAGTTCTGGCTTTCAGCTTCTAATGGAAGAAAGCACTGCAAAGACATTGTATCATTCTGCCTATATGAGGAAACTAAGAGATCACTATGGACTTGTTAGATTCACAGCTGTGAGACCTGTGTGCTGATGTTTGAGATTCTGTGTTGTCTTCTTCAGTATTACTAATCATATGTAGACCTTTTTCACTTTTTTTGTTGTTGTTTTAGTAATTCTAGTAAGCAAGCTATCCTGTGCAGGTGCTTTCTCTGATTTTATTGTTGACCTTTGTTCCCTCCTTTTCAGCAGTACCTGTGGCTTCATCCTAGCTAATTCAGTAATTGTAGTATGAGCACTCTGTCCTTTTGAGGATATAGTATATTTTCACATGCTCTAATGATTCAGTAGAGAGCAAACACTCCCCTTGCTAACATGTTTTCAACCTGGAATATGTTTTCTTTTCCAACAGAAATATAGAAATGCAGTTTCTGTATTTGAATGTAATCTGAACTATATTACAATCCATTCTTTATTTTCTACTATAGTTCATTTGACTTTTTCTTTTTTTTCTTTCCTCAACATATATCAGCAATGTGTATCTAACATAGACTCATAGAATTATAGAATGGTTAGGGTTGGAAAGGACCTTTAGATCATCCAGTTCCCCCCTCCCCACACTCTGCCATGGGCAGGGATGCCTCACACTAAGACTCACCCAAGACTCTCTCTAGCCTGGGTTTGAACACTGCCAGGGATGGAGCATTTGCCACTTCTTTGGGCAACCTGTTCTAGTGCCTCACCAGCCTCACAGTAAAGAACTTCTTCCTTGTATCCAACCTGAATTTCTCATTTCTAAAAGTTTCTTAAAATTTCTCTGCAAATTTTTCATATTGCTTATTATTTATAATGGCTAAAATGTTTTCTTTTTTATTGGGTTGTAGATTATATGTCAAAAGAATTGAATATATGTTATTGATATTTTTTTCCAATATTGAAAACCATTAATTTTTCACACTTTTTGTATTACACAGCAGTATAGATTCCTACAGAGCTGATGTTCATTGCTTAAAATATCTTATGCTACAGTGCAGTATTAAATGCTTGTCGTGGTTTAAGCCTCTGTAACTCACGCAGTTTTGCTCTCTCACTCCCCCCTCTTTCTTCCCCCAGCTCCTGGAGGGATGGGAAGGAGAATCAAAAGAATGTAACTCCCACAGGTTGAGATAAGCACAGTTTAGTAGCTAAGGTATAACACAAACCAATGCTGCTACCACCAAGAATAATAATGACAAGGCAAATACAAGGAAAGAATACAATCACTCACCACCTATACCCAGACCGACCAAACAGCGCACCCCCCACCGTTCCGGGTCTCTGCTCTCCGTTTTACATCCTGGGCATGATGTGCTGTGGCATGGAATACCTCTTTGGTCAGTTTGGGTCAGGTGTCCTGTCTCTGCTTCCTCCTGGCTTCCCCTCCTCCCTGGCAGAGCATGAAACTCAGAAAGTCCTTGGTCAGACCAAAACATTACCAAGCAGTAACTGAAAACGCTGATGTTATCAGCGCAGTTCCCAGGCCCAAAATCAAAACCACAGCACTGCACCAGCTACCAAGAAGGAGAAAAATGACTGCTACTGCTGAACCCATGACAATGATAGCAAGAATTACTTGATTTACAAAACAAACCCTGTGAGGAGAAAGCATATCTCTTTGGTCTTCTCTATTCTGTGCATTCACACTATATGCTGAAGAAGAACGGTTTCCCCTTCCGCTGTTAACTAAAATCTTGTGCCATCAGCCACAGACTATGTTCAGTACAGTAACAATGTGTTCATGTGGAGTCCTAAAGGTCTTCAATTCTGTTTAGCGTTGACACTAGAGTTAGTTCAAATGCTTGATTTGCTAACTAACTTCCCAGAGAGAGTGAAATAACTCCTGGATTGTATCATGGCACGGGGACAAAGTAATCTTTTTTCTAAAAAAAATGTTCATTTTATTCCACATACACTGCTAATTTTCCTCTGCACAGAATTTATGGCTGTCAATCAGCCGAACTTCAGACAGATTTGTAGTGTCAATATTTGTTTAGCATCTCCACCAGAGCTGATGGCAGAGTTGTGTTTAAGGCTGACATTAAAAAATTAAAGACTCCTTAAAAAGTTAGATTATGCTAGTTCTTATGCTTTATTTCTATATTTTATTTACTAGGCATGATTTAACATTACTGAATATTTTTTGATACATCTTGGGTTTGAATCATTATGAAACAGAGGCAGATATGATACAGAATGTTCAGGACTTCTAATACTTTCAGTTTATCCAGTGGTTATGATCTCTTAAGCACTGTGTTTTGCAAAGATGAAGGAAGGTAATACCTTTTTTTAAAGAAGCCAAGGTGAAAAAAATGAAGCGACTCCTCTGTAGATGCTCAGCATCACTTTGTGCTGAACTGTTGTCTTCTTTGTCTCAAACTGCTGTCCATCTCTTCCTATCAGAACAGTTCTTTGCATTCTGGGAATATTAAAGCAGCAAACATGTTTATTCTTAGGTCTTTTAGTAGTCAGTTTCTGAATGGCAAACTAGAATTAGTGTGACTAAACTGTGATATTCTCTCTCCTGCCATCTCCCTCACAGCTGTTTTCTTCATAAACTGCCTTCTGTAAATGCTTTAATTACTTCAGGCTGCCACAGTGTGCAGGTCTTCAGAATTGCTCAGGAGTACGTGAGTGATTGAAGAAGGAGTGAAGATTTCAAATGTGCCAGAAACCACAGATTCTCCTATAGCACTTACCAACATTGTTGATGGCTGCAGAGAAATACTAAATAATTTTCCACTGACTTCAAATACTCATAGGTCTTCATCTTACATAAAATCATATCAACAGTAAAAAACAGAGAAACAGCAGATATTGCACTTTTTCTTGACCATCTGTCCAGATGCTTTGATTTACACAAACAAAATGAGAGGTACAGATTAGATTAAATGCACAAGTACTCTTAAAATAAAGCCTTAGTAAAACCTAACATGTGGTAAAATGCAATTAGAGAGCAATGTCCAAACTGAGAATTCGTTTTCACTCTTATAAGCATATTATTCTTACTCATGTTGCATTTAATATTTGTCTTTCAGAAATCCAAAATCTCAACTTACGACAAGATGTGGGCTTTCATGAGTAGCAGGAGGCAGTCAGTACTTGTCAAAAGTAATGAAGAAGGCATCCAGCGTGTGCTTACTTCTGATTATGCATTCTTAATGGAGTCAACAACGATTGAGTTTGTCACACAGCGGAACTGTAACCTAACACAGATTGGAGGCCTGATAGACTCAAAAGGTTATGGTGTTGGAACTCCCATGGGTAGGTGATACGCCAACCGTTCGTGCTCTGTTCATTAATCTTAGTTGCTGCAGTAGCCTTTAAAAGCTCCAATACATTGTTGCTCTCTCTACATTGCCAGTGTTGCTTTCTTGTTCTCTTTTTCTCACCTGGGGAAATTATTAAGTATTTTATCAGTATTTATGTTTTTTATAAACATAAAAGTATTTGCTTTATAAAAACTGGCATTTTCATTAATGTTTCTCTTGAGTGGTGTATTCCATATGTCCAGCAACAACAGAAAGTACTTTTCACTGTATTTTATTAAAAAGAAAAAGTTTTTAAAGTGTTGCTCTCCCTCTTTAGAATATGAGGTACCAGTAATACAACTCTTGCAAATGGGGATAATGCTTCTCTAGTGAGAGGGCTGATCACTGAGATTCTTAAAGTAGAAGGAAAGATTCCATAACATGTCATGTACAAATCCACAGAAATATTGAATTAACCTCATGCAATATAGTTTTGCAGAACAATTCAAATCCTGTAAATATTTTCCAGGTCAGGTGCTGTACAAAACTTTAATTGAAAGATGAGAAACCAACTACATGCATTAGTTTGACTGGTAGAATCCACAGGATGGGATTGAGGAAGCACTGAAGTGCTGACTTCCCATTGACTACAGTGATTTTTTTCTTAGGACATGAGCTGAGAATCTGGCTTTAAATTTCAGAATAGATGGGAATAGAAAATTGTGTGGCGCAAACACTCTGTCAGTAATGCACAATGATCCTACTTAATATTGCAACACCATTCTGCTGAATTCTTTGCAAGACAAATATTTATTTTAACTCTATTTTTAAGAAGAATTTATCATTTTGTGATTGATATGAATATATTTTATATTATTCTCAAATTGATCTTACATTTGATACTGATTTTATCTGTTTCAATAATCTACACTAAATCATTGTATGGGGAAATTGTGTCTAGTACTTTAAATCAAGCACATGTTACGGAAGATTAAGAAATAAACTTTGCTGGAATCTCTTTGATAAAGAGGTATCTAGCACCATCAAATATAGCTTTCTCCGTATGTTGTAAATATTTACTGTAACTTCACCTACATCTTTATAATTTTCATTTTTTCTGTAATTCTCCATGAAATAGACATCTGCAGAAATTATGATTCTGTTCATTCTGCCTTTCAACCATCTGTTGTTAGGAATCTAATTTCAATCTATATATGAATATTTCTACCCTGTTCTCTTGTGTCTTCTTATATTGCTGAACGTGCTCTGTAGATAAGCAAAAGCCAGAAAGGACTGGACTTCAATCCTCCCGTTCCTTTTTATCATTTCTTATTTTCTGACATATGAAGCTTTCATTATTTTGAGGGTGAAACCCACCTTCCATTTTAGGTTTATTATTGGGGAAATTAAATAGAAGTGGTAGTGTAAAATCCTTGAATAAGCTACTTACAAAATTCTGAAGCATCTGAAGCATGTCCTGGAAATCTAAGAGACAAATTGATAGGAATCAAAGAGACCGGGCTATTTTACAAGTTATTTTGATGTTGTATAAATCAAAGAAGCATCATAAATACCAGAGAAAACAAATGTAAAACAATGATAAAGCCAGAAAAAGACTTCAAAGACAGAAGTATTGGTTGTAAAGAGGTAAGGAAGCAAGTATGTAAACTGTCTTTTCGTCTTTGTCCCCTACATTATTTGGCTAGAACAGGCACTATACGTGTGCTATTTCTTCATAACTTATAATATTTTCAGAGTTATTATTCCGCTTTTATTCATCTGTGAGTTTTCAAGTCATGGAAAGACTTCTGAGTCAAGAGAAATAATAATGTACGAGGAGATCTGTGAGCTGACAATTGTCTTGAACCAAGGTGAAACAAATAAATAGAAGACATACCTGCAGGAATCAGAGATCACAAGAGGAGATAAAACAAGAGTTGAAACATTGTTAAACTTAGCAAGAGAAGTTGAAATGAGATCTAAAAAGAAAGATGAAGGCTTTGTAAAAGAAAATATAAGAGAGCCTAAAGTAAGATGTAATGTAAGGTTTTCACAGAAGAGATGAAGGTACAATAAAACAGCATCAGGAGCTTTCCCAGAACAGCTAAGAATAAGAGATTAATCCTGGCTTTGATCAGTATCTATAAAATGCTATCCAGAGAAATAACATTTATAAAAGTTTTGTATACTGTGCATTAACTGCACAGTCTTAGAGGAAAGAGATGGGTAATCTCCACTAAAATAATGCATAGTTCATACATGTATTTGAAAAAAATCTTGTGAAGAAGCGTAGTGCCTGTCAGAATAGTTCTGCTAAATATATTGTTTTATTGAAGCTAAAAAATCTTACAAGAAGTGGATAATACAAAATAAACTCATGCATTATAGCTAATCTCATTTCTGCAGGAAAAAATAATTTTGGAATCTTTAAAAGGATTTATGACACAGTCAAAACAACAGAAGAAGATTTCATCATTATTTAATGATCATGGAAGAATTTTTTAGACAAGAAATTGAGTAATATTTCTTTAGAGTTAATAATCCTTAGAATTACTTGTCAAGTGCTTGGAAGTGTAACGGTTTCACAGACAAAACACATGCTACTGCCCATGCCTATGGGAAGCAGCACATCTCTCTGAAGAAAAATGCAGAACTATTTGTATTAAAGGCACAGTATCTGAAAGATATAGATGTCATCTCCCCAAATTTACCAAAATATCCTATTATCTCCTGGAATAGTGGCTTAAAGTTTCAGAAATATTTGCATGTAAGATTAAATTTATAGAATACAGTTGTTTCAGGTGTTATGTTCACTACAGTAGAATGGATACGGTTACTTTCGAAGAACAGCAGCAAAGGAAGTAGGTGCAGTGTATTTTGTTCCTTTTGATGGCTAATAGAATAATGATTAGTGAGAACATAATTTGTTTGAGTCTAAGTAGCAGCAAGAAGAAGATCTAAAATATTTCCTAACAGAAAAACATGCTACCAGAGTAGTTTATCATAGGATAATCACTTGGAAAATGCAATCACCCAAATATAGCACCAGCTTCGAGTGCTGCAGTAAAAGCTCTTTGTTCACAATGTGAAAGTTTTCTGTATTCAGAGACAGATGCACAAGATGAGAAGAAAGAAGCAGCAGGTCAGGCAGTGTATCATTCCAAACACTGAAAAAGCAAAATCTGATTTTATATGATTATTTTAATCCTCCTAAAATCATTAGTTAAGTAACCAAAATTTAGATTGCTAAAATGTCGACTAGGGTAAGGAAATCGGAAACAACATACTTTTTGGCATGAAGTAGTATCAGGGTTTAAAATAACAAAATAACCTTTAAAATAACAAAATGCACTGATGTATTTTGGAATACCTACTTGGAATAGGTGCAAGACAGCATTCTGTGTGATATCTTTGCTGTTAAACTTATTTAATATGCCACAGATAACATCCACAGAACTGAAAAATGTACTCAAGATTGTGAATTTGAAGGGGAGGAAAGAGAACAAACTCTTTGGGGTTTTAAAGATAGATCCTCTAGATGGTTACTTATCACCTCCAGTAGTTTCAAATGTCCCATTTCTTCATCATGCATGATAAAAATGTTTAAAATTGGGCTCGTTCTTGAATAAATCCCAGTTGGGTTGAATTTACCATTGCAAAGAATTCCTAAATGTTTATTCCACAGGTTTATGATCTTATCAAACATAAATTGTAACATTTTTTTCCACGAAAACCTAGTCTATCCAGCAATATACATTTCAAGCCCTAAAGAAACACAGTTAGCATTAATTTCCTATGATCAACATACTGTAAAACACAGTAATATTATGTGTCAAATGCTATTTTCCAGAATGAGTACTTATTAACATTATTGTCAACGTGAAGTGATCCATGTGAAAGGTTAGAAATTTAGCTTCTACACACTCTATATTAAGGTCTGAATGGTTTGCAAAGCTACTTTTTACTCTCCAATTAGAAGAAACATTCAAAATCATCTCTTGGAAAAAAGCAAATCTTCATCAATCTGGGGTGTCTTCAGGTTCTTATTTCTTTTCCAAATTCCTGTTTCTCTTCAGCATGTTAAGCCATCTGGCTGCTTTCCATCTGGCTTGGACACATTTTCTGTTGGATTTTGCCAATTGCTTCTATGTTGAACCTGGA